>JAJKFI010000032.1:9479072-9555938 GCA_029204185.1 Lerista edwardsae
TAATAATAATAATAATAATAATAATAATAATAATAATAATAATAATACAGGTATTTGTATACCGACTTCCTTGCTCATTGGATTGCTCCTTTGATTTTAATTCAAGGTGGTCTACATAGGTAGGGTTCTCAGATACAAACTGGGACAGCGTGCCTATACCATTAATATAACCATTACATAGAAGAGGGAATTTGTGCAGCTTCAGCTCATCATGGAAGGGTTTCAAAAGCTACATCTGCCAAAATTCCCTCTTCTATACAATGGTTAAAGGTATAGGCACTCTGTCACAGTTTGTATCCAGTCACCCTATACATAGGTAGGCTTTTTTCTAAACCACAAGGGTTTTTTTTTTTTTTTTTTTACAAATAACAGAGGTACTAATCTTTCAAAAACAACTACATTCAGGCTGCAATCCTATTCACACTTACCTGAAAGTAAGCCCCATTGGCTATAATGGGACTTCTGAGTAGACATGCATAGGCTTGGGCTGTCAGTTGCAATGCTGGCCCATGTGTGCTCCAGGCCAGAAACAGGCTGCCAAACCTCCCCAGTTGCCGCCCACCTACCACCATCACTGCCACCCCCTGACTTACATGGAGCCTCGCAGGGCTCAAAGCTATTCTATGTGCCCTTCAGAGGATTACAATAGCCTCCATAAAGGTTTTAAGCATGACTTCCAGTTTTTGACAAAAACCAGAAGCCATGCTTTTCCTAAGGCTGTTGTTAGCCTCCAAAGGGCCTGCGGACATCATGCACAGCCTGCCTAGCCCTTGGGAGAGTCTCAGAGGGCAGGCGGCAGCAGCTCTGACAGGCGGTGGCAGCAGCAGCTCCACTGTCGCCTGTGACCCTCTACACCTCTTGCTAAGCCCTCCCCTAACTACATTCAGATGGATCTTTCACAGTCTGGTCTTCCATGCTGGCCACACAGTTGCCTCCCACACTGGCTGATAAACAGCTGATAGATGGCTTCTTCGCATTCATTGAAGAAACAGCTGGCCCAGCACAACTCCTCTCCCATAGAAAGTAGCTGGAGACAACTCATCTCAGCATATCAGAATGCGTATCAGTCACATTCTATGCTTCACAGACTGTAAAAGGTGTTCGGTATCCCTTTGAACCCACAATTCCTGGGCACTGTACAAAAAAAAGCCTATACTTGTCTATGAAAAGACCCATGAAACTCATTTCAAGGTTTTCAGAGATTTCAAGCATTATACAAGATACCTAGTATGATGAATGAACCTACCTTCTCTGGGTGTAGGTCTGGCGCTGCTAGGCTAGCACACATCCTTGTACTGGCCTAGCCTGCTCCTGAGTAGACGCAAGTGTGCTTTATGGCACATTCGAGACACTTGGGAGCCAGCACAAGTGATTTGTGCCAACTCAGGGCAGCGTTCAGATTGCACTGCTCCAATTTCTATGGTTTCTGGTACTTGAATGGATTTGTAAGAGCTTTAAGCCAAACATTTGATCCAATAATATTAACTGAGTTTGATGTGTATATTTATATGTGAATTAGCTATCAGATAATATGCCACTGATAGACATTTCAAATCACCTCAAAGTGAGTATTCACACACTTATTGCTGGTTTAATTGCTGCTTTCACCAATGGTAGCAGCAGTCTGGCAATGAGTTTACAACATATACATCTATTAACACAGCATGAGTCATGGCTATATCACATAGGGAGTTCCCCAATTCCATTTGGAGACTACTGCAGATATTGATCAGGGATGAGGAAGTGGCTCCTGCTCACATAGAAGTACTGCCTGGTGTTACATGCCAGCAGTGAATGTGTGAGAATGAACCTCTAAGAATACCCTCCACAGATGGGTGTATGTGTGAAATGTCAGGCAAAAGGTACTCTGTTGGACCATGGCAGCGTCATCATCCGCAAATGAACTTCCGGAACACTGTGAGGGACGTGGGCGGGACTTTCGCGTGATTGGCAGCCCACCCGTTTCGTTCCGTGGCTGCCCTGGCCTCGAGGGGGGCTGCCCCCAGTTGGCGCGGCCCCCCGCTGCTTGCCCAGGCACCAGGCGCACCCCCCACCTGTCTCCCCCGGCAAGCAGGCACCCCTCGAGGCCAGGGCAGCTGCGGAATGAAATGGGCGGGCAATCACGGCGAAGCCCCGCATAAGTCCCTCCCAGCGTTCCGGGAGTTCATTTGCTGATGACGACGCTGGACCATGGCCTATGTACCGGACATAGGACTATTGGTAGACATTTGTTATGGTGGACAATTCCGGAAGATTATCCCAAGGAGATAGGGAATGGTAACAGCAGTGGCCCCTTGTCTATCAGCCAGGGATTACAGGGTTAACCCCAGGGCCTTTGCCTGCAGCTTGTCCACAGCTGCATCCAATTGGGGATAACAAGGACTCTGGGGATCAAAGGAGCTCCTGGGAAGACCAGTGTTGTGGGTGGAAGAGCAGGAAGTTTGGAGTGTGAGCACAGAGAGGTGGAAAAGGGTTGTAGACTGTTTGGAGAGAAGAGTGGCTGGAAGGTGTTTGGAAAGTGGCTGATTGTGGATTGATTGATTATTTGTTTGACTGACTAATGGACTGACCAGAAGACACTTGGAGATTGCTGTGGGGACTAAGGTTGTTATTGGAAACTGTGGGGAATTATTGTGTGGGTGCCACATCTCTGGAGCTGAGCAGGCAAGCTGACTGCCTTTTGCCTTTTCTTGGTGGTGGGGTTTTGTGGTGCCTTGTATAAGTCTAGTGTGTTTGTACTGTAGGTATACAATTGTATAGAGGGAATTTGGTAGAACAACATTCTGGCCACAAAAGCCTCAGCATATATGTAATGTGCGACCAATGACTCTGAAGTGAAGGGATTTGAAAGTTGTATTGCTGTTTCTGTGATTGCTCATTCACACATGCACTAGATGCTTCTGTGAACTAGCCTGTAATGACTCTCAGCTTAAGGCATGAATGTCATGCTGTGATTTTTGTGTGAAAGCCAGCAGTGTGCCCTGAACCTGAAATGGAGCCATTTTAAATATGAGAGATGCCTGCAGAGGGGACTGTGGGCTTCCTGGACCCTCCCAACAGTCAATGTGAACCCCCCCCCCAAGGTAAGGGCAAAAGCCCCTGTGTGCCCAAAGTGCTGTGGTGCCACTGGATGCCTATTTCTGGGTCACTCCCCTTAAGGGGAATGGATAGTTTAGTACTTCCAATGGTAGGTTGCGATCTACCACTTTGCGAGCACTGCTGTATACCTATTAAGATGAATGGTGCAGAAAGTGAGGTAGTGACACCACCATCCCATCAGGGTTCTTTGAAAAGTGCTGCTGTTGCTGAACCTGTGAGTGTAATCCTAACCTGAAGTGGCTGGCACAGTTAGGCCAGCAAAGTTTGGCTGGCACAAGGGTCACCATAAAGTATGTTTGGACCACTCTCGGAGTCAGGGAAGATGGTGCATGTCTGTGTGCTGGCCTCTCTGACTCTGAGAGTGGTCCAAACACACTTTATGGTGGTCCTAGTGCCAGCCCAACTTTGCTGGCCTAATTTTGTTGGCCTAACTACAGGTTAGGATTGCGCTCTGAGTTGTGAGTGCAAATACTCACAACCCATACACTGATTCAGGTTTAAGTCTCATTATAATTACACTTACTCCCAGGAAAGCATATAAAAGACTATAGCCTAAGGTTGCAATTCTATATACAAGTATTGTGTGTATATATATAAGTATTCTTCGACCCTAGGGTCAGGACCCCAATGGAGTTGTGAAGGCTCAGTTGTGGGGTCATAGAAACTTATGGAAATGGATATGAAAAAGGTTGAACACTGAACTAGAGCATCCCCAGGTAAAAGGGGGAGCAGGAGGTGTATCAAGAGATTGTGTCCCAGTCTGGCTCAGGTTCTTAACAACTGTGCTAAAATAGCTTTCACTAGAGCCAGGTTACAGAGTAAATTTTTCTGCTCTCTCTAATAAGAATATTTAGTTAAAGTGAATTGTGCTGGGAGGACATTACAGTGGTGGGGAGTGGGTGGCAACAAGAGTAGGGAGGGCAAACAGAGCCCAGGAAAGGGGTGGGTGGGAGTGATGGTGGGTCTCCAGTCTCATACTTTATTTATTGGGGTTGTAGCACAAAAAAGATTGAAAACCTTGGCAGTGTACACATTTTCCTGGGAGTAAGTTTTGTTGAATGCAATGGGACGTACTGCTGAGTAGACATGCATAGGATTGTGCTGTGTCTTCAATTTGTCAGTATGTGGCACAATACAACTTTATGTATGTATAACAATATTTTTATACCACCTTTCTTCATGGCATAGATTCAAGGTGGTTTACAGGGACAGGCTGAACATAAATCAATTTTTCAATGAGATTTTTACAAATCATCTCACAGTTGACAAACTGGCCATGCTGAAATTTCCTCTTTCACACCAGTGCTTTCCAAAGTGTGGGTTGCGAACCATCATTGGGTAGCAAAATTTGGCCATTCCCGTGTAAGGGGAGTGTCCCAACAGCACTGAAGCAATCACGGTTCCACGGACACTCAGGGATGTTTACACATCCCTGGGTGGTCAGGGAGTCCCTGTGCAGCATTGGAGAGGCCGGCAGCCCTCTCTGCAGTCTCCCTGTAGCTGGGTGCAAAGTGGGGCTTTTATTAAGGGCACTTCTGGTTTTTGAGCAAAGTTTTTGCGCCCTCATTTCTGGTCTTCTGATTTTCACGCCTGCCTTCCCACTGCCCAGAACTCTGCCATCATAAGGGTGGCTTACCAGTTGTAGTCTTCAACATGCTTAGACCAACTCAGTTGTGTGTGTCAGCCCTACGTCACTTGGGCAGGTGGGAAAGTGCCTTACTTTCACAACAGTACTGGACCAACACAGCAGACATGTGTTAGCCCAGCACACAGATGGCACTGTCAACCAATTTCAAATTAGCTTAATTTAAATGTGGGCAACTGGTGTGTTAGTGTCATGATTAAAATTTTCATGTTTTATTATGGCAAAATGCCAAAAAAGGATTTATACCTTAACAGTTAACAGCTATACTATCAAGCACCATATATCCATATTTAAACCAGCCCTCATACCACAGAAAGTTACCATACAAGTGAACAGCATGTCAATAGGAACCTTCTCAAAGTTACCAAATGTGAAACCTCATTCACACCATAAGATCATTTAAAGTATACACTACACCAAACTCAAACTGTGGATCAAGTGGGTTGCGGAAAGCTGGGAGCAGCTGTCTCGGAAGCTGCAGAAGCTACTTGGCTTTGCCCAGTGATGTCATGGAGGGGGTACGCGGGGGTACGCGAGTACCGGTTCATAGGATTACGGCTGGCCCCGCCCATTCGCCCACCCACCTGTCGACTCTGCCCCCTGCAACGTTTGAATTTCCTGCATGTTTGAGTTGCCTGCACGTTCTCAGAGCCAGGCAGGCAGGCATGCAGTGAGCGGAGCCTTGCCTTGCCTTGTCACTGAAAAATGAGCTGCTCTGGGGTTTTGGAACTGTTGGGTCACTTTAACAGGATGCCAGGCCTCCTTCACATGTTCCGGGGGTGCTGTGGAATACGGTTGCAACTGTTGGGTCAGTTTAAAATGGTCTGAGGCCTCAAAAAGGGCTTTTTTCATGTCACTTCCTGCCATGACATCACTTCCGGCTTATGACGTCACTTCCGGTGGGCGGGTCCTGACACGTGCCAATCAAAAGTGAGTACCTGTTCTTAAATCATTTAGATGACACCACTGGCTTTGCCGTACTCTGCTCTTCCACTACATGCAGGAACGGAGCGTGGTGAAGGCAACTGGCTTTGCCAGGCTCTGTTCTTCCATCTATTGGAAGAGCGGAGCGTGGCAAAGCCAGCTGGCTTTGTGGTGCTCCTTTTTTTGAAAGAGTTGAGCACTGCAAAGCCAAATGGCTTCCCAGCACTCCACCCCTTCAATAGTTGGAGGAATGTTGCACCACTGCAGCTTTGCAGCATGCATCATTCCTCCATGTATCGGAGGAGCCGCGGGGGCAGGTGTAGGTACGTAGGAGTGGGGGCAAGGGTATGCCCCTGGGCACGGCCTCCCCCAACACCCCTGCTGCAAGGTTGCTGTACTTTCTACTGTGATTAAGTACTATGTTCCTCTGATTTCGTGGTATTTAGCATACCTGGCTTTGGAGTGCACATTGTGTTTTCACTTTAAGTGACAAGAAAAGACCATAGGCAGATCAAGATCACAGTCATAAAAATATTGAGAGAAGAGGAGAAACAAGATTGTCTAGTAGCTTATGACTGAATAGATCAGGTTATTAAGCACAGAAAAAAACAGAAAGAAAAGAGACTGAATTTTGCCAATTGAAACATCGTATAAATGTTTCATCACCTTGACAATGAAAAAGTTAGCAGAAGCATAGAACATCCTAGGCCCTTCAGCAAAACAAAATGAAAACATGCAACATTCTGTTTAAGGAAGAACCTTCCTAGCATCTTTCATGTCTGTTCCAGAAACTCATTATTTCCATCACAGTACATGTACTGGGATTTAAAATCATATACTTTATTATCAAAAATATTGTGCCTAGAGGTGGTTTACCATTCCCCCTTAGCTGTCCCATCCTGCACTAAGAAATACAGGGCCGGCCTTAAGCCAATGTGACCAATGTCATCACATTGGACACTGCACTTTGCGGGGGCCCACACCAGCACAGCAAGCACATCATCTGCTGGGATCTCTATGGGCTGTAAGTCGGTTGACAAGAAGAGTAGCTTTACCTTGGGCCCTCCCACCTGCCCCTGCCTCTGAACTGCCCAAAATGGGCCTCCTAGAAGCGGTTCACATCATCATGTCACCACCAACTATTTCCAGGTGCCACGTGTGGCACCATAAGTCCTTTTCTTGGAGAATAGGGCCCTGCGGGGAGGGGAGGGCCCTCTCCAGGAATGCCCCACATTGGGCCCTACCACTCCTACAGTTGACCCTGAAGAAATGCAGCACTTTTCTGCCTTTAGATGTAAACAGTAAGGGACCACTGTTCATGGACCACTCCATTAAGCCCACTTCCAAACAGACTTCTTCCATTTCTCTAGCCATCGGACTCTTAGAACCAGTGTGATAATGTCAAGTCCAGCTATTGGTGTTCTACCTTGAGCAGTTTGTTTCTTTTTAACAACAAAAATAACAAAACTATAACTTGTTACGTTCTCAGATCGCTTAGCCCAGGATGTCAAACTTATGTCATACAGGGGACAAAATAGCATTCATTATGCCTGCTGTGGGCAGGAGGTGATGTCATTGAGCAGGTCATGACCAGAAACGAGCACTTTTTCACATTTAGGAATTCAATAGCTGCAAATAAGAGAAAATACAGAAACCTTGATGATATTTTCAATATATTCTCAAGAGAGCCCAATTATCATGATGTATTTACTACTCTTTCAGCAGTAATACTTCAGCACAGCTCAGCAGCTAAGAGCAGCTGATGGTGGTGCTAGGAGAGACTAAGGGCTGACTAAAGGGTTTCTGGGGGCCACATCTGGCCTGTTTCAGAACTTCAAACATTAGATACTTCAACTTCATTCTTGAAGTTCCCACAAAGAGGCCATAAAGGAAGTATATTGTTTGCAGAGGGGTTGGGGAGAAGAGGCCACACTTTGTTGCAATTTTACAAATTTTGGATGGCCCTAGATCCAGTGTTGTCATCTAAATGATTTAAGAACAGGTACTCACTTTTGATTGGCACCTGTCAGGACCCGCCCACCGGAAGTGACGTCATAAGCCGGAAGTGATGTCATGGCAGGAAGTGACGTGAAAAAAGCCCTTTTTGAGGCCTCAGACAATTTTAAACTGACCCAACAGTTGCAACAGTATTCCACAGCACTCCCAGAACATGTTAAGGAGGCCTGGCATCATGTTAATATAAAGTGACCCAACAGTTCCAAAACCCCAGAGCAGCTCATTTTTCAGTGGCAAGGCAAGGCTCCGCCCGCTGCCTGCCTGCTTGCCTGGGTCTGAGAACGTGCAGGCAATTCAAACATGCAGGAAATTCAAATGTTGCAGGGGGTGGAGTCGACGAATGGGCTGGTGAATGGGCGGAGCCAGCCATAATCCTAGGAACCGGTACTCGCGTACCCCCACGTACTCCCTGCATGACATCACTGCCTAGATCTCTCACCATCTAATGTATAAAATAGTTATTTATTTTAAAATATTGAAACCTTTCCCCTTTATTATAAGGGTGCCAACAACTGCAATCACAATAAAATACAAGAAAAAAAAGTAAAAATAGCAATAATAAAAGCCACAAGGAAACCCAACTAAAAATTCACAGCAAAAAAGCCAGAATGCAACAAAAAAGACTTGATGGGCTCTATCGTAAGGGACAAAGTGCACCCTCAGATACCCTGGCCCTAAGCCATGATAGAGCTTGGTGTATCTAGAACCTTTTTAGTATGGGTGTAACGTACTAGGGGTTCTCCAGGTGCCTTACTCTGTACAGTCAGAGGAACTGCTGGTCTGCAGCAATACAGTGCTGCTGATTCTGTGAACTGCAAAGTTTACTGCCGCTTTCAACCGAGTAGGTGCTCATATAAGTTATATTAGTCATATGTCCTGGTATAACAGCTGATTCCAGCCTTGATTCACTGTTCACAGCAAACTGAACTATTTATAGCCAGCTTGGAGATCTGTCTGAGCCTTGACTGCGCCACTGACTAGCCACTAACTAGTCTACTTCCTATCAAATAAGTGTGGTAAGGACAGTGTCCACACAATATCCGCTGGCATTTCTCTCTAGAATTACGCATGCGTATGTCTGTACAGTCAGGGGTGTACAGGAGTGGCAGGACCCACGTGGGGCATTCCTGTGAGGCCCCCCTCCCCATGCCCCCCCCCCGCTCAACACATAGCCATAGTGAGCACTTGTAGTGCCATGTGCAAAATGCAGCCCCTGGAAATAATTGGTGATGACATGATGATGTCACTGCCAGCTGATTTCAGAAGGCCCACTCCAGGCCTTTTGGAGGCAAGACCAGCCTGCTCAATGAGCTCCACTCATCCCGCTGGCTTACAGTCCTGGCTGTACAGATCCTGGCTGCAGCAGCAAGTATCCACTTATCACACCAGCAGGCCCCTCCCAAAGTGTAGGGCACAATGTGACAACATAGGCCACATTGGATTAAGACAGACCTTGTGTAAAGTAGCTGCTTCCCAACAGCCCTCACATCACAAATTTTGCAATTCTATGAAAAATGATTAGGGAATCCCTAGTTAGGGAATCCATGAACTACAGTTTTCATGATTTTTAGAGAGAAGGCACAACGTTTTAATTACCACGCAGCTGACTGTAACTTGTAGCTATATCCCAATCCCAAACTTGACAGGTGAAGCAAATGTATGTTAAGGGATTATTGAAACTCAAACACAGACCTACTGATCTGTGCCCTGCTACTTTACATCTGGTTTAAGTAGAAATAAAATGTTATGCTTTGAATAGTGGTAAACAGTCCCAGTGCAACTCCAGAGGAGACAAAGGTAATATTCTTAGGCTGCAATCCTATTCACACTTACCTGGGAGTAAGTCCCATTAAACTCAATGAGGCTCATGTCTGAGTAGACATGCATACGATCGAACTGTAAGGCACCATCATCTCACCCCAACAAGACACTGCTGGATGTGCACCCAGCTAGCACCATTCTCTCTTACAAGTACTGAGTATGTAGTCAGTGGCAGACCTGAGGGGCAAGGGCTGCAAATGCCCTGGGCGCTGGATTCTGGAGGGGCAGTGGCAGTAGCGATGCCAGTTGCCCCCCTGCCCCCAACTACAGCAGCTATCCCTGTGAGAGCTGACCATATTTTTGTGGGGCTTACTGTTTGCACTCCTCACAAAACGCATGAGGGGATGTGTGCCGACAGGAGGCAGTGCATGCCTGCCACCAAGAGCCACTGCCACACCACCCACCTTGCAGCCCGCTCGCGTGACCCAGAAGAGGCGGCTGGCGGCTGCAGTTTCCCTTCCAAGCCCAGCAGGTTGGTGATGGCAAGCCCTTGGTGCACAGGCTGCCACAGACACTGAGCTCCCCAGGTGCACAGCCTTCTTGTTGGCATTGAGCGCCAGGACCTTGCCCTTGGCTCTGCTCTCCAATGCCCCCTCACACCTTTGGATGGGAGTGGGGCAAGGCGCACCAGAACTTTCTGTCCCACTCCCTGGGCTGCCTGGCCCAATCAGAAAGTGGGGGAGGGGGCAATGGCACTGCAGGATGGGCTACGTTGCACAGGCGCACTTCTGCTGCTGCTTGCTCTTCCCCCACTACCCACTGTCTGGAGGTGGGACAGCCCCTCCCCTGCCAGCCCAGGCTTGGGTCAGAGAGGAGGCGCAAAATTTTTGTTGGGTTTTTGTTGGGAGGTGGCTATGAAAAGTTGGGTTGGTCTTCCCCCCTGGCTGGCATTGCATCTTTCCTCGCAGTGCCTGGAATGTTCAACCTCAGTCACCAGCCTTGCACTGAGGAGGCTCCCCTCATACCCTTCCCTGGCCTGCAGGGCCTGCTCCTGCCCACCGTTTCCAGAGCTTCCCCCCTTGTTTTCCCACAAACAGCTCCTTCCACATGGGGATTGTAGATTCCGCACTTCAAGATGAATGTGTGCAATGTAGGGTTCTTATTCACACACCCACACAGGCATCTGCTGCCTGCTCCCATCGCAGAACCGCATGGTGACCAGCTCTTCTCTGCACCGGGTGGTAAGTGGGGCAGCATCTGGGGGGGGGGAGCATCTCTGGCAGTGTGCCCTGGCACTGACCCCCTCAGGATTTCCCCAGGATGCAGTCTGATTCAAAGATCACATTCGACTGTTGGAGCTATCTATACCTTGCTATGCTTTCAGTGTTTCTCTTTGCTCTGCACAGGCAAAGTGTTTCTCTTTGCTCTGCCCTTCCAAGAAGGGCAGAAGACACAGGACCCTCACATGCCCAGTCACACAGACCACAAAGAAAATCCACAGCATGCCTATCAGCAGTGACCAGTGTGATTCCAGCTGTTCCTCTGTGGGGTTGCTGACCTACTTGTTCCAGACAAGCCCCTGTTGCTTTGCAAACTCTATGATAATGATATACCTATCAGCTACTTTACTAGCTATCAAATAACTTGCAAAAGGATTAGAGCCCTGCTGGGATGAGATAGGTGGCAATCCCACTTGTACGTTTCTCTTTCAGATGCTTCTTCATTTTTGAGACTGTGCAATAGAAACTTTGGCTTCATCACACTTGTTGTTGCTCTGTTAAGAGATAGGCTCTCTTCTACCTACTCTAGTTTTTCTTACCTCAGCTGGCCTCTGGGTGAGATTCTTCAGGAGAAGAGGCCACTCTGCTACTAGTGTACAGGGTCTGCATCATCCTCATTCTGCCCTGACTGCTTGGATTCCAGATTGGGGGGGGGAAGCCCCTTGTTGGTCACAGCTACCTGTTCTCTGCTACTATGATGCGTTATTTTCAACCATTGGCACATTGGTGTGCTGCTAATGGTCTGCAAGTGTGCAGCAGGAATTTGGGGGAGGGTCATTTATTAGTAGGACCTTTGGGAGATGTGAGCCCCCCCCCAGCATGTTGTGCCCTTTTAATTGTCAAAATAATTGATGGTGTGCCCTGACAGTTTTAGCATCTTGTTAGTGAGCTGTGAGTTGAAAAATATTGAAAATCACTGCTATAATGTACAGTATAAGGCAGACAGTGGAGGGCAGGAAGGACATCATAGCATACAGATACACAGGGCTACTGTGCAGCAATGATTTTTAGTGTTTGCGTGTGTCTAAATAGGTGAACTTCAACAATAGATGTTACATGCAAGCCCAACGATCTGCCCATACAGTGCTCCCTCTGATTACTATCAGTCAGTGCTTGATTGCTACAGGATGTTAAATGTCCCACAAGGTGTGCTTTATCTATCTCCTGTAATGGCTGAGTAGCCAGAGAGAAGCTCTGTAGACAGGCTATGGGGTTTCTAGATCTAGCTGTATTTCTTCCTTTGTCCCAGCAATGGGTACTCTCGCCCATCACACAAAAGGTGATGTTAGCTATAGCATGTCCTTTGCCTGGCCTCAGCCTAGATCTCTGTGCAGAGGGATACCAGCACTCTGGCTTGCCTAAGGGTGCAATCCTAACTTGAGCTGGAGCGGGCAGGCTGGCATGCCTGTGCTGTATCCAGTGCAAATTGGAGTCACCTGGAGCCTCCACAGAGCAAAGGCACATTCGTGCCCTTACCCCGGAGTAGGCCCCAGCCGCCCCAATGAGCTTCTCAGATCAGCACCTGCTATTTACAGAGGTGCAGAGCTGAAGATGCCGCATGGCCTAAATCGGGGCTGTGTGGCCTGGGGACGGATGTGGCCTGATGGCTACATCCCAGCTCCACCCCCCTCCCTGGGCCGGCACACCTCCTGGCATGCTAGTAGCTCCTGTAAGGGGAAGTGCTGTGGCAAGATTGGAGGATTGACTCCTTGCACATGGGGCCAACATTGGGACACTGTCAGGCTACCGCCCAATGACTGGTGCCAGAGTGATATCAGAGTTTCCATGGATGCTGACGGAGTTATTGGCATCATTGAGGTGTTCAGGTTCTTGTTTCTCTGTCCCCTGTTCTACAAGCTTATAACAAATGTGCCAATGTAGCAGGGATGCTGGCGCTACCTGGGCATGGGATTGCACCATTAAAGGTTGATTTTTAAAAACTATAGTTATGCTATTAAAATGTTCCTTTTAGAATAATGCAAATAAGGAAATGTTGATGTATGTAGCCAGTGATGGTGCAACCTGGAGCACTACCTGATGCCACCTTAGGTCCACCATCTCTACACAATAAAAATAATAGTAACCATTTACCTCGCTCCATCTGGTTTCTTCACTTGTGGAAGTGCAAGACTTCCATATTCTATTAAAGAGACTTCATGAACGAAGGAGGTAAGAAGGTGAGTAGTCACTCACTGACACACAAAAAGCATATCAGTGCAGGTTACATCTGCAGTGGCCCACAGGGAGGTGGTGGCAGTGGCAAACTAGGGGTGAAAGGCACCCCCAATGTGCCACTCTCTTGCCTCCCTGCAGTCTGCTGCTGATGCAACCTTCATCACTTAACCTAACGGATGGGCCACCCCTGTATTCTGCTATTTAAATTATTCTGATGGAAAGATGGGTCAGTTGATTTTATAAATTGCTTTTTGGATTTACAACCTGGGTTCAAAATTCATCAGTGATTAAAGATTCCTGAATTCCCTTTTAAATCCTCCAAGATAAAAGTAGTAGAGCTAGAAGAGCTCATTTTTCTTTGTAAGCAAAAGTTACAAATTGAAATTACATTTAATTCAGAAGAGGAATATTGTGATGTATCATAACGTTGAGTTCTGCAGTGCATAGTTGCAACTATGCAGTGCAACTATGCAGGGCATAGTTGAGAGGGACTATTCAAGAATGAGGCACAAATTCCATAAAATATATCCAGTTAATTTCTTGGACACAGTAACAGGTACATAAACAGTGAAATCCTGTATATGTTTACTCATAAGTTGAGGAAAGCCTGTATAGGACTGAAGCCAAAAAGTCAACAGGGAGGATCTTATGAACCTTGTCATCACCACTTCCCTTCTATAAGCAGGCAAGAACTTCATTATCCTGATGAAGTTTACACCACATCTGAAATGTCTATTTATATAATAATTATAAAATGCTCTTTATTCATAGGCTCAGGTCTTCCAGTCTTTTCTCACTAATTAAAATAATGAACTACCTCTTAAAAGAAATGAAAATTGTGAAATAAAAAAAAGCAGAACTGATTTTCAGCCCAACGCTACCTACAGTTAGGACAGCAGAACAGAGTTTTGCTATTGTAACAGGTCAAATGAGCTCTGCGCTGTCCTATGCACACATACCTGGGTGTTAGCCCCACTGAACACAGTGGTACTACCTTCTGAGTAAAACTGCATAGGATTATACTGTTAGCAGAAGTGTACCTAAAGGGGGATCACAGCACTAAGTTTTGCAAACAGCTGTCCCCCCTCCTCTTTGGAGCCATTCCCAGAAGCTAGAACAAAACGGAAGCCTCATTGGCTCCAAATGGCTCCAGAGAGGCTGCTTACAAAATTTAGTGCTGTGATCCCCCTCTAGATATGCCACTGACTGTTAGACATTCATTTCACTGGTTAAAAAGCAGTTTAATTCAATATTTAAATCAATATTAATTTCATATATTTCTGTCTTGGGCATTTTTGGAGGACACAATGCTGACATAGGTGAATTATTTTTCTGAGCTAGTATGATAGCTTTCCAGAC
Organism: Lerista edwardsae; assembly: GCA_029204185.1. Lineage (NCBI taxonomy): Eukaryota > Metazoa > Chordata > Lepidosauria > Squamata > Scincidae > Lerista > Lerista edwardsae. Next base: position 9,493,332 of record JAJKFI010000032.1, read on the forward strand.
TTCTGTTGCTTCTTTAGCCAGTTGCTTGCTGCTTGCTTGCAGTTTCTTTTAACTATTGAATATATTTATGAGAAGTACCTAACATAACTCACAATGTATTGTATCAAGACAAAGTGACAAATCTAAATACAGTACTAATGTTGTGAGCTCCCAGACTATTATAAATGTGCAAATACTTTCAAACATGCAAGCTGACCACCCTGCAATAGGTTTTCTCTGATAATATCATAATAGGCACACACCCTCATTTAGTGGGTTAGGCGGAATCACTGACATATTTTGAAATGCATTCTCCATTCTATTTCAACTTTTTATTAACTCACATCCATATCCTATCTCAGGCCACTGGTGGAGGAAGCCTTCAATTACTATCAGACATATAATACAATGTTTGGGTCAGTATCATCCATTTAATGACGACACAACAAATTCTGCACCCTCCTTAAATTACTGATTTGCATGAAATAGGTTGAACAACCCCGCCTTCCTAAAATTGAATTCTCAGCGCCTAAAGTCAATGGAGCCTTGCCATCAGACATCTTGTCAACACAGGAGTTATGAGGCACCTGCCTTATATTTGAGAGCTAATCCATTAGCTGCTGTGCTTGTTCATGGGTTTGGTTTTTCTCCCCAGACAACATTCTTGGGCCATCTACAAGGATTTTGTGAGATTGCTCTTTTCAACAGGCTAGCTTCCTTCTTTCCTGTCTTGTATTCTCCAATGCCATCAAACATGCTAAAGCTTGCAAAGGATATGTGTGACTAAAATTACAAGACTCCTGTTTGTCTCACTGTCAGCCATCCAACACATTGTGCAAAACTGGTCTACACAGAATGATTTTTTTTCTAGAGAATCCTCAATCCATCATCTCATTTGGTACAATCCATCAACAGGTGTGTGCTTTCCAAGAAGAAGGAAAATATCTCCATGATGCTTCAGGTGCACTCTCAGTGCAAGAAAAAATACATAACTATGGGTTCAGAGCTTTATCAGTGCCATATTTTTTGAACTTGCAGTGCAAAATGCAGTACAAATCAAAAGAGTTCAAAGTTTTTTCTTTTCAATTCAAGTACATGCTTTTTATTCTTTAAAATGAGGACACTCACAGTGCCATCCTAAACGGCACGTAACACTGACACAACATCGTTGCGTCAGCGCTATAGCATTAGCGCCGATGCGGGGGCGCTGAGCAGCACCCCTGTGTCAGCGCTAAAGCTCTCAAGCCAACGCTACTCGTAGCGTTGGCTTGAGAGCGCTGACAGGAAGCCTCCCTTGCACCTACCAAAGCCAGTCAGTGCAAGGGAGGCTCCATCCTGTTTCAGGACAGGGATTGGTGGGGAGGAGGGGGGTTGGGGTGGGACGTGGGCAGGTCCAGGATTCAGCTTCGGGAGGCCGCACGGCCCCAATTCAGACCGCGCAGTCTCCTCTGATCTGCGCCTGCTATTTAGCAGGTGCAGATCTGAGGAGCGCATAAGGGAGGCTGGAGCCACCCCTATGGTAAGGGAGCAAATGCTCCCTTGCTGCAGGGAGGCTCCAGCCCCCACTATACAGCATTGGATTTAGCGCTGACCGCCCAGCCTTGCCAATCCAGCGCAGTATAGGATTGCGGTCTCAGTTTCCTGTATCTAGGAAAGAAAACTAGGTCAAGACTAGAAGGACACCAGTTCTATTAGTACTACCACACAGCCACTGAAGGAGAAGTGACATTACATAGCAAGGCTCTCTCTAGTGGCCAGGTTAGTAGCAACTAGGCTCCTCCCCTCCCAGAACAGTCTCCATCAGAGGCCTTTTCACCACATAAATATATAACTTTAATAATGTACCTGAATTTGCTTTAGTGTTCTTCTTCCTTTCAAACTTTCTTCTTTTTGTGTCAGGTCTGCCTTGAAGTAAACATAAGCCAGTCTGGCAAGAACCTAACGGCAGGGCCACCAGTCTGGCAGGGACTTAACAGTTTTATTCATTGTACAGCACTTTGTGGGAATTTTAAGTGCCTAATAAGTAGAAAAACAGCAATAGTTTTGCACATACAATACTTTCCCCAGCCTTCTCATACCTTACATATATAATATTCTTTTGACTTCTAAAGAAGAACGACTTTCCTGGTTGTTCTTAAAATTGGAAGCAAATAGAAGTTCAGCCAAAATCAAAGATATTTCAATCTGATTGTTCTGTTGCTGTTGAACCAAAGTTCAGCCATCTTGAGACTTTTGTTTAAAGTCTCTTGTCTAAAGTTCCTAAAGTATGTAACTTGTTTCTCTCTTTGCTCTCATTGTTCTCACTCATTTGCTGCTGTGTAACTTTCTCTATCCAGTGTTGCTAACTCTCACAAGAACTGGTTCAAGCTAGCAGAGCTTCCTTCCTTATCAAAATGGTCACGGCATATTCTCAAGGCCCAATTAACTCAGAACTTCTCATGTACCAGCCCCTGTGTTGTAATTTTCCACCGAGCAAAAGCTTGGAGGAAGAGGAGGGGGGTTATAAAAATGAGTGCAATCTGTATTTGTTTGCATTTTTCTCTGCCTGCCGAGTGGGGCAGGGAGATTGGTCCACCTGCGCAGGTGTAATAAACATGATCCTCATACTCTCTCATTTGGTTGTTTGCCTTTTTAATATTTTCCCCATGATAGAAACCATTTCAAGCTGATTTTCGGCATCAGTTCAACATGCAAATGCCACCTTCATTCTGAAGTAGCTCAGTCTAGAAAAGCCTTAACGCAAGCAAAGAAAAATGTACATAAGTACAATGAAATACAATCTTCCTTTTGCTCATATTGGGACCAGCAACTAGTTTGACAAGGGATACTTAAATTAGTTTTTATAGATTAAATCTATAATTCAGATGTAATTGGTTAAAATTAACTTTCAGTTTTTAAATGACTGTTTTCCTTTCTGTCCACCATTAAAATCAACACATAACCATGGATAGCACAAAAGAGGCTCAAAGGGCACATTTTTAGACTACATCAATACTTTTCAGTACTTTTAGGGCACATCAATACAATAAACATATCTGTTTTACAGGCAAGCCTTCCTCTAAAGAATTTTGTGCACTGCTTAGAATAATATGTTAAACCCTTCACACAGTCAGTCGCTAGAGCTTGCTAGGGAGAGAGAGGTAATAACTAATAAACCAATTGGAGTTGATGGTGTCATGTGCGGAAATACCTCATCATGCCATTTGCTTAGGCTTCGTGGCTGTATATTTTAAAAAGAATAATTTATATTTATTTTTAATTGGTATATGTTTGTTGTTCCCATTAAGTAAAGTTAAATAAAAATATACACAGGGTGGAAAAAAACCTGCATTGCATCTTCTAATATCAACAATATGCCTCCGTATCCCCTGTTGGAGGTCTGTTCATTTCGGCCAAAGATCTGTACACAGTCCACATGAACAAATATGTTCTTGACAAGTATTTGACATTATCTTCTTTGAAGGAGTGAGGGTTGGGTTGTTCCTTTAAAAGTAAGATCTTTTATTATTTGACTGTAGTTAATTCCCCTTTGAGACTCTGAAATAATAGATGAAAAGAACCAAACCTATTTTTCTTAATTTTTTAGAACAGTTTCTCTAACCAGTGAGTTTTGAGTTGAAAGCATAGCCATTCACATACCCTTTGACCACTAAAATCCCCAGGATTGCGCTGCTGCTGGGGGGGGGAGGATTTTTTCTATTTACCTAAGGGAGTGCCAGCCTCCATGTCCAACCCAGATGTGGCAACCCAGATGCCAACCCTAGAAGGCTTAGTTTCAACCTGACTCAAATACTCCTGGTCATCCAAAGCAAAGCTCAACATGGGGCGGAGGTGGCAACAGAGGGGATCTGGCCCCTGTACCTATTGTGATAGCTACTATTTTTAGAAGACTACACAGTGGATAGGGTTTGGTTAACATTGGGGGAGTTGTTGGACTTCTGGATTTCATTCAGAAAGGAAGGCCCCTTCCTTTCCATGCATTAATAAAACATTGACCCAGAGACATTTGGCTGAGAAGGCCAAGCTGCCAGGCCACTAAGGGTGCTGCATAGCCAGGCAGCTGCCAGAGGCTCCTCGGAGGAAGGGAATATTTGTCCCCTTCCCCCACGGTAAGGGCACAGGGATCCCTGTGGGTCTCCTCATGTCAGCGCTGGCTGTTTTGCTGGCACAGACAAGAGGGCCTCTGTGTCGAGTCACGCACCCCAACACGGATACTGGAATCTGGCAGTGGAGGCCACTGTCAGTCTCACCGCACCCCATCCCACCCCTCTCTTCCCCCTCCCAGTTGGGCCCTCCCCACCAGCCCAGAATCAGCGCAACGCCAGCAGCCCGTATACTTACCAGCCGCTGTCACTGCATTGTTGCCTCCTTACTGCCCATGCTGGACGTGCCTTATGGCACATTTGCTACACCAGCGCCCATGGTATGCTCGTATTGCAGGTGCTGGTGGGCTCAGGATTGGGCCCACTGTCTTCATCACTAGCTTGGATGCCGCACTTCTATGCTATTCTCCTGTTTATCTCTCTTCCTCTTGCTTCCTGATTACATTTCTTATAACAAGATTTTTTTGGCGTGGACAGGTGAGCTGGATGATTACAACTGTATGACTCCTCACACTCTATTCTTGTGAATCAACAGCAGCCCAATGCGTGGATATTAATTTTGATGGCAAGCTTTTCCTGGCAGGAAGATTGGGTCATTCTTGTATAGGCACACAGTAACTTGAAAGTAAAAAAGCTGACAGCTCTTATTCCAGAGTTTAAATGACTTGGGACGTGGCAACCTGAAGAAAAAAAAAAACATGAATCAATCCAAACTCACTGCTTTTCAAGGGAGGCTCTCTTCCAGGTTTTCTTGCTATTTGTGGTCAGGTGGATATTGACCAGGAAGAGGGCCTTCTCATGGAAGCTTGGCTGGCACCAAACATGATGTCTTTTTGGCACCAGGCAGAGACTATCTGCCCACACATTATAGCATGATTTGTAGCCAGCTTTAGTGTTATTATGACTCTACGGCAGCAATTCCAAAACTGTGGGTCACGAGCCAATTTCAGGTGGGTCATGAAACACCTAGAGCAGCCATATTGAAAATATTGGAAGATGGGATAGTGGAAAAGGGAAAGGCTGGGTAGTTGTTTTGCTTGTGTCAAGGTTGCAAACAGGCTTTTTTCTTTCTGATTCATTTTGCTATTGGAAAATGGCTGAGAAATAACCCAACTTTTTGCTGCATTCTGAGGAAAGAAGCAGGCTGTGGTGTCACAATGACTGCACTTCCGACCATGACATCACTTCTGATGGGTCCTAGACAAACTGTCATTCAAAAAAGTGGGTCCCAATACGAAAACATTTGAGAACCACTGCTCTACAGAATTTTATTGCTTCTATGCTATTATGCCTGCCTTTTCTAAGACTTTTTGTATTGATTTTATGTTGATTTCTCTTGTACTGTCTATATTTTAAAATCATATGCTGCCTTGGAAATAGGGCTGCTAATGCAACTATGGTACAAAAATGGGTTAAAATATATTAATAATGAATAAATCATAATAAGGGCCTTCTGTTGGGCCTCAACATCTTTAATTCAGATGTGACTCTTATTTCTCATATCTTGAATTCCTCCATGTAGTACAAGTGTTGCTTTCTGACAGTGCAGCAGCTGACACACATACCAGAAAGCAGTACCTGTAGTTGTGGTTACACAAGATTCTTCCATGGAATTTTAAGCATCTGAATTGGCACCCACTTGCTTGCAGAATCAAATCCAAATTCATTTACACATTGTCTTACTGGCATCTGTATTTATTTATTTTAACTTGAATGTCACATAATCTGTCAAAATGGCAGCCAAAGTGATGTAGAAACAATAAACTCCAAAGAACATTATAACATTACAATAGCAATAATACAAAATCAGCATATGAAACATCAGCCATAATTTTTGTATCAGAAATCAACACTATTAATAAACTTTGTGTAATGTGGGTGTAATCAGACAGCTAGATGCACGAATTACATTCACATGCCAAGTTCTTTTGGGGTATGTAAACTGCTTGTGCCATGTTTTGAGAGTAACAAAGAAGTGGGGTGTGTGTGTGTGTGTGTGTGTGTGTGTGTGTGTGTGTGTGTGTGTGGTCTGCTCAATTAGCACAATTATTATCAATTTTTAACACAAACTCTCATCTTGCAAAGCTACTCACAACCAAGACCAACAAACACATAGGGCTCAATCCTGAACCCTTCCAACAGTACGAGTGTACCGCTTGTGCTGGTGTCGTAAAAGTACCATAAGGTACGCGCAGCGTGGGTGGTAAGCTCTTACCACCTGCACTGCGGCACTGCCAGCCTCTCACTGCCCGGAGGCAATGACACGACATTATCGAGATGTAAAGTTGCCCCTTGCTGGCATTGTAGAGATTATGGGCAGTTCAAGAGGGAGTTCCTGGGCGGGAGAGTGTGGGCAGCCTCCTGAGGGGGTGGGACCTGGCCATGGCTTCCACCGCCGGATCTTATCCCGGCAGAAGCCCAGGCAGCCTGACATGTGGCTGTTTAAATCACTGCCTGCAAAATAGTGGATGGTGACCAGAGGAGCTCCACTGCGAGCAGCAGGGCTTTCTCCAGGAAAAGGGGATGAATGTCTCCTTCTCCCAGAGATACCTCAGCAGCTGCCTGGACACCGCTGGATACAGCAGTAGCCTTTTAGCTACTGCTGCGCCTGCGAAGACCAGGCAGTTCTGGATTGGACTGTCCATCAGAAGATACCTTGCTTTTCTTATAAGGCCCTCTTGTTAAGTTAACCAGGACTTGGCTTGCAAAGCACTCCCAGAAGACAGACTTATTTAACTCAATCCAGCTATAATGGTGTAAAATAAGCAGGGGTGCAAAATATACTACAAAACTTAGGATCCAGCAACATTCTCTATATACAGGATGAGAGTAACAGAAAGATGGAGACCTGAGCATATGGAGGGATCCTTTTCTCGTTGGTACATTCTTCTCCCTTTCTCCTCACTGCCAGGGCTCTGCTAGTAGCCAGCCTCCATCTCATATTGAGAGCTTATTAAGAAAAGTACACTGGTGTTGAGGGTGGTATTCAAATCAGGAAAAGAACAAAGTACTGGAATAAGTGTAAGTAGCAGGCAGTTGCTCCTATAAATAGCAGCATACGTAAGTGGAGAAGAAAGTCACCAGGTTCCAGTCACAGGGCCAGGCCCAATGTTTGAAGTAGCCAGTGGCTAGTATCAACCTTGAGTTATGGGATAAAATCTGTCTACTAGCAGGTACACTAGCAATCGGGTTGTTGCATAGTACTAGTGGCCCCAGAGAGTGGATGGATATGCATTCCCTTCTGTATGACAAGATGACTAGAAAGGGATCTCTCCTCCTGCCCTCTAGTTAGTACTGGATGCTCCAGGTCTAGAAGCACACTGCTATAGCGATGTGCATCCATAGCTGATCTATGGATATGGTTTCTGACAGCATATAAACCACCTGCTTCGATGCTGGAATGGTGGTACTGCATCAATTTACATTAAGGCTTGCTTTCACATCTACCTTTTCAGTTGCTCTAAAATTATACCCTCAGTAATTCACTTCTTGAACTATTTAACTTTAACTGATCACTAAAAAATATAGTACACATTCTACAATATGGAAGGGGATTCACAGTACGATACTATGCATGTCTACTTAGAAGTAAGTCTCAGGGCGCAATCCTAACCTGGAGTTAGGCCGGCACAGTTAGTCCAGTAAAGTTTGGCAGGCACAAGGGCCAGAGTAAAGCAGGTTTGGACCACTCTCAGAGTCAGGGAAGATGGTGCGGTCCAAACACACTTTACAGTGTCCTTGGCACTCTCAATGGTATAAACTCCCAGCTAGTACAATATGGTGATTATACCAAGCCACAAGCTGAGAGCTGCTGGTTCAAATTTCACCTTAGCCGTGAACTTACTTCATTTGCTTTATGCAAGACATCTGTCAGCCACTGCCGCCATTTGTAGTTCAGGGACAACAATACTCTCTTACCTTTCATGATTATCATGAGTCATTAAAAAGCACTTAGAACTTAAAAAAAAATACACGGAACTGTTAGGCTCAGGGCCTAACCAACTTTAACCAATCAATCCTAACCAACTTTCCAGCACCAGGGCAAGGGCAATGCAGCTCTGAGGTAAGGGAACAAACATTCCCTTACTTTGACAAAGCCCCCATGACTGCCCAACTGCAGGATGCAGCACATGCCCCATTGGCACAGCTATGTCACTGCTGGAAAGTTAGGATTTCACCCTCAGTGAACTGGACTGCTGGGCTGAGGAAACTACAGGAGGTATATATTGGCGGGGTGGGAGATTTTATATACAGTTCAGTGCCAAAATACCTGAAGCTGACAATGATGTTGGCTTTCTGAGAGGATGTGGACTCCAGTCAGGATGAAAAGTTTCTACCTGTGACTCATCACAAGGACTGCAATTCTTGGTGCTTCTGTGCCAGATGAGTGGCCTGGGAGTGGATGATTAATGCTTCTTTTCTTTTCTTTTCTTTTTTTGGCGCCCTTGGATTTGGGAGGACTGCAAATTTTTCCATTCTGTATCAGCATTTTCATAGTTTTGATATCATATACTTTCAGTGTCTTCACATCGCTGAGGCAGACAGGTAAATGATCTTTCAGCCAGCCATCTACGTAACAAGAAAAACAAAAACCACTTTACACCAAACAGAACATTCTGCCACAATTTGCCTTTGAAAAGGAACAGAGGTTGCGGCACCCAGATGCCAAGATGGCTTCAAAGAGGTTTGTTTGGACACTTAGGAAAGCAACATTTGTTTGTGTAACCTCCTGGGATCTAGTTATGGCGTTTTGAGACAGGAAAAAACATACTGTTTTTAACCTTATTTTTGTAAACTCTAAACAAGGAAAAGCCCTTTTTGATCCCCCTTCCCTTTAGCAACGCTTTGTTTGTTATTTATTTTCATCCTGTATTGTTGGATGCTGTCCAAAAAAATTAATTAAACAAGAATATATTTGTTTCTTGTTTCAGCCTCTTTCTTGGATTCCTGCTGTTGGGCGTTGCCCCTAATTAATCACATTTTTGTTTGAAAGCATATTCTTAATGATCTTTGTGTTTTTCCTCTTTGCTTCGTTTTGCTTAATGCTTTAACACTCATTTTAAATGCAAGCATTTATCCCAGAATAATATATTTATTTGACAAAGGAAACAAAAACTAACTTTTCTGCTATTCCACACAATTGCTCAATAGTTTCTATGCTTTTCTTTTGTGTGTGTGTGCATGTGCGTGCATGTTTTATTTCCAGCTGTGCAACACACATCAAAACCAATCTATGGTGCTCTAGCTTGGTAAGCTATGCTACTTCTATTTTCACTTCAAAAAACAATTAATCTATGTTTTATTTCGGCAAGCTAAAGGAAATTACTATAATATTCTTTTCAGTTGTATTGAGATCCAGGATAATTGATTTCTTCTTCCCACTTCAAAAAGAATGTTGTTTTGGAAAGAAAAAAAGAGAAAACTAAAAATAAATATTTTAATGGAATTATACATATTTTTATTATTAAAATGGAATGTATTTTTAAAGATACCCATGGCAGATAAATAGTTCTACTAAAATTAATACAAGCTAGTGCAGTGGCTAAGAGCAGAAACTGTGAACTGGAAGGTCCATGGTTCAAGTCTTACAACAATCATGAGCTCAATAGACGGTATTGGCTGAACTACTCCTTATTCTCAGCCTTTGTCTTCAATATAGGCATGAAAATATTGATCCACTATTGATAGAGTTGTAAAAATTACTGACTTTCAGCCCAATCCTATGGGATCTTCTGCTGATGGAATGAGTATTCTGTTAACTGGAGGTCCACTCAGTCAGCATTATGGCTACAGCAAGACTACAATGGAAGCAGTGGGGCAGCCAGTTCAAAAGCCTGGCAACTGTGCATGCACACCACCAGAACACCTAGCTACCCCACTAGGAAGGAAGTGAGTTGATAGAAAGGATTGTCTGTGGGCAGGGAGGGGGAGGATTGAGGTGAAGAAGGGGAGAATTGGGGCAGGGCTTCAGGGAGGCATGGCAGGGCAGAAGGCAGTTATTGGCAGCAATGGCACCACCAATATCCTATGCCTCCCATCTGGCCTCACCAGCTCGTGCAGAGCCAAGTAGATCCACTGGGGACTATGGCATGTCAGGATTGGTAAGTAGGAATTTTGTTTACTTACTTCTGTGTCGCAATGTGGTCCCTGGCCAGTCTGCAGGATATAGTAGATATTGCATCAGCAGTGCTGAGTTCCACAGACTGGCCAAGGATAGGATTGGGCCATGTGAATGAAACATGTTATCAAAATGTGATGCACACACAAAGTATGATTACAGGACTAAACTCCTGTTCAGAAGTTCTTCTTTGCATGGACACAGCCCAAGTGTTGAAAAGGAGTGGGAGTGTGCCTGCAAGCCCTTTACCAAACTCCACTAGGCTAAAGAAAAAGGGAAAAGCAATGGCAACAAGATTGGTGGTAATAGTAATGCATTCTAGACCTGCCAGTAGGAATCAGCAACTGGGCACTCTTGTTGTCCAGCACCCAGTTGTCAACCGAGGAGACTTTCCAGAAGGCCACACAAGGGCTTGATTTTCCACCCTAACTCCATCTTTGCACTCAGAGGGCATGTGAAGGAGTGAAAATATACGAAAAAGTTTCAAATACTTTTGGGAAGCAGTCTCTGCACTGAGTTAATAATAATAATATCCACAGGCACACACTCTTTCTCACATGCACACATGTGTATGGCATGCGTACGCACACGTGCATGCACTCACTCACCCCAGCAGGCACAAGTACAGAAGCCAGAGGGTGCTTCCATTCAGTCCTGCAGTTCCAGGGCAATTGACAGTTGGGACTGAGGTCTTCCCAGTAGGCATAGAAGAAACTCCCTGCAGCTGCTCATTTTCTGGCCAATAGATGAGGACAGGATGGCCTTTGCTTTGATATTCTTCTTGGAAGACGGGCATGCACTTTCCCAGTGGCTATCAGTTCTCTGGCCAATGGCAGATACCAGTGATGATTAACCCTCAATTGTGCTGTTCCGGGGCAATCTGGCAGTTGGAAATTTCAATTCTGAAAAGGAAATCTTTTTTAGTGAACAAACAGCAAGAGGGATAGCCCAATCCTAAATAGGATTAAATTGCCCTTTATGACTGTGGAACACAGACCCACTGTTGTAAACGGCTTGTCGTTTTGAGATAGCAGCCACAAATGACAAGGGGGGCATGTCAGGAGGCTCCAGAAGGGAGAGTGGCCAGGCCCTCCAGGCCTTCAACACACCCCTTTCTGTTCCGCACACCCCATCAACTTACTGAAGTTGGCAGGGTTTCTCCTCACTTACACTGTGTGCAGGATCCTCTTTGGCGTCTGCAGTAAAGGTCTTCCATACTGGCTTTTGCAACACAGTAAAGTGTGCTCTGCGACAGAATCAACTAATATGATTGGGCCAATAGTAACTTACTGGGGAAAAGGGCACAATGCTTTAATGCAGTAAAGTGCATGCATATACCAACACTGCTGTGTGAGTGGTGGAGACATAAGAGGGAGTTAAAATATTCCTGATCTGGTTTTAAAAAGCCTGAATTTATATCCTGGTATTTCCCCAGCTACTCCGGTCCGCAACAATCTTCCATATTTTTTTCTGATTTCTTTAGCACATTTTCTGTCCTGTCCTTTCTCCTTTGGTTCCAAATTATTATTTTGTCCATTGTATGACATTAGGAGTACTTAACACCAAAAGTCATAGATCTTGGAAATTACTATGAAAATGAAAATTTTTGTGCCTTCGGATTAGGAGGAAATGAGTTAAACCTTTCAAAATACAGATTAATCAATTATGTATGCCAGCAAGGGCCCTAGAATTAGCAGTGAAAAGCAGAAGCAAATTCCATAAGTACAAGATATACCTCTGGGATCTTTCTGACTCAAATCCATCAGAAGGATGTAGTCTGCCTTCTTGTATGTCCATAAATCCCATGAATGTCAAAAGGACACTGTTAAATTACAGCTGATCCAAAATTTGAGCTTAGTAAATCATAAAAAAGGTTTTTTTTTTGAAAATCCTAAATGTAACAGCAGCTTCCTTTTATCATTTTGTGATTTTAAATTCCAGTGAACATTCCAAGAGCCCTCTGTGTGATTGAAAGCCCAAGAGTAATGTGCTGCTTGATAAAAAGCATGAAAAAAAATCCGTTAACGCCTGTGGCATTAGCCCAGCAACCTAGATCCACAGAGGTGCACATTTTGTAGCAGTCACAGCACCAGCCATCAAGTCCTTTGGTGAAGCACTTGTTTGCTGGGCTTAATTTCTCAGAGTGAAACCCTATCACTCAGGTTTCCGGTTTGCTCTCCCCTCCAAAAAAAAATCAGTCATAGCAAATACAATGTGGGAAATTCAGACATTGTCCACATTTATAGGACAGGACACCACAAAATATTTCTTTATAGGCCACCCTAGAAGAAGGGCGTACACACCATTTCATGGTGCTTGTAGAAGAGGAACTCACAATGTTTTATCCTTAAAGAGGATCATGTTAATGAACTCGTGTGGCCATATCCCACAGTTCTTAAAGACTGCTTCCACAGGCCAAAGCAGTTATGCTAACTTAGGCACCCTGGGAAGAGGAACAGTAGACTTTGGTCTTTTAACATTGAGAGCACATCCTAACCTGGAGTTAGGCCAGCACAGTTAAGCCAGAAAAGTTTGGCCAGCATAAGGGACACTGTAACGTATGTTTGCACCACTCTCAGTCAGAGAGGCCAGCACAGTTGCGCACCATCCTCCCTGGCTCCAAGAGAGGTCCAAACACGCATTATGGTGGCCCTGGTGCCAGCCAAACTTTACTGGCCTAACTGTACCGGCCTAACTCCAGGTTAGGATTGCACCCTGAGGTATCCAAACAGTGAAGGCTTAATTAATACTCCCTCTCTAAATCCAGTACACACATTACAACTGCCACATGGAAGCCATAAATTGTTCCACATAGTGGTGACGTTACATTTGTGTGCTACCATTTGTATGGAAAAAGCTGCAAAGGACAGAAACCAACAGGTGCAGGAAACATTTTATTGCCAAGCGGACTCCCGAAGTGTTTCAAAAGTGATGGTGGTGGTTCTTCCTCAGGGAAAACATGTGAAATGTGGAAACAACCTGTTTCTGATTTTCTTACACTCTCCTCAGAATTCCACCAGTACAGATAGATTTATTATTAAATTATAGAGCAGGTGCAAAGAGTATTTTGCTTTGAATTGCTTTAGCAACTATTTCCATTTTGGAGTTAAATATTATTAAAGAGTTCAACAGTATTTATTAAATTGAACCAACTTCAGTGTATTAAATTGAAGCAAGTGTTTCCTCTACTTTGTTCTTGCCGCCCAGAATGGCTCTGAAGGCAAGGGGGAGGGGCCGCTTACATGGCCCACTGAGGTGCCTGGAAAACTTAGCATGCCTTGCCTCCTCGGTAGACATTACTGGGGCTGTTGTGAGTAATGAAAGAGAAATACCTTTTCTTAGTAGAATTTTTTTTCAATATCACGATGTTTTTTTCAACATCACAAACTGTCAGCATTCTTCAGGTTTGATGCTCAGAATTGCCAATTCTGAGCATCAAACCTGTAGAATGTTGAGTTTGTGATGAAGTTTGTGACAGTTATGAAGGCCATGCACTTTTATACTGCTTACATTTTTTTAGTACAAATTTACTGTAATTTTTTAAAATTCCAAATACATCCTCATGTAATTTAATGAAAAGCTGAATAAAATATAATAGCATTCACTCAGGTGGATACATCTTCAGAATTTTATACAGTAATGAGTATCAGTTACAGGTAATTGATTTGTCCTTATTGAAGAATAGGTGAATTTTTGAGGCAGCCCATCAATGGCAAAGGAGTTATTTTTGTCTAGTTCCATTTTTCTCACTGCAGGTAATTTTAATCTGATCTGGGCACAGTGCAGCCAGATGTGTGAGAATTATTGTATACATACAGGAACCAGTGGTTTTCACAGAAGACCTTTTGCACTTTTATATGCAAATATGACAGTATTCAGGTTGTTCAATGTATCACTAACTCTGGCAGTGCAGTTTCAATTCCTGTGGTGGGCAATGAAGCTCAAGCAACAGCAATGCGCAAGGTAACTGGAGAAAGGGTAGTTTTTTCTGTGTTCCTACTGCTGTTGTTGTCACAATGACACCTGGTGTCAGTGAGTCAGCAGAGGGGTCAGGAGAGAGGCAGGGATGGGCAGAAAGGGACTGGCAGGGGGAACAGGGCAGAGTCTGGGATGTGGAGGAGGCTGATTGAGGCCAGGAAAGGGACAGCATGAGCAGCAATCATGCTGCCAATATCCCCCTTCCCAGCCTCAACCTGCCTTCCTGGGTCCACTTGGACTTGTGTCACAAAATCAGTTGTACAAGCCTGAGTAGACATTCCATTTGGGCAATGGAAGCTTATACCTGGGCACGTCAAAACCTCTGGTTTAAGTTTATATTTCTGAGACAGTTCCAAATAATATCTAACTCAGGGCGCAATCCTACCTTGCGCCGGACCAAGCAGGCCGGCAGGGAGGGGCAGACCCCTTGCACGAGGGGAGGCGCCAGTCTCCCCTATGGGCTCCTTGAATCTGTGGATCTAAGACCACGCAGCCCGAATTGAGGCAGTGTGGCCTGGGGAACGGTCCTCGGATTTGTCCTTATGACCAAATCCCAAGTCCGCCTCCCTCCCAGGCCAGTCCGCCTGCCGGCCCACCCACCACCTGCCCAGAAACGCCCTCCCCCACCCCTCCCTCCCTCCCGCCTCATCCCACCTCTGCATTAGCCAGCTTCAGTTGGCACAGAGGGTGCGCAGAGCGGATGCTCCAAGGCTGGCGCTGCAGGCAGCGCCGATCCCAGAGCATTAGCGCCGGCAGAGGGGTGCCACTCGACACCTTGTGTTGGCGCTACGGTTGGGGGTGGGGTAGGATGGCATTACCTGATTAACAGAGTTCCACTGTACCTTTGGAGGACTGCAGGAAAAGTTGTTAACTGACTTCTTTGCATTATCAATGGTCCTCAAAGAACCAAATACAGTATTCACGTTTTGTACAAAGAAGCCAAGCATTAGTCAAGCTTTTCCCCTGCTAAATTGCTAGAAGTTTGAGTTTTTAAAAGATAGCACAAGATAAAAAGGACTTTTCTCTTCACAGTGGTATTGCTTTAAGATGACAAAATATGCATTAAATTAAGATTTTGTAGGACAGTCGTGCATATCATGGGCTGTAATATAATTATTAAAAACACATTTGAGGCTGAACAATGTAATAGATATGTACATATGACACAGTTGTTAAACTTCAGAGAAACAGCTCCAATCAGCCAACAATTAGAAACATCTTCCAATTCACAGGGCAATATATAGCCTCATTTTATTGAATAAATCACTTCCAGGCATCAAACCAAATGAAAGTTAACAAAACTGCAGCCAGGATTTTGACGAGAAAAATGATGCAGACAGTCAATGACATTTGGAAGCAATGCAAGGAAGGAGGAGAAGTATTTTGGGTGCTTCTTCAGTCCACCGTACAGTTTAATCACGCTTCTGGAGACCTACACAGAGGTCTCCACTGCAAATGAACTTTGCAGAATGTCTCATCCTATATGAAGGGTTATGTGTATGAAGGGTTGTGTGTCTATTGTGATTTAATGAGGTATCAGAAAAATGTAATTCCCGAGTTTCTCAATTGTAATTTTTAGAGAAGAACCTCATAGTTATGGCTACAAAGGTATGCTTGGAAGTATGCTGAAAAGACAATAATCAGAGAAATGACTGAAATAGATTGCAACAGACAGGGCCAGCCTTAAGCCAAAGTGGCCTATGTCATCACATTGAGCTTTGTGCTTTGCGGGGTCCTGCACTGGTGTTGTAAGTGGATATATTGCTGCTGCAGCCAGGATCTCCATGAGCTGTAATCCAGTGGGGGAAGTGGAATGGCAGCTTATTGGGCCAACCCACCTGGCCCTGCCTCCAAACAGCCCGAAATGGGCCTTCCAGAAGCAGTTGGTGGTGACATCATCAAGTCACCATCAACTATTTCCGGGTGCCACATTTCGTGTTCTGCAAAAGTGCTCTTCTCACCATAGTTGAGTTGGGGGGGGGGCACCATGGGAATGCCCTGCATTAGGCCCCACCTCTCAAAGGGCTGGCCCTGGCAGCAGGTGGCGATGGAGATTGCAATCCATCCATCCATCCATCCATCCATCACTAGTATTTATATACCGCTTTTCAACATCAATCAACATCAATCAACAACAATCCTATGCAAACTTTCCTGAGAGTCAGCCCAATTAAAGACAATGGGCGCAACTTCCAAGTAGATAAGCACAGATTGTGTTCTCATTGGCCTTGCCCCTTTCATGACTAGCAAAACCAGAATTATATAAAAGAGCAAAAATTACAAAATAAATTTATGCAAATTTGCTGTTTGCATAATTTATAGAGACTATTGAACTCAACATTTTTGGGGGACAGAATTTGGAACATCTGATTGCACAGTTAAAAAAAATTATTTACCACAGCATTCACTTTTACCTTTTCTTAAAAGGGTAAAAGTTTTTTTTTAATCTGTGGTGGTCCAGAGCAGAGCCTCAACAGTTATGAAATGTCCTCTGTAATGTGACCAATCCAGCTCCTCTGGGAATTTCTGAAAGCTAGTAAAAACATATCTAATCCATCAGGGCAATGTGACATTAGATGTCACCTGATGCAGCCACACAGGGGGGAAAAAGCCCCTTACTGTGCTCCTTACTTTTCACAAACCTAGAAGTGTGGAACCTCTGGTTTTATTTTAAGGGGACTGTGCAAATGATGAGCTCCTTTGGGTTTGAGAGAACTGCACAAGGAGCAGTGAAAATTGGT
Organism: Lerista edwardsae; assembly: GCA_029204185.1. NCBI lineage: Eukaryota > Metazoa > Chordata > Lepidosauria > Squamata > Scincidae > Lerista > Lerista edwardsae. Next base: position 9,510,251 of record JAJKFI010000032.1, read on the forward strand.
GGATGATCTTTCTGCTTGAGTGAATGGGAAGTGGATCAATGATTACCCCCACCCACCTCTCTGTGTATGTGTGTGTTTCCTGTAGCTGCATGTTTGGAGGCAATGAGCTCCAGCACCAATGACACAAACCCTAGTGACATCTCTGTATGAAAGGTGTCTACTTCCTGAATGAACATGTGTACTATTATGATCCTCTACTGACTTCCCGGATCAGTAAAGTACATTGGCAACTGACATAGCATAGTTTATTGTGGATGTGATAGTACTGAAATCTTAGGGTGCCTTTGTAATACTTGCCTTGCTTACAAGTACAGCAATCAGAAGCATCGATGTTAAAGTTCTTCCTAGGGCAAACGACAGCCACAGGAATAGGGCTAATTCGGATCATGACCATAGCAGGAGAAAAGGTTAAATTCCTTTTCCTTATGTTCCAATCTGGATGGGGGCCTCCCATGGCTTCTATTCCCAAAGGCAAACATGCAAAGCTGGACAATGTATTTAAAGCCACATCCAGTTGGCTTTATGTTTCCAATTAAAAATACACATTTGATTCCAAACTGCTGGTCCTATTCCTCTAACTCTGACGGATTTCACTTTCTGAAGAATGAATTTCATGCCATGGGCATGGGAACATATCTCCCAGTCATTAAAGACGGTTAAGGTGCATTAACAAAAGTTCCTGATCAATCATTCACCCTGTTCAATATGGCCAGAACAATTAAATTTAGATTTCCAGTGCAAATTTCTGCAAATAATTTCAAAGTCCTTCTCCTTTGAGAGTTCACAATCCTCACCTAGGTCGGTTCTTCATCTTCAGTCTTCTTGCCAGGAAGCCTCTCTGACACAATATAGGGCAGGGGGAGAATACATGGGGTTGTGGGTATAGCTGAAACAATCACACTTTTTAATACTGTACATACTTGTGGAAAGCTCTGTGCTGTATTCACAGAAAAGGCTAGTCTGCCTTTTCCAATTTGGGCAGCAAGCTAGAGACGTATGGCAGAAAAATAATAAATAAGCAAAGAGCTTTACATATTCATAGGTATAAGTCAGGCAGCAATTGTATTTTCCAGAAACCCTGCTTGCAGCAAGATTGGTTCAATTCAGCTTAAACCTTTATGGCTCAAAGGAGAGACAAAAAGTGGGATGTTTTCATTCAAAGAAAGAAACACATAATTGAGAGGCCTATATCTTTTTATTGTGTTAAGTTTCTATCTACTTTGGGAAGCACTTAGATTGCTCACAAAACGATGCCCTGATATCCACTGGGGTTCTGTTCCGGATTCCCCTGTTGGATACCTGAAACCGTGGATACTGGGGATGCCTTTTTAAAGATAGGGAAACATCAGTGGTTTTGCAGCAACAATGTAAAAAAAGATTTGTTTAATGTTCCCTTATCTTTTTAATAGCTGACCCAGTATTGATAACCAAAATCGTGGATACCAAATCAGTGGATACTGGGCACACCTGTAACTATGGATTAGTTCTTACTGAGGTAGTAAACCTGTGTCTAAGCAGTACCACTTCAGTGTTTGAGGGAGATTTTACATACAGTGGATGATAGAGTATATAATAAAACTATTGTGGTCACAGACCAGCCCCCCCCCCATATATATATAGGTTTCCCCACGACCGAATGGTCTAGTCGTGACCGACTGTAGGGGGCGGTGCTCATCTCCGTTTCAAAGCCTGTAGAGCTGGCATTTTGTCCGAGGACAAGCTTCTGTGATCATGTGGCCAGCATGACTCTATGCTGTAGCGCACAGAACGCTGTTACCTTCCCACCGAAGTGGTCCCTATTTATCTACTTGCATTTAGGTGCTTTCGAACTGCTAGGTTGACAGGAGCTGGGACAAGCAACGGAGCTCACTCCGTCGCGCAGTCTTGAACTCCCAACCTTGCGGTCGGAAAGCCCAGTACAGCAGCACTGGTTTAACCCACTGCGCCACCATGTCCCTTTTATATATATATATATATACACAATATAATAAAAGTATTGGACAATCAAGCCCAAGCCAGATCAAGGCTGACCCCCCACCACCCATAGGTCAATCCCATCTCTAGCCTCATGACACATCTCCAATGGCAAACTTCCTACTTTCAACAACTTTATCTCTATTTAATACTGATCCATACCTGCCCGTATTTGAACCTCCTTCACCAGTGATATTATTATTCCAAATGCATGGGACCACATTCTTTCACCATCAATCACAGATACTTATTGCTGCCGCAAAATATTTTGCAACACTATATGTAATTATTGGGTCTGTGTCAGATAACAGCAGATAAGTATATTGTTGACATGTACGACCCGGAAATTGGTTGAGCAGTGGAGAGATGAGAGTGGCACGAATGTCTCTACAATATGAGCAGTACAGCAGCACATGCTCGGGGTTTTTCAATTTCATCCGAACCACAAGGGCAAAGACGTTGCATGAAAGGAATCTTTTTATATCGTCCCTCAGATACTGCTGACGGGAGCCCTCGGAGACGGGTCAAGGTAAATGCTCTTCTGTGCTTGTGGTTCTCCAGCTGGGTGACATAGGGAGAAACAACAACAGTATACCTGAGATTGTCCCTGATATATAATTCAGAGATGCTGGTAAGATCGTTCTGTCTTTCAGTGTCCAGAATGTGCTGCTTGATGGTTGCCCTTGCTTGTTCATATCCCATATCTAGCAGAGCTGGCACGGACAGGCCCAGGGAGGCTGTTTTCAGCTCTATTAGTTGTATCCAGCTGGATCTGAAGGTGTCTTGCAGTGTTAGAGGGGCAAGTCCAGCTGGCAGGTACAGCAGTTTAAGCCAGTACGCAAGAGTGGCAATCCAGATCTTAGCCTCAATTTTTATCTGGCCAGTGGATGATAGAGTATATATAAAAGCATTCCTTCCACAGAGAAAATATCAGGGAAGAGGGTTTTAGCAGAGCCTTATAAAATATAATAGAATACAATAAAAATGTAAAAACACACAAAAATACCAGGGCAGCGTGAACCCCATATAAAAAAGCCAATTGACCTTTAAAAAAAAAGAAAAAAGGCCAGAACCCAGAAAGCTTGTTTAAAAAGAAATGTCTCTAAGGAGGCAGCAGTTCTTAAGTCAAGAGGGAGGAAGCCCAGAGGGTAGGTGCCACTACTGAGAAAGTTCTGTTTCTTGCCGCTACCCCACACACCTTCCTAGGTGCCGACACTTGTAAAAGGGCCTTCTCTGATGACCTGAGGGAATGGGCTGGATTATATAGAAGTAGGCAGTCTCTACCCTGGCCACAAGCCATACAGGGCTTTAAAGGTCAAAACCAGAACCATGAATTGGGCGCAGAAACGAATGGGCAGCCAATGCAGCCGCTGGAGCAGTGGCCTGACAGAGTCAAACTGCCTAGCTCCAGCTATCACGTGGACCATCGCATTCTGCACTAGTTGCAGTTATGGAACTGTCTTCAAGGACAGCCCCATATAGACTGTGTTACAATAATCTAACCTTGATGTCACCATGGCATGGATCACCATGGCTGATCCAAGTATGGCCACAGCTGACACACCAGCCGAAGCTGGACAAAGGCTGTTGGCCACTGCTGCCCCCTGGGAATTCAGGAGCAATTGTGAGTCCAGGTGACCCCCAAGCTGTGGACCTGCTCCTTCAGGGGTTTCTCTGCTTGTTTATTTTTGGAAAAACAGCAGTGTATTTAGAGTGCACTCCCGTGCATGTCGACAGAATTCCCATGTCGACACAATTCCCATTGTGATCAGTGGAGCTTGTTCCCAGGAATGTGTGTAAACTGGAACAGTGGCCAGGTTGTGATATAACAGCAAACCATGGTATCCTGAGCTACTAGAACAAGCCCTGTGCTGCTAGCTTGCATACTCTCCCTTTCCTATCCCATTTTTTCAATATTAGGATTGTAGCCTTACAGCACAATCCTAACGTGCCCCTTGAGTCGACGCGAAGTCATCGCGTTGATGCAAGGGGTGCAGTGCCAGCGTGTGGGCGCCAAGCAGCACCACCGCATCGACGCTCCAACTCTGAAGCCGACGCTGCTCGCGGCAGTGACTTCAGAGCGCTGACGGAGAGTTTCTCTTGCGCTGCCTGAAGACGGTCGGTGCAAGGGATTCTCTGTCCTGTTTTGGGATGGGGATTGGTGGGAGCGGGGACTTGGACGGGACCTGGGCAGGCTTGGGAGGTGGTTGTACGGCCACATCCTAAGCCCATCAGCAAGGCCGCGCAGCCCTGATTCAAGCCACACGGTCTCTGCAGATCTGCGCCCGCTCTTTAGTGGGTGCAGATCCGAGGAGCACTTAGGGGAGGCTGGAGCCTCCCCTACGGTAAGGGAGCACTTGCTCCCTTGCCACGGGGAAGCTCCAGCCCGTCCTGAACAGTGTTGGATTCGGCACTGGCCAGCCAGCCTTGCTAATCCAGCGCTGTTCAGGATTGCGCCCTTAATCACTTAATGTTAATTACAGATTGTGTTATTGCAGTGTTATTCAAACTGTGGGTCGGGACCCACATGGTGGGTCATGACCTGATGTCAGGTGGGTCGTGAAAAGTTGGGAGCAGCCATCTTGGAAACTGCAGGCCTTACTCTTGTTATATTTCTTTTGTGAGTGTTGACAGTTTGAATTTTCAAGTGAGGGGTTTTTTAAAAATTTTGTTTTTAGTTCAGTGCTTTTACATCATATTTTATCCTAATCTTGCTTTCTGTCAGAGCTGTTCCATGGTTGTACAATTGCTGCAGTCCAAGAATGCCAATTTGCATTTCAGGAGTGTCATTTTATTATGTTACAATGATAGCACTTTCTGCTTGATGATGGACCTTCCTGCCATGGCATAACTTCCAGGTTAATGACATCACTTCCGGTGGGTCCTGATACGAATGCCAGTCTAAAAAAGTGGGTCCTGGTCTAAAAAGTTCTAATACTACTGTGTTATTGTATTCGATGAAGATAACTGAAAATGCTCCCATCTGACTACAGAATGCATATTGTTTTGGGTGGGCTTCTTAATAAGGTCCAGTTTATAAATACTCACATTGCAATCCCAGGTTGGGCGTAGCACCAACGCTATATGGTAGCATCAATGCTACGCCCTTAGCGCTGATGCAGAGGCACCGCGCGGCACCCCTGCATCGGCGCTAATGCTCCAAGACCAGCACCGGCCTCACAGCACCCGCACTGTGCGTCCTCTGTGTCAGCCGAAGCTGGGTGGCGCAGAGGCATGATGAGGAGGGAGGGAGGGAGTGGACGGGGGGAGAGGGTTCCTGGGTGGGCGATGGGTAGGCTGGCAGGCCTGCTGGCCTGGGAGGGGGGTGGGCTTGGGATTCAGCCATAATGCCAAATCCTAAATCTTATTCCCAGGCCATTCTGCCCTGATCCAGGCTGCGTAGTCTCCAGCAGATCTCCTGTTGTTTAGCAGGCGCAGATCCAAGGAGCCCATAGGGGAGGCTGGCGCCTTCCCACGTGCAAGGCACAAATATGTCCTTGTGCCAGAGAGGCACCAGCCTCCCATACACTGCGCTAGATACAGTGCAGGCATACCATCTGGCCTGTTCCAGCACAGTATAGGATTGCGCCTTTACCTCGGAAGGGCTAAATATAACAATGTAAAAACTAAATGGTATGCAGAATCTCAGAACTGAGTCACACATATGTGCTCATCACTTGACGACTGCAACATCAGGTTATTGCCTGTGTGCATTAAGGAGGCATTGCAAATCAAACATCACAGATATAACTTTCACACTGCTTCAAGTATAATGCTTTGCAACTGAGCTAGTTCACACATTCAGCAGAAAACTAATGATGTCAAACGAAATCCAAGCATAATTTAGGAATGGAATCTGGCAGGTTTCTAATGCTCACCTCTAATGTAGGACCAGCAACTCTGAAGTTCTTTTGCGCTCAGCTTTTAATCCGAGCTGTGGAGGAATTTAAACTCTGACACCCTGCCTCTCATTCATCTGCTCCACACTATTTTCAAACTCCACCCCCTCCCCTTTATGTTTTTCTTTGGTGTTGCTTCAATGAAATATCTCTCTTCTCTTGGTTCCTGGGGTGCTACAATGGCTCTGTGCCAAAAGCATGGAGTACTGGGAATTATACTGACACAGGTCAGTAAGCCCATCTGGCATGGCAGGCCATGAGAGGGAGAGAAATGCCACTGGAGGGAAAACAGAGGAGGATGAGATGGGGTTTGGAAGTGAAAGAAAGGAGTATCTTTGTTCTACTGCTAATGCTCCTGCAGCCACAAGTAGAGGGGAATGGAGGTAGGGCAATTATAGGGGAATTGCAGGAGAAATCAGATCCTATTGTTCTCCCAATGAAATCATCAAGGATGCCACAGGATCCAAACAGGCTCAGAACTTTTTTGTTGACAGAAAATACAGTAATCTATTTTCTGCATTGGAGGGGGTATAGTTCATCATAGCCAAGCCTGAGTGTATGGTAGTGTTTGGTTGGGGGTATACTCCATCATTAATGCAAAGCAACCCTCAGAGTTATAAACAACATATTTCTAGGACCTGTGAGACATTACACATACTGAAGACTAACTTAACTTTCAATCCTTTCACCAAGATTACACTTGGTCAAATGAAGAAAACAAGCTCTCCAAAACAACAAAGATGCACCCTTTTATGTATGACCATATTTTTGCCTAGCTGAAAATAACTGACAACACTCCTCCCCTTCCTCGGCATACTATTTCAAATCCAAACCGCCAGGATCCAGAGCCAAGGCAACTTGTGTTGTACTCAACCAGATTCCATTCCCTAATGAGTTCCTCTAAATCTGCCATCAGATGATTTTATTTGCTCTGCAATCATAATTAAGCAGAAATTCACTTTCTGGTTTGAAGTCTTTGTATTACTCAACCCATGGATTTCTGATGACATTTAATAATCAGTAATTGGGCAGTGCCTGCCTAGGCTTTATTGTTTCCAAGAAATCACCCCAATATGTGAAAAGCCCAGACAACAACGCCCTTGAAACTTCCCAGAGTCCCTTGACACTTCAGTGGTGCACTAACAAACAGGAAATCAACATACCCAATGGTTAATTGACACATTGGAAGATTTAATTGCTTCCCGATTAGAGAAAGTGCTGTAACATTCCATCACTTTTGGAACAAGAAACATATGTGATTACATGAAAAAGTAACTCTTTTCAACTGTTTAAAACATTTGATTTTTTCCCTCATTTTTATATTTACACACCATGCAGGAGATTCATGAAGAGGGGCATTTTGATTTAAAAACAACTGAATTTGCCTGCTGCAATAGCAACATTTGACAAGTCTATTCACTTTGTTAGAGGAAAAATTGTAGACCATTAGCTTTTATAGCAGAGAGATATTTAGATTTGGAGAATAGAGTGGAAAGGAAGTGTTAAGTGCCAGCTTCCCCCACACTGCTGTTACAATTAAATGTGGAGTCCCCCATAACTGCTTTTGAATAAAAATAAAATATCAGGAGTTCTAATGCTTCTCTAATGGTAGAGAAATGGAATCCTGTCAAGTTCTGCCTTTAGGATTATTCTGTGTCCAACTATTAGGTATAACATGTAGAAAAGGCTTTAAAGTGCAGAAAATTCAATGCACATAAGTCAAAGTGCAATTTGTGATTCAAAGACTATTCCTATATATCTATATATCTATATTTGTGTGGGCGTAATCTTAACCTGGATTTAGGCTGGCACAGTTAGGCCAGCAAAACTTGGCCAGCACAAGGGCTACCGTAAAGTATGTTTGGACCACTCTCGGAGTCAAAAAGGCCAGCACACAGACATGCACCATCCTTCCTGACTCGGGCAGCGCAATCCTAAAGTTTGTGCAGCATTGGCACCCCTGCGTCGGCGCTAAGGCAACAGGTCCAGCGCTGCCAGCAGGTCCTGTTGCACCCGTGCAGTGCCTTCCTAGTGACGGCTGAAGCCAGCCGGCACAAGGGAGGCGTCATGATCAGGCAGCACGGGACTTGGGCGGGACGTGGGCGGGCTTGGAGGTGGCATATTTTATTCCTTGCACTGAGTAGCACCCCAGCCAGCCTTATTGGTTGGCTACTTGGATGTCTGCCAGCTATTTGTCTGGTAGAAGTCTGAGCAGTCCTGTTTGTAGTTCCGGGAGCAAAGCCTCTGAGCCAGCTCTCCCAGCCGCAAATGGCTGTGAAGCCATGGCCCTGCAGGAATGCCAGTGAACAGATCTATGTTATAGTATGAATGTATGTATGTTAATATGCATAAACTACAAACATTATACAAAGTTAAATAAATTACAAAATGCTCACGAAGTTCTGTAAACCATTCTCTCACAGATTATCTTAAAATTTCAGTTTTGCACCTGGTTGCTAAAATGCCAGTTTTTCCACATTCAGAATATAGCAGTGGTTCCCAAACTGTGGGTCGGGACTCACCAGTGGGTTGTCCCGCACCAAGAACAGGTGGGTGCTTTCAGGTGGGTCGCAAAGCACCTAGAACAGCTGTATTTAAAATATGGGAAGATGGGATGCTGGAAAGGGGGAGGGCTGTTGTTTTGCATGTGTCAAGGTTGTACATAGTTTTTTTTCTTTTTGATTCACTTTGCTATTGGAAAATGACTGAGAAATAACCCAACTTATTACTGCATTCTGAGGAAAGCAATAGGCTCTGGTGTTACAATAATGGCACTTCCTGCCATGACATCACTTCTGGTGGGTCCCAGACAGATCTGAGACTGTGATTCTAAAAAGTGGGTCCCAGTGCTAAAAAGGTTCAGAACCACTGGAATAGAGTAATTCTTGATTCTTAACTCACATAATTCCTTATTAAGATATTTGTTTAATTCCACATATTTTTGGACTGTTCACAATTCCCTTTGCTACATCTTGCACAGTTCTTCTGTCTCACATGCTAATACCCTCAAATAAGGTTTTGCTATGAGTTTTACTAATTAGAACATATTTTAACCAACCTGTTGACATCAGATAGAATGTGGATCGAAATAGTTAATTATTTGGAAAACAAAACTGAACGAATGGCATTTCTTTTGGTGTAGAAGCATTGCAGCTCCAGTTTTTCTGTTTCTTCCTACCCTTTAACATGTATAGAATTCTCATATTGCTAGGGGGAGAGAGTGTACACACACGCACGCGCGCACATACACCTCTGTAAAGCTTGTATAATCCTTGGGGTGTTAGGCTAGTACTGTTCCCAATAATATCCTCCTATAAAAATCCACCCATAAATAGCACCTTTTTGAAGAACATCTGGAATCATGACGGACGCTACTACATTGCCCCTAGTTGAGTCCTTTCTTTTATTCCATACCCCAGACAGGAAGGAAGAGAATTTGATTTTATATGATGTCTTTCACTCTCAGAGTGAAGTTTACAAAGCAACAAATTAGATAGCAATAACAACTATATTTATTACCACTTTCACTTCAATGGCATTCATTGTTGTGTCCTATAGACATCATACCATGTGAAGAACATTTAATTAAATACAGCTGAGTCAAAATAATTTGAAGAGGAACTGATCTGTTCATCCCATTTGATGAGAAACAAATTAAGAAAGAATTATGGTACATTGAGAAAAGAGAAGCAAGAGTGAAAGAACTTTAACAATTTCCATTGGCACTAACAGATTCTAGCAGCTTTTCAGAGGGTAATCTGAAAGATTGCCCTGTGGAACAAGTTAAATATTCCCCTGCTAACTCGGCAAGAGGCACTTTTTCAAGTGGTGTCCTCTTATATTTAGCAGGGGGAGAGCAATTGTCTCTTTTCACCCCAGCACAGTGTTTTTCTCATGGCTGTTCCCTCATTCTTTTTGTATTTAGATTGTGAGCCCTTTGGGGACAGGGAGCCATTTAACTTTAATGTTATTATTTGCGTGTAAACCGCTTTGTGAACTTTATGTTGAAAAGCGGTATATAAATACTACTGATTGATTGATTGATTGATTGATTGATTGATTGATTGATTGATTAAATGGCTCTTCCCAATCCTGATTCCTCATCATTATACAGTAGCTGCTATTTTAACAAGAAATAAAAGAGTGAGATGCAGAAATTATATGTATATGGTTTGAACCCCCAGGGAACTAAGAATGGGCATGAATTTGCAATAGTCATGTAGTGAATACAGCCAACCATACCAAATTGTAACTTACCATAATGGGCATGATATATATGGGGTTTGGAGTATTGCGTAAGTTCTGTTCGCCACATCTCAAAAAGGACATAGTGGAACTGGAAAGGTGCAGAAGAGAGGGATGAAAATGATTACAGAGATGGGGCACCTCCCTTATGAAGAAAGAGCATTTGGGGATCTTCAATTTAGAAAAAAGGTGCCTGAAGGAGGACATGATTGAGATATACAAAATTATGCATGGGATAGAGGTATGTTCTGTTCCCTCTCTCACAACACTAGAACCAGGGGACAGCCACTAAAATTGAGTGTTGGGAGAGTTAGAACGGATAAAAGGAAATAAGTGTACTTTTTTACCCAGCAGATAATTAATCTGTGGAACTCCTTGCCATAGGACGTGGTGATGGCATCTGATCTAGGTGCCTTTAAAAGGGGATTGGATAGATTTCTGGAGGAAAAGTCCATCGCAGGCTACAGGCCATGATGGTTAGTGCAACCTCCTTATTTTAGGGGTAGGCTACCTCGGAGTGCAGGATGCAGGGAAATGACAACGAGATGCACATTTCTAGTTGTTTTGTGTGTTCCCTGAAGCACCTGGTGGGTCACTGTGAGATACAGGAAGATGGGCCTTTGGCCTGATCCAGCAGGGCTCCTCTTATGTTCTTATTTTTAATAAGCTTTAAAACACAGAACAAATAAAAACCTAGAGCAATCTTTAACTGCTACCCTGAAATAATCATTTAAACGTTTATTCTAGTAGGAGGAAGAGGGAAGAAGAGGAAGGGTCATAAGGAATAAATGCAAGCAACTTATGCAGTTTAGAAGTGCTTAATATGACTGGCTCATGCTCAGTGTTATTGTTTTTTAGTTGTAAGGTTATTCTGTACAGCATTAATTCCTATTCAGCATAATAAGCAAGCTAAAAGACAGCCTAGAACCTCATAACAGGAAAACTGCAAGGAGCTCTGAGACTATCAACCACATTTATAGAGATCTTAGAACAGATGATTCTCAAGATGTAGTTACAAGAGGACTTAACTGTCTATTCACATAAACAAACTTGTAGTGACTAGCTGCATTCCTACTACTCTGTCCCAGAACACCATTTTATTTGAAAATTGTCTAAATTATGTCAATTCTGAATCTTTACTAGATTATTTAACCATCTCTGCTTCATTCCGTAATGTAATGCTTCATTCCTTCTGTAATGAGTTTCTTTCAGACTGGGATATGTAGCAGACATGTGGAAATGATAGGGCAGATTTCATCCATTGCTGGTAGTTTTGTGTCAAGATTAAAATAGCATGGAGCTCAGTTAGGAGAAGCCCCAGAAGATACTCTTTCATCTAGATCCCCTGGTACTCTTGCAGGGATATTTAAAAGACCAGGTACTTGAAAAGTTTTAGAACCTGAGTTTAACAGCTTAGTGATAGCTGGAATGAAAACAACTGCAAAATACCCCTCTTGAGCAGGTCAAAGGATTTTGTGGGGTACCTTAGGCATCTATGAATTTGTTGTGCACACAGATGAATAATTAAAAGGTTATATGAGGGATGAAAGCAACCATGAGGCTGCTGCATATTAAGAACTAACCACTATGTGGAGCTGATTAAAATTCTACTTAAATTATTGGCATCGGTAAGAACAAACTGATCTGCATCATACAGGGTCATTTGTTCTTTTTCTCCGGCCTGATTCCTAATTAAATCTGGCTGCAGAGATCGGCATGAGGGGAGGTGCTTCAGGCATATCATCACTCTAATATATTCAAGCCATACATCAAAGGGGTTCTGAACTATTAGTCTTGAAGAATAGATCTCAGCCATGATGATTAACATACTGGCTTCCTTGCCCTGGGTTCTCTTCTGATGCTGTCAAGCTGTTAACTCTTTGCATTTGGCTCCACCCCTAGAGCTTCTAACCCTGATGTCAGGCTCAGCCCAGCCCAGTAGCCAGGATTGTATCATTGAACTACTTTCCCAAGACAGCTTTCACAGGAAATGTTCTCCTTTTTTAGATATCCATTTCCAGTTCTCTTTCCTGACCATATCCAGAGTCTACCAACATCATGCTTCTGTTGGTCATTTGACTAGGTAGTGTGAGTTCTTGTACATCAGCTGGACACCCAGTTGAGTCAAATGATATTACTGTGCAATTGGTAGCTATCTTCATGACAATATCACAATGGGTAATTGCATTTGCTTACATGCATTTCTTGTTACCATTTCACTGCCCTTCCCTTCCATCATTTTGTCATGCAGCTGCTCCATTTCCAGCCGATTGGCTGGCAGGGATGCTCTGAGCATTTGTGTCTATGCCTGGCATCCTGCTGCATCCTGGGACGCCCAGATGCAAATGCCCAGAGTATCTCTGCCGGCTGATTGGCTGGAAAATGGAGCAGCTGCACCACTCACAACAGGAAAGGTCCAGCATATGGATCCCCATATGCTGGATCCAGCCTGCAGGTCATAGTTTGGAAACCCCTGCCATAGATCATGTGTGAATTCAATTTCAGCTTTTGTCAGACAAAAGGAAGTCCCTAACTGCATGTTTTGCTCTCCAATTCAACCTTCTGGGTACCCTAGTATGAAAGTAAAGGTTTGGGGGAACTGTCATTGAACTCTAGTAAGAATCTAGCAAATGTCTACACACATCTATTCAAGATTACTAGGAGTCTCAGGAGCACAGGACTCTGATGATTGATTAATAATGTATTATTAAGAAATAAAAATATTGTTTCTTTCAAAATCTCTTTTTTGGAACATGTAGTGGGTTGTGATAGATTGTTTTAAAAGTGGGCCCTGGTGCTAAAATGTTTGGGAAGCATTGAGACAGGAGATTGGGAAGCATCACCATTGTAAGCAGAGAAAGATAACCTAACAAGAGAGGTTTCATGACACAATCAGCTCCACCAAAAATTTGTAAATATGATAGCTAGCTCCTTATTTTGGTGTGACATTGCTTGTTTTGTTTTTGTACAGAACGTAGCTGTGAAATGCAGACCCCTCTTCAAGCCAAAGTAGTTTTTCCAGTTCAAATCCATACAATTTCATACTTTGCAACATGAGTTACGGTTTATAAGTGTAAATCTACAGAGCAGTAATTTTAGGAAATACAAGTTTTCAGAAATTGCTATACTTTGGTCCATGGCTTATCCACTAGAGTACAGTATATCTTTCCATCAGATATGAAAAAAATGGAAAAGGAGGCCCTGTTTACATGCATGAACCTCAAGGGAAATATCTTCACTTGAACTTTCCCTTCAACTGCAAAATGTCTAACAGGTAAAAATTAAATGCAAGGGAAAGGTGTAGCATTCCTTGTTGACATTTTCCTTTTATTAACAAAAGACCTGAATGAGCCAAGGGAAACCCTTCACATGAAAGTTCCATGTTATCATGATAAATATCTTAAAAGCATTAAATTGAGAAGATTCTGCCCTCTGTAGAATGTATATTCCAGCCAGAAGCACCCTATTCACCTGAGGGGCTAGGTTACAGATGAACTCCAGTACGGAAACTTTCTTGATTTGTTCCTTCATGCCTGTTTCAGCTGCAAAGAGTGTCTGTTACATACTCAGTTTCAATATCTAAGCCTCACCTTTTGCTTCTTTTCTTATAGTATCAGTAACAGGAAGTATCTTACTTTAGGATACCTTAGGCTTAGGAAGTATTGTCTGTCCCAAGAACATGTGCATATTTCACTACATTAACAGCCCAATCCTATCTTGATCTGGTGCACATGGTGCAAGTCCGCTGACACTGTATCCTTTGCATCCTACACACAGCAGGAGACAAGGGCAGCCAAGAAACGTACATAAAAATATTTATTGACCTCCTTGGCCACTTTCTGATCCCCTATGGGATTCCACAAAGCTATGCCAGCCTGTCTGGACCTGGGCCAGGCTGGGCAGTGGATTTTGGATACTGCTGATGCTGGTGCCATTGTGATCTGCCCCCATCCTGCCCCTAATCTGCTCCACACCAGCTCCTGAATCCACCAGAATCCTGCTGGCAGGCCTTCTGTGGCTGCTGTGATGGTGAACCTCACAAATACTGTACACTGGTGTATCCCAAGGATAGGTTTGAGAAGTGAGAATCTTTTGTTCAAAGATATTTTTAAAAAATTCATAAAAATCCAAGATGATCCCAAAAGGTTTTTTGTATAAAGGAAATTACAGTGGGCCCTTGCTTTACAATGGAAATCTGTTCTGAAGACATCATTGAATTCTGAACATTCTGTAATAAGAACCCAATAATGTGTGTTTTTGGTAATTTGTTCCAGGACCTTGGAAACTGAAATTTCAGGCACAGACCTAAGCTATTTTCCTCTTTAAAGGTGATTTAAAAGCTGCCTACTGCACTCTGTAGGAGCCATGGTTATCAGTTTGAACAATGCCAGCTTCTAAAGCCAGCAACACCCAAGGAATAAATGAGCTATCATGATTTTTGGTGAAAGACCAGACAGTTCTTCAATTATTTTTGAACAGTCTTCATTTATGGCTTTGATCATTGCAATATGGCAAACTGAGGGTGCAATCCGAACCTGGAGTTAGGCCAGCAAAGTTTGACTGGCACAAGGGACACCGTAAAGCATGTTTGGGTCACTCTCACAGTCAGGGAGGATGGTGCACGTCTGTGGGCAGGCGTCTCTGACTCCGAGAGTGGTCCAATCATATTTTACAGTGGCCCTTGTGCTGGCCAAATTTTGCTGGCCTAACTGTGCTGGCCTAACTCCAAGTTAGGATTTACCTCTAAGGCTAGCTTAGAACTTTTTGTGGAAGCAACTTATTTTCTTTATGTAGGGAAAATTTTTATATGGAGTCAGGCAATATGTTTACCTTTTCACCCTTATTTGTAAAAAAACAGGATAGGCTACACAGACAATGGGTTTGGTTCTTCATGATTCCCACTGAATTATATGGAACCAGGCGTTATTCTGCAAGGGAAGGGAAGGGAAGGAAAGGGAAGGGAAGGGAAGGGTTCAGTTTGCTAATGATAATCAGAAAACATTAGGAATTCCTTACCTGGGAATGTCCTATTCTGGGTTGAGGAAAGGGGGGGGCATTCTGACCAATGGGAATGCCCCTCTCATTGAAGACAGGGTCGGACCTTCGGATCTGTAATCCTATTGGGTGAGAGGGCTTCCCAGTCCCCAGTCCGGAACTGAAGAGCAGAGGAAGAAAACTCCCACCAGCAGCAACCAGGTAACTGAAAAACTCAGAACACAGAAGAACATGCACACAACAAACAAAGGTGCCCAACTGGGTCACAAAGGATGGAATAGGGAAGAACACAGGCATACTGCTCACCTACCTAAACAATGCTCTGTTTCCCATTAGGCCAGCCGCCGAGCCTGAAAAAGTGGCGGGACGAATGCCCCCCCTTTCCTCACCCCAGAATAGGACATTCCCAGGTAAGGAATTCCTAATGTTCTCTGGAGTGAGGAAAGGGGGGGCATTCTGACCAATGGGATATACCAAAGCAGTAACCCCAAGGGGCGGGTCAGGCGAGGCAAAGACGCCTAATCCTCTACCACCTTCTGTAAAACTCCCCTTCCAAATTTTGCCTCAGCCGAGGCCATGACATCAATTTTATAATGCTTAGTAAACGTATGCACGGACGACCAAGTGGCCGCCCTGCAAATGTCTCCAAGCGACCCAACCCCATCAAAAGCAGCTGATGTGGCTGCTCCTCGAACAGAGTGAGCCATGATACCCTCTGGTGGCACCTTGCCCACTGCCTTGTAGGCCCCAGCAATAGCAACTCTAAGCCACCGTGACAATGCTGACACCGGAGCTCTCTTTCCCTTATTAGGCCCCCTGAAAGATACAAACAGGGAGTCCGTCTTTCTGAAAGACTCCGTACGGTCCATGTAGAACCTCAGGGCCCTTCTGACATCAAGGGTATGCCAAAGTTTTTCTCTTGGATGTACAGGATTTTGGCAAAATGAGGGCAAGATCAGCTCCTGCGACCTATGAAAGACCGAATTGATCTTGGGTACAAAAGAGGGGTCCGGCCTCAGGACCACCCTGTCCTGATGGAACACGCACAGACTGCTGTTCATGGACAAGGCGCCCAATTCCGACACCCTCCTGGCTGATGTCACTGCCACCAGAAAAATAGTCTTGAACGACAATTCCGCTAAGTCATTAGTGGCCATGGGTTCAAATGGCTTACCTGTTAGGCCCTGAAGAACCGTGTTGAGTCTCCAAGTAGGGCATCTATGCACTGTAGGGGGCTTTAACAAAGACACCCCCCATAGGAATCTACATATATGAGGGTGAGAAGAAATCTTATTATTCTTCCCCGCTCCCAGGATACTGCCCAAGGTAGCCACTTGCCTCTTAATGGTGTTGAAACTCAAACCTTTCTGGAGGCCCTCCTGCAGGAACTCCAGTATATGTTTGACCCCTGGCAGCAACTCGTTGACCCCCCTACTACTGCACCAGAAGGAGAAACGTTTCCAAGTCCTATTGTAAATCCTATTAGTAGAAGGTTTCCTAGAAGCCAGCATGGTCTCTAGCACTTCTTCCGGGTATCCACATCTACTCAGCGCTTGCCGCTCAATCTCCAGGCTGTTAGATGGAACATGTGCGGCCTCGGGTGGATCAACGGCCCCTGCTTGAGCAGATCTGATCTTTGGGGCAACTGCCAGCTGTCCGTCACCGATAGCCTGAGGAGCTCTGGAAACCACGGCCTGCGAGGCCACCGCGGGGCGATGAGAACGACTTCCGCATGAAACTGTTTTATTCTTAGGATGACCTTTGGGAGAAGAACTACTGGTGGAAACGCGTACAGGAGGACACTTGGCCATGGAGTAGACAGAGCGTCCACTGCTTCCGCTTCTGGGTCCTCTACTCTGGAGAAAAACCTCCTGACCTGACGGTTGATCCCCGAGGCGAAGAGGTCTACTTGTGGTACCCCAAATCTGCGGACTATCTGAGCAAAGACTTCTGGGTTCAGCTGCCACTCTGATTCCTGAAGTTTCCGCCTGCTGAGCCAGTCTGCTGTCTCGTTGTGGACTCCCGGAACATGCTCTGCTCTCAGAGACAGAAGGTTCCTCTCTGCCCAGTCCATCAGAAGCATTGCCTCCTGCAACAGCTTCCGGGACTTCGTGCCTCCTTGACGATTTACGTACGCCTTTGCAGTTGTGTTGTCCATTCGTATCAAGACATGTCTGCCCCTGACGCTGCCCTTGAAGCTTCGAAGGGCCAGGCGAACTGCCCTCAGCTCCAAGAAGTTGATGCTGTTCTGAACTTCTTGAGAAGACCAAACTCCCTGAGCCACGGACTTCGCAGAATGGGCCCCCCAGCCCTCCAGGCTGGCATCTGTTGTCACTACTACTCTCTCCGGAACGGCTAGACTCACCCCTGCCGACAACCACGAGTGATCTAACCACCATTGCATGCTGTTGGAGACCTCCGCCGTCAGTGACACCATCAAATTCTCCCGCCGTTCTATTTGCCTCTGAAAGGGTGCCAGGAGAGCCTGTAGTGGTCTCATGTGCGTTCGTGCCCAGTCTACCACATCCTGGCAGGAGACCAACATACCCTGTAAGGATGCTAGGACCATCAAGTCCATCTTGGTTGATTGACTGGCCTGAAGGATCAACGCTCTCAATGAGGACTGCCTTTCCAGAGACAGGGAGACTCTGAACTCCTTCGTGTCCATCTGCAAACCCAGATGTTCCAAGCGTTGACACGGCTCCAAACAACTCTTGCTGAAGTTTATTACGAATCCCAGGCTCTGAAGGCACTGAATAGTCTCCTGTACATCCCGACGGGCTTTTTGCTGTGACTCCGCCTTCACCAACAGGTCGTCGAGATACGGATAAATGAAAATCCCCGATTGACGAAGATGCGCCACTGGAGCAATTATGAGCTTTGTGAATACTCTGGGCACTGCTGTAAGCCCGAACGGCATCGCCCGGTACTGAAAATGACGCCCCCCGTAGGCGAATCTCAAATAGCGTCGATGGCTCCGTCTGATCGGAACATGGAGGTATGCTTCCGATAAATCTATGAATGCCAGATAGTTGTTCCGTTCCAGCGCCTGGACAATTGACCTCCACGTTTCCATTCTGAATTTCTTCTTCTTCAAATATCGATTGAGCCACTTGAGATCTAATATCGCCCGGGTGTCGCCATTCTTCTTGGGCACCAAGAAAAAGGTGGAGTAGACTCCCTTCCCCCTTTCTCTCGGTGGTACTGGTTCTATCGCGAATATCTCTAGCAGATGTTGAATTGCTTTGAGTTTCGCCAGGTGCTTGGTCTGGTCCTTGGACTTCGGGACCTTCCAGAACCGGTCTCTGGGCTTGTGAACAAATTCCAAAGAATATCCCTCCATCACAGTCTGTATCACCCAGAAGTCTTGGGTGATTGACTTCCACTGCTCCGCAAATTCTAGCAGCCGTCCTCCTATAGGAGCGGAGCAGGCTCCTAGCTCGTAGTCAGGCTCTCTGATCCTTTCCTGCTTTAGGACCGGTGGAGGAGTTTCCCTGGGACTTGTTCCTAGGATAGAACTTTGGTTTGTTCCAACGTGCACGAGACTTGTTCTGGTTCTCCCTTGGTCTCCCTCCAGGCTGAAAGGACCGAAACCCCTGAGACCTAATTTTACTGGGCTCCTTCCTGCCAGAGGGAAGAACTTTCCTTTTATCTTTGCCTTCAATTAACAGCGAATCAAGGGCTTGCCCAAATAACTTAGCGCCTTGGAAAGGTAGAGCAACCAACCTAGATTGTGATGCTGCATCCACATCCCAAGATCTTAGCCACACGTTGCGGCGTGCTGCCACATTAGCCACCATAGCCCTCGCATTAAGCTGAAGAGCGTCGAAAGATGCGTCTGCTGAAAAAGCCGCTGCTAACGCGATCTTCTTAAGGGTGCTCCTGACCCTTCCCGACAGGCCTGGTTCCGACCTAGGAAGATCTGAAGCCCACTGGAATGCGGCTCTGGCCATAATTGAATTAGTTGCCGAAGCTCTAAATGCTTGGGATGATGCTAGAAAATCCCTGCGCAAGGCTGATTCCACGCGCCTATCACAGGGATCCTTCGGCCCCCCTTCTCCTTCAGAAGGAATCACTGCTGCTGACGACAGAGCTGCCACCGGGGGGTCCACTGCTGGCACTTGAAGAGTGGAAGTAACGCCCTCTGGCAGAGAATAAAGTCTATTTATTAACTTCGATGAATGCTTAGCTGTAGTTGGTGCCTTCCACTCAACGTCCAGAGCCCTTTGGAACTGAACTGGAAAAGGAATTGTAACTGGCTTAACAGGACCTTGAGGAAACAATGAATTAGTGCCAGGAGTCTCTTTTTTCTCTGGGGAACCCTCCAGGTTAACCGCCCTAACCACCTTGGCCAGCATCCTGGGGAACATGTCAGCAGGGAACAAACGGTCTGTACTATGCCCTTGTTCATCGACCTCATCCTCCCCTGAGAGTTCTCCTGACTCCCTGTCAGAGCCAGAAGAATAGGATGAACTTTTAGACTCAAACTCACTAGAGGAAAGCATGTCTCTGCGTCTCCTCTTATGTGATCTGGATTTACGCTTTTTACCAGAGTGCTTTCTTGCACTGCGTCTGTGCTTGTGCCGCTTGTGTGAGGTCTTGCTCTCACTAGGTGAGACAGAGCTCCGACCCGTGAGGGAGAGAGTTACACTCTCTTGTTCTCTATGAGACCTTTTATGCCTACAGGCCCTTGATCTCTTCTTTTCTTTTCCAACCTCCCTCATGGCCCTTTTCACCATCTCGTTGATCCGAGCCTGTGACACAGGGCTGCGGTCACCCCGACCTTCGGATCCTTTTCCCCTTGCCCCCCGAGGGGATCCAGACCCGCTCCCACCAGCCACCTCCGCCATGATCTCAAACCTGCTGGCAATCACCGCTGAGGAGAAGATTGCCCAAGATGGCGGCCGCGTTGTCCCCTCAACTGCTCCGGAGTCTGTTGCCACGTCCCAGCCGCAGTTGCCGACGCGAACTGGTGGCCCACCGGGTGCTTCCCCTCACGCGGTGGAAGGACGCCGGCTCCTGTGCTTCGGGCCCCAGGCCGCTCAAAGCACCCACAATAAAATCAGCGCAGGGCGACGGGCCGAGGCTCCGCTCTTCCCTTCGCACCCAAACTTCCCCTCAGTGCACCAAAAAAATGGCGGGCGGGCGTGGCGACGGCCCAGCGGGTCCGCTCTTCCACCGCGCTAACGGCTCAAGCTCGACCGTCTGGCCCTGGCAGGGAACCAGACTCGAAACACCCCTGAGGCAATCGAGCCGTAACTCGCGGCTTCGCCGCTCTGCGTTGTGCCTCAGTCAAAGGAATTGCGCTAGAGCCCTTAAGCGGCAAGCCGCTTGTTTCAAAACTCGGCTGCGCACGCTGAGGTAACGAGGCCTCTTGATGTCGCTCCCTCCGCTCTGTTCCACACTCTCACGCCTCACACAGACACGGGAGACACAGAGACCAGGACAACACACCGGGATCGAAAGGTAGGAAAAACGCCAACAAGCAGGGGAACAGAGGAACGAAGAAAGGACGAAGACCAAGATTGAAAACTACAGATCCAACGCACTGAGCTAACGGAGCTCAGCAGATCACGACCTTATCTCCTAGAAGACAGGGCCGGACTGGGGACTGGGAAGCCCTCTCACCCAATAGGATTACAGATCCGAAGGTCCGACCCTGTCTTCAATGAGAGGGGCATTCCCATTGGTCAGAATGCCCCCCCTTTTCACTCCAGAGAATATGTCTCACAGCCCAATCCTAAGCAACACCGACATAGTAAGGCATAGCAGGGCTGCAGCCTAAGGCCATTAGGAGACAACAGCAGCACAGTGCAAGGCAAGGGGAGATTTTTCCCTTGCACCTGGATAAGCCCCAGCCAGCCCTATGGGGCTGCTTGGATCTGCGTCTGCTGTTTTGAAGACGCAAGTGCATGTGCACAGCAGCAGCTTGAATTGGGGCCGCCGAGGCTGGGGATGGGGTTTGGGATTTGGCACTACGACTGTCATGTGTCACCGCCCCCATTGCCGCCCGCTGCACTGCCCTGTTACATCCCTGGCACACCTCCGGCACCCCCTTGGCGAGGTCCTGCACTAACCAAGCACTGCCTATGCTCGACCGGCACACGGCCGATGCTGTTGATGGGTGCAGCGGCACTTGTGCACTGACGATGCTGCTTGCGCTGGTCCAGCGCCCAACTAGCTGACACAGATCTGTTTGATGGCACATTTGCCATAGCGCTGGACAGGCACAAGAGTGTAGCGCCGGTGCAATGCAGGCATAGGATTTTGTGTTGTACTGGAAAACAAACAGGGCAGGGTAAAAAGATCACCTTAGATTTTATTCATGTGTATAGAATACATAGACTCAGTTTGTCAGTAATGTAAATTTAGTGAGTTTCACCAGTAAAATTTAAGTTTCATAAAAACAGAAGTAAACAAATATTCTCCTTCACTAGGTACTCATGGTGCATACCTCCTCATTCATTGCCTTGCTTAGATTGTTCTGATTCATATGTTTAGAATAATTTTTTTTAATCTGACTGTTCCTTTTGCCCTATCACTTCCAGCTGCATATTCCCACCCAAGTCCTGTTTTGAATTACGATTTAATAAATACACTTCAAATTGAAAGCATCTTTCCCTTTTGTCTCCCCAAGCAACATCTTCTCACACCCATCACTTGTTCCAGTTGTGGCTAATATATAATTTATGTTTGAAATAAAAATCATATCTACCTCCTACCTTACCTTTTCCAGTTTCATATTTCTCACTGTCACCTCCAGACTAAGCCATGGATAATTTTAAAATCTACTGTATGTAACAGTGGTCTTCAACCCTTTTTGGTGCTGTGACCCCAATAAATAAATAAATAAATAAATAAATAAATAAATAAATAAATAGTATAAGACTGGGGACACACTGTCAACCCACCCCAGGCACTTCCCAGCCCCACCTGCCTCATTTCCCCCTATCTCTTGGGTCTTCACAACAACCCTGTTAGGTAGCAGCCTGAATAGACCGGGAAGAGGAGGACAGCAAGAAGAGACTGTGCAGGATTAAATCAACAATTCAGTTTTGATAAGGCAGTACTATTTTTGGTTTGGATCCAAGCTCTCTTGCACAGGCTTTGAAAGGTTGCCATGACCCTCAAAATGAGGCTTCACGACCCCATTGGAGTCCTGACTCAAGGGTTGAAGAACACTGGCATAAAATAATCACTTGTGTCTGCTCATCTTATATATCTGTCTTATATCTGTCTTATAATTTCTAACTAGTGATTAATTTTTAAAATAAGAGTAATGTGGTTCGTACTTCGCTGGAAAACATGATTTCTTTCCTCTGATAGTAGAAGTGGAGCTTAATTGGGTTATTCAGTGGTGAAAGGAAAAACACTCTGCATAGACTCAAAGATACACTTCATTATTTCTTCATATGCTCCAGGCACAGAACATCATGAAGCCCAGTGACATAACACTTCTGGGCCACTAATCCTCCAAATGCATCAGGAGCCTTTCTGAGGCCTCTGGAGGTGTTTATATCGCACTTTTGGTTTTCAGTGAAAATCGGAAGTGTTCACCGAACAACTCTGGGAGCATTTCTGAGGCCTGTAGAGGCCATATATGGCTTCTGCGGGCCTCAGAAAGCTTCCTGAGGTGCTAGAAGGGCACTTCTAGTTTTGTAAAAACCCAAAGTGCTCTTCTAGCACATCTGGAGGTCTTTCTGAGGTCCACAGAGGCAATGTTTAGCCTCTGCTGGCCTCAGAAAGGCTATCAGATGTGACCACAGATAATTTCTGGATGTATGCTAGAGCTCAAGTCCAGGGAATGCAGGTGAGGCTCAGCCTCCCCTGCCTTCATGTCCCTGATGTGCTTCAGAGATGATCCTGGTACTGTAAAATGTGCCAAAGCTATGGGCTAAGTGAGTTAGGTTCTAAATTAGGTCCTGCTTCCTGATTTCATTTGGCATTGACCTGCTGCCATCCTCTGTACTACTACAAACTGATAAGAGTATATCATTTTTATAGAGATAGCTTGCTTAGTCCTATTAGGGACAGACCAGCCATGCATTGCACTGGTGACAACTGCTTTATGGATGTTGTAAATCAGCAACTGAAGGCCAACACTGCCTGGCCAGCAGATGGCTGAAGAGCTGCCCACAAACGCTGGCTGGTGGGGCAGGGCGAAAATTAGGGCAGAAAGGGAAGGAGATGGGGTGAGGAAGAAGGTGGATTGGGCCCAGGAGGGGGTGGGTTTGGAGACAGTGGTATTCAATTTTGACAGTGGTCCATTTTGTCCTCTGCTACCCTCCCCCTTCCACTCCACACCCACTTATTGTATCCAGTCAAACTCTCAGCATATTGGTTCCCTATATATTTATTATTTATTTTCTGGCCTTCAACATCATGTCAGATATACACTGCATCCCTGTTACATCTCTGCATCATGTAATTCTGTTACAGAAACCCATAAGTTGAGCTCCTCTTAAATACAATAAAAAAAAGATTTTTAGTAAGACTGAATTGTGCCTTCAGTTTTAATTCAGGAAGAAATGTGCCTCAGCTATTAGAAGTTTGGACAACGCTGCACTAGTTAATATAGAAATCAAGTCTGTGGGAGGGAGGAATAAGATAATAGCTGCTTAAGAACTTCCAGTATCTTTTCAACTCCTTTGCTCATGATGAATAGTTCTGCAAAAACAATGTTCCCAGCAAAACCAAAAGTTGCAATTAAAAGCAATGTATACCAGCCTAAATGCTGCTTGCCAGGCAGGCATCTTAAAGACAAGGTGCATTTTTTTTATTAGATAACGGCTTCATTGAAATCCCCTCAGCTTTAGTGAAACAGAAGTTAGCAATTTCAGCTCATATCAGATGATGCATCAATATTCTGTAAACAGAACACTGTGCAACCCACTTCATTGAAAAGCCTCTTCCACAGTAGCAGATAGAATCTCTCAATTTGAGCACCAGTTCCATAAAATAAGATGTTTGCATGCAAAATCTCCCAGATTTCCAATGGAAATGTAAAACAAAGGAGAGTGAATTCCCTTGGGGATGGCACCTATCTTGGATTAGATCGTCTCTGATGTTCTTGCATCATATTATCAATGGCTTGAGGGAAATGAAACAGCAGTTTTCTTTCACAAGAACAAAGGCTTTCAGAGCTTAAAAATAATATATTTAAAGAACTTTTTGTCCATGCTCTAAGATTTCTAGAAGGAAAATATAATCTTATTGTATTTTTATTTTTTTGTGTTAATTATTTTTGTATTTTGTGTTAACAAATTGAAATATTCATACAAATTGAAATATTCATACAAGTGAATCATAATAGTCTATTCACATCATCAGAATTAGCACAAGGGAATATCTCATCACTTGACAGCTGTTCATCAAGTGTATGGATTGACATTCGGTATTTTTACTAACATTCTGTTCAAAGAACTTTAGACTAAAACACATTTAAATGGTCCAATGTGCTAGTTATCCTTGCAGCTAACACAATCAATTACAGCCTATTCCCCATCACTCCTTAGTATGCTGCCGCACCAGAATCCTTAGTGCAGGTATTCTGCCCCAGAAGGTCTCCATACACAAACACCAAGATAGAACCTCTAACTCACTCACCACTCTAATGGGGGAAGGGCAAGGCCACACAGGTAACCAAAGGTAACCAAAGGGGAGGAGGGAAACCCATGCAGTAATATATTCAGTGATGTCATGCAGGGGGGTACGCGAGTATCGGTTTCTAGGATTATGGCTGGCCCCACCCACTCATTGACTCCGCCCCCTGCAACATTTGAATTTCCTGCATGTTTGAGTTGCCTGCACGTTCTCAGAGCCAGGCAGGCAGCAAGCGGAGCCTTGCCTTGCCTTGCCACTGAAAAATGAGCTGCTCTGGGGTTTTGGAACTGTTGGGTCACTTTAACAGGATGCCAGGCCTCCTTCACATGTTCCGGGGGTGCTGTGGAATACGGTTGCAACTGTTGGGTCAGTTTAAAATGGTCTGAGGCCTCAAAAAGGGCTTTTTTCATGTCACTTCCTGCCATGACATCACTTCCGGCTTATGACGTCACTTCCGGTGGGCGGGTCCTGACACGTGCCAATCAAAAGTGAGTACCGGTTATTAAATCATTTAGATGACACCACTGAATATATTGATGCTGCACCTCCCTTATCAAATACTCATCAGAACCCCTTCTAATTTTCAGGACTTTACCATTGCCAGAGGGGGTTCACAAGTGGTCCTCTGCAGAGTTTTGCTGCAGCCCCCCTCAAGAAAGGGAAAAGTAATATTTCAAACCACCAAGATCTGCCTCCCTTTTTAACTGCTGGCTCCCTTGACCTAATGGGTCATTGGCCATGATTCCTTCTAAGAGCTACAATCCTATACATTGTATAGGGCAGTGGGTTTTTCGCAAGGATTCTGTGGCTCCCCAGGGAGCCATGGGTCAGTTTGGGAATCACTGCATATACAGGGTATCCCTACAGGTAAACTCTTGGTGGCACTACTCTCCATCAAAAACATCGCGTATGCATCTCAAGCCAGAGGTCAGGTGTGACTGACTCTAACCCCTGCTATGCGGGCAAGAGGCACTTTTTCAAGTGGTGTTCCTCTTATATTTTTCAGGGGGAGAGTAATTGTCCCTATTCATCCCTGTGTAGTGTCTTTTCTAGTGGCTGTTGCTGGTGGTGTTCTGCATTTTTTTTTAGATTGTGAGCCCTTTGGGACAGAGAACCATGTAACTTTATTATTATTTGCTTGTAAACCGTTTTGTGAACTTTGTGTTGAAAAGCAGTATATAAATACTATTGATTGATTGTTCATTGTTACTCTCTCTGTTTCTCTTTGCTTCCCACAAGCTGATTCATGTTATTCATGTTACTCTCTCTGAGTTTCTCTTTGCTCCTCACAAGCTGCTGTTCCACAGTTGTAGACATCATGCACCAAGCCAAAATGTACTTTCCTGGCATCTGGGGCAGTAGTGACACTGCTGCTAATTTCCTACCTCTGCTCTGTTCAAAAAAGTATACCTTGGATGTGTGTGTTTGCGTGAGTGGGCTGAGGGAATGTGAACCCTGGGTACTTGGGAGAGTGAAAAGGACTAACTGAAGTCATGAGAAAGTAATCTGTCTTAAAGTAGGCCATCAGTGAGAATTTCACTTGTTCTAAATCTAACAAGTATTCTGTTTTCTATGAATACCTCCAGAACTATGGGAAGTGACTTTGTTCTGTCATCCTTTGAGAATCTCCATCACAGGTATGGGAGAAATGGCATGTAGGTGAGATTTTGAAACTATGGTCTCAAAACCAGGACAACGTTAATGTTCGTTTTAAAGACATTTATATGGGCCATGAAAACCTTAGAATGAGGGTACACGTTATATGGATAGCTGGAATTGCTGCAAGGTGTGGAGTTCCTCACCAAATGAACAGCTACCCTGGTAGACAAGATATTCTTTCCTTTTCTGGAAACATTCCCTTTACAGCATCCAAACAGAAGCAAGGGAAACTGTCCCTTGGATAAAGCTGTGGAATGACACATGGACACAAGCACAAGAAGATGCTGCTACTCAGTTCTGTTTGGATTCACCTGCTAAACAAATTAACATCGGTAGATCATTTGGATTTTGATGGACAGCTGTCAGTCCTTGGCCAGTCCAAAGCAGGCCGCAGATGTGTGTGTGTGTGTGTGTGTGTGTGTCCCCAATTCCTGAGCAGAGAAGACTGAAGAGGCCAGAGGTTCCATATATTGTAAAGACAGCCTGAGTCAAGTACTAGATTAGAGCAGTGTTTTGTGAACATCCCCCATCCCCCAGGGCAGTGGGAAACACTACATTCCCCCTTAAAGGGAGTGGCAATCTGCCAGTGAAGGCAGGATAGAGGCAACAGCACTACTGGGTTCGTGCCACTGCCACTGATTAAGCAAATAAATAAATAGATTTGTTACATTTTTGCAGTGGCAGTTGGAGATGCTGCAAAACCTAGGTTCTCGTTGCCACTGCTGATGGGTAAGTAAAAAGGAGCTTTCCATCCTTAATCGTTGTCATTGGTGGTGCGAACCCAGAAGTGCTACTGTAGCTACTGAATTGCCGCCACACCCCAGAAATGGCCTCACAAAAACTCAGTGGTTCTCTTAACTTTAAATAAAGGTTGGGAACCACTGGATTAGAGGATACTCAAGGGCTGAAGCAACAGCTGGCCTCAGGGGCAGGCTGGTAGTTTGATACCAGAATAGGCAGTTGTTCAAAGGACCAGAACCAGAAATCAAGGCCGGTGGTCAGATACTGGGAGGGCAGGCTGTCTATGATGCTGAGTTGCTCATAGTGAAAAACAAAGCCTGGAGCAACATGCAAGCCCCAAACTCTCTTCTTCATACCACTGCCTGAATAGACTTCGCATCAGGTCTATGTGAACTGGCCCACAGCATTTCTAGGGGAAAGGCATTTTTCACCTCAAATTACACCATCACAAATGATAAAAAAATTACGGGTAGCTTCCTTCTTGGTATTTTTACATTAGCCTCTTCCCTTATCCCCTCCCCAACCTGTCTTTAAACCACATCTTTCTTCTAATGGAAGAAAAGTACTAGCCGATTGCTGAAAGCTTCAAATGAAATACAATGCCGGTGTTGAAGGAAAACCTTTGTTCTCAGCTACTCAATAAGCCAGGCCCAAACCAAACGGTTTCCTCTGTCTTCACAAAATTAATGTCCAGTATGCACAATGCTAATGAGTCTATTCTGGGGCACGGAATGAGATGTTTTCAGAGCAACTGAAGAGCAAATTGCTTGTTTTTCTCCCTGAAGGTGAAGGGTTAATGAGAGGGGTGGAGCGGAGGCTAATGGGAAAGCAGCCTTGTTTTGGAGCTGTAGGCTGGAGATGGGAAGACAGAAAATGAAGTATAATAGGGTTAAGGTATCCCTCAGATTGACATGGTATGAGGTAATTGCTTAGGGCACAACCACCCTCTCTATATTCTCTTTAGGTCATACTTCTCTGTTGTTAAAGATGTCTTTGAGGCATGACAGCCTCATCATTTCCACCTTCCAATTCAAAGGCTGACTTGCACACTTGCAAAGGAGTGAGAGATCAGGGAAAGATTTCAGAACACAACATAGCCTCTTTTTTGGATTCATTCATTCACCCAGGATGTTAACTAAACCCTACTACTTCAGAGGTGCAACATCATTTACAAGAGAGAAGGAGATAATGAAATAAGCTGCCCCTTAAATTTCAGATGGCGTTTAAATTGCCAACAGAATACTATTTTTATTGACACTCAAAGCATGCCTTGTACTCCAGAGTCAATAGACCAGTGGGATCAGGACAGTCTGTGTTTAGCCTAATCAGCAACAGGGCTCTTTAAGCAAAGGAATTCACTAAGCTGAAGATGAAACAGGGGCAGCTGTGTTTTTCCAGTCTAAAGAACAGAACCACTTAACTCTGTAAACTCACAGATTGCACTCTAGAGTAGTTACAGGGAAAGGAGGGTGAATATAGCTGATTAACATTTCAGTTTGTACTGCAAAAGGGGCAATGGCTCCTTAGATGGATCTTACTTTTCCCCACTTCCTGGAGAAAAATAAAAACCAGACCATTCACTCTTTTGTAATTTCCAAAACTTAGATGTGAGTTTGACACAGACCTTGCAAAGTGAAATTGAGAAATTAACTGGCTGTGTTCCTTAAGAGCAGGGGGCGGGGGCGGGGGGAAGAAACATTCTAAGCTGCCCTTAAATTGCTAAAGAAAATGAAAGAATAGTATACATCAAACAAGACATCAGATAACCTCCTGGTGAGTTTCCTACTGATTGTATGCACAGTCTTTGCAGACAATTATTTGAGCTAAAGCTCTTGTTTGTTCTAAAACAAATCCAGGCAGAAACAATTTGAATCCAATTTGGTTTAGATTACAATTAAGGGAAAAGCATAGCACAAACATTTTTCATAAGGAATTCCTTAACAAATAACACACATGCCACAAGTCCATTCTTATTAGTATAGACATTTTCTGCACAAGAATCCAAATGCACCACTGAAAAAATCAGCATAGGGTATGTGAAGGAGGCCAGCATAGGGTATGTGTGAGGAGACGGTGGTGGGAGAGCGGATTAGAGGCAGGGAGGGGCATTTTTGAGTAGGGGAGGGCAGAACGCTGGGAAAGAAGGCTTGGGAAGGGATGGGACCATCCACAGCACTTCAGGCCATATCCTAAACACCCTCCCAGCCAGCCCAGCATTACACGACAACTTGGATTTCTGACAGCAATTTTGCTGGTGCAGGTCTGAGTAGCCCTGTAGGGGTGGCTGGGGCACAATATGGAGTAAGAGGAAAAAATCCCTTTACTCCGAGTTGCACCCCATCTGGCACCTATCTTGCACTGGATACAGAGCAGGCCACTCGGCCTTCCTGTTCCAGTGCAAGTTAGGATTGGGCTGTCATTCACATTAAGTGAGAAACTCAAGTATAGTGTGGCTTTCAGTTTCCACCTTGATATTATTATACTTGTGATGGTATTGAGATGTGTGTGTGTTACTGATTTGTACATGCTCCTGTTCATTAGTAGAACCACACACTAAAATATTGCTATAACTGTGCATGCAAATATGAAGATTGCTTTCTTGAAGTGTTTGATGCTAATGGGCACATGAGTAATGTGGAGAGGAGAGACCCAAAGAAACTGACAGCTATCCCAAATTGCAGGTGCACACTACTCTATTAAACTTTGTTTGAAAATAACAAACAATAGAGGATTCCTGCAACCCAAACCAGAAATAAGACTATAAATTAATCCGAGAAAATTTTGGATCATCCCTAGATTTATTGTGTTTTTGTAATATGTGTTCTTGTACACATTTACAAATTCAGCATGTGGAAACATATGTGCATCAGAGAGTATTACAGCCCTAGACCTGGGAAGGCAGATTGGATATTGGCAGGACTGCTGCAACTGATACCACTCCCTTTCAGACTGTGATCTCCCCATTCTGTCCTAGTCTCCTCCCAGTTCTTTCCCTGCCCTATTTTGCCCCCTTCCTGCCTCCCTCCCACCCTCTCTGTTGATATACCACTGCAAGGGGACATTCAGGCACTGCTTGTAGCAGTGGTCCAGCTACTCTAATGGGATGTCATCTTTTGTGACTGCTGTAAAGGATCTTGTTGTTGTTCAGTCGCTAAGTCGTGTCTGACTCTTTGCAACCCCATGGACCACAGCATGCCAGGCCTCCCTGTCCTCCACTAGCTTCCTGAGTTTGCCCAATTTCATGTTCATTGCTTCGGTGACACTATCTAACCATCTCATCCTCTGCCACCCCCTTCTCCTTTTGCCTTCGATCTTTCCCAGCATGAGGGTCTTTTCTAAAGAGGTAAAGGACCTTACACTGCCAGAATGGTGATAGGAGTGGGCCTTTATCATAACAATATGAGTCCTTCAAATTTCTTCAAATGAGTCCTTCAAAGATTCTATAATCTCCCATGACTTGAAATGGTCAGTTAACATCAGTTCCATTATTAAGAAAGCATAGCAGAGGATGTATTTTTTGCACCAACTTAAGAAATTTAACCTGCCAAGAGCTGTTGATTCAGTTTTATAGAGGAATCATTGAATCTGTTCTTTCTAACTCTATAATGGTCTGGTTTGGTTCAGCAACTAAACAGGATAAGAATAGACTCCAAAGGACAGTCAAAACTGCAGAAAGAATAATAGTAGCCAGCTTGCCCTCTATGGACGATTTATATATTGCTCGGATGAGGAAAAGAGCAGAGAGGATTGTTGCAGATCGCTCTCACCCTGCCCGAAATCTGTTTGAACTTCTTCCCTCTGGATGTCGTTATAGGACATGGTATATTAGAACAACCAGGCACAAGAACAGTCCCCCCCCCAAGCTATTGGGCTACTGAATAGCTAATTATGTTGATGTTTTGGTTTTGATTTGGATAAATTTAGAGTTAGTGGGGTCTTGTTAATGTGATGGTATTACTTATTAGTTTAAGGTATATGTGAGAGCTTTTGGGCCAAAGTAAAATTTCATGTATGGTGAAATTCCATGTATGGCCAATAAAATTCTATTCTATTCAATAGTTTCTGCCAAAGCAAACAGCATGCAGCAAGTAAAGCTATTCCAGGCTGCTTCTTGCTAGTAAGCTGAAAGAATTCATGCATTTGTTATATGTTCTGCTTCTCATTGTCTCCAGATGACACCCAAACAAAGTGTCATAAACTTATGTCACAAATTCTTCTAGTTAGCAACCACTATGAAGGTCAATAATACCTAATTTAAGCAATCTTCTAGCCACCTGATTCTATTAAAATATTTTTTTTTCAATAAGTAGCCATGTAAGTGGCCCCTCCCCCTCACAGCTGGAGCCATACAGGATGGTGAGAGCAACGTGAACAAGATGTCTGGTATGGTTCCAGTAGCAAGTGGGAAGGAAGGGCCACTTACAGTATACTGCATGTTGCAGCGCCATCAATACTTAGGTGTTTTGACCTCTCTCTAGCTACACCATTGTTATTGATGAGTAGCCACTCAGAATTAAATTCCATTGTGTTCAATGAGGCTTACTCCCAGGAAAGTGCACATAGGATTGCAGCCTGAATTTACTAAATATCCATTGGGCCTACTAAACAAGTACAATTCCTTGTTGCATTTGAAATGTCATTTATGATGGGAGACGAATTTCACTTCAACCTCAGCATTACCCTCAGAGGCATCCCGCAGTGTGTACTCTCCACAGGTTATCAGCATCTCCTCTTTCATAGTACTCTGCTTTGAAATACGCAGTATTTCAAAGACGCATATGAAGGAAACACTATTTTAAAACTGCCAGAGCAAAATGGAATGGACACAAAATGTATGAGATCATGGAAGGTTTTTGAAAGAATGACTGAAAGGGAATGCTTTTCAAGCATCTGTTAGCTATGATTTTTTTTAAAAAGAAAGTTCTCTCAATTCAATTGCTGTGGATATGACCTCATCTCAGGTGGTTTAAGAAATCCCTTCTGAAATGTAATTAGGTAAGAAAAACATACACATTAAAACAGAAGGAACTGGAAGCCTGGCTTGAATTTGTAGGAATGGATGCTTGGGAAAAGGAAGGCATTATCTTGTTCTCTATCAGCTTAGAAGCAGGCGTTTTCAAACACAGAGGGGACAGTGAACAACATTCATGGATTCCAAGAAAATTGCCAATTTTCAGACTAGTCACAGAAATGAATCTTCATAAATATACGAACCAGAGCTTAAGATTGTTCTTTGCAGACTACTTATACACAGTTCAGGTGAACTAAAAAATAACTATTGAGAGTAATAAACAATGATATAATTCAATATTTGGAT
Organism: Lerista edwardsae; assembly: GCA_029204185.1. Classification (NCBI taxonomy): domain Eukaryota; kingdom Metazoa; phylum Chordata; class Lepidosauria; order Squamata; family Scincidae; genus Lerista; species Lerista edwardsae. The sequence continues at coordinate 9,542,684 of JAJKFI010000032.1, forward strand.
CAAGGCATGGCAGGCACTTGTAGTAACGTGAACTAACAAGTTCCAACTTCGTTAAACTTATCTCTTCATACACGCTTGTTTTAACCGCAGTAGAAATCAAATGCATCCTTTAAAATGCACAAATTGAATTCATTTCTTAACTTATTAGGAACTTCATACTGTATCCATTACAATTAATCTTACTGTAGAGCAGAGCAAATGTACAGGCATGTCCTGGTATCCATTGATTCAGTATCCATGGTTTCAGTTATCCATTGATACTGGGATTCCTATTAAAAAGATAGGGGAACATTAAGCAAATCTCTTTTTTTTTACCTTGTTGCAGAAAAACCACTGATGTTCCTCTATCTTTAAAAAGGTGTCCCCAGTATAAGCCTGAATGGAACCCCAGAGGATACCGGGGCATGCCTGTACCCTTAAAAGTTTTAGTATTCTTAGCTAGATGTTTTATCTAATTATTTGTAATCTACAAATTCCAATTGAAATTTTGCTATAGGCATCTACAGTTTATTGTGAGCATTCTGTTTTGTTTGAACCTTTGTCACTGCAGTATGATTAATATAGAGTAATAGTGGAAGCCTAAGCAAGTTTACTCAGAAGTTCCAGTGTAGTCAAATAAGTTTCAGTGTACTCAGTAAGTTTCAGAAGTAAGTCCCAGTATACTCAAGTAAGATTTTCTAGTAAGTGAATTTAGTACTGTAGCCTAGGGGCTCAATCCTGAACTCCCCAGCATGGGCGGTATGAGCAGATCACCCATGCTGGTGTTGCAAACATGCCATAAGACACGTCCAGCTTGGGAAGTATGGGCTTACCATCCACACTATAGGGGCATCGGAGCTCCCCGCCTGGAGGCAGCAACGAAACACTAGCAAATGGTAAGTGTAACCTTTTGTTGGCATTGTGGCTATTCTGAGCAGGGCAGGAGGGCAAAACTGGGTGGGGGAGGGGTAGAGTGGGCATGGGACCAGTGGTGACTTTCTCCACCAGATCCCAACCTCTGTGTCAGGCCTTGTGGCTCGACATAGAGGCCCTTGTCTCTGCGTCGGCAAAATAGCTGGCACAGAGGCAAGGAGACCCATTGCCCGCCCAGCACCCTTATCTGGGGGAAGGGAACAAATGTCCCCTTCCTCCAAGGAGCCTCTTGCGACTGCCTGGCTGCTGGTGGATGCAACAGTAGCCATTTGACTACCACTGAGCCCACTACGGCTAGGCAGCTTGCAGTTGGGCTGACAGTCTTCAAGGACATACCTTTAGGAGAAAGGCTGTTTGGTCCCTTCATTGCTAGGGGTATAGTTACATTTGTTATGAAGATGCCATCTACCATGGCCATTCTGTTCCTACCATAATGTATGAAAGCATTCCTGATATGGATTGTTTACATTGCATTGTAAATCTTTATTTCCTCTCCTGAAACTACTGGGAACATAGAATGAGGGCATGAAGACACATGAAGCAATGGCCCAAATACTTCTAAAAGTTTCAGTGGAGAGAGGGAATCAGTACTGTTGGTGCTTTCCATTGGTAACAGTACCCTATATTTAGCCCTGTCATCTCCCTTTGAAATACTTTAGTGTTCACAATGGGGGCATTCAATGGATATATCTCATACTTGTGCATGTATCATATGAATGCTTTGTTTTGCCAACTATCAGCTCTTATTAGCTGCCTCCTGTTACAAGGACACACCAGAAATTGAACCTAGAAAGGCAATCACTATATTGCTGTGCTATAGTTCCTCCCTATGAAATGTCCACCATAAGAAATGTGTGATGTGTGGGTTCATGATATATTTGTCTTCATTCTTTAATTTTATACATGACAGCAATCACAATTTGAAACATGAATGGCCTCCATTGTACAATCATTGATATAAATCACAGTTGCTATATCATGAATCTCAACCAAAATAAGTCAGGCACTGATGGAAAGGACTTTTGAGATTCCAGGAATGAATTTCAGATGTTTGAACAGTCCTTGGAGGTGCACAGCAAATTGCACTAGGGAAATTGTGCCAGGTGTTTGGAATTTCATGCATGCTGCTTTAGCAATACTCATCATTTAAAAAGTCTTTCTACAAAGCAGCTTCACCAAAGGAAACAAGAAAACAACAGCCAGCCAAATCCTATTGGGCTGCCATGCTGGTGGAATGTGCGTTCTGCCAGACCTGGCTGCTGTAAAGTAGCCGCAAAGCATGGTCCAGAAGCGCCACTACTGGAGCACTAGCAGGAAGGCCAGGGCCTTCCCACATCCACTGATAGATAAACAGAGACCTGCCAGAGGACGTAAGCCAGTGCAGGGGGTTTGGAGGTAGGTAGGGGGAGGGTTGAGCAGGGCTAAGTGTGTGCAAAATAGTGTGGTGATGGGGGGAGAGGGCAGATAAGGCCCAGGAGGGGGTGGGATTGGCAGCTGTGCACATTGATCCCAAGCCCCTTCCTGGGGCAACATGGCCTAGCACCAGTGATTTTGCTGGCTGTGGGGGTTACCCTGAGATAAGGGGACAAATGACCTCTTACCCCGAGGAGATCTCCAGAAGCCCAAACTCCCCTTTGGGATGCAGTGGCCGCCACGGTGATACTAGAGTATTGCTGCATGAAAAGTTGGATAGGTTTGGGCCAAGACTCACAAACAAATGCATGAGAATGTTGTCTGTATTTTGAAGTCATACAGGCAAATCTCAAAGGAAAAGCAAATCTCAAAGGCCTGGCCAATGCCCCATGTAAACTGAATTTACATTGTAGCATATCTCACTGTGCTCAGAATCCTCCACAATCTTTAGGGATAACTCAGCAGACAAGTCAAGGTAAAACAAGTTTCTCAAAGGGAAAAAGTTTGAAACCCATTGATAATGCAAGAGAGAATGGGTGAATGATTCTGTACAACTATTCTAAAATTTTAAAAACTATGAAGTTCCTAAAAAATTTCAGGTTGCAAAGTTCTTCTAACACGAAATAAATGCGACTCTTTGCAAAATCATCTCATCAATTATATTTCCTCTGGCCTTCACCTCCACCTTATCCAGAAGACAAGCTTTTGTCCTTTTCTATGCTATCTCACATGCAGCACATATGCTTTGATTACGATAACTTTGATCAAACTTACATAAGACAAGAAAATAATACTTGAGTACTATCATTCTTTTGGACAATGAGAAAGAAGCACAAATGATGTACTTAACTGAAACACACCATACTTGTTAGTAATTGAAATATAAAGTTGTAAAAAAAAAAGTGATACGATGGCAATATGCTTGCCAACCAATGCTAGTTCCATTCTCATTCTCTGATAGTAATGCAGAGTGTAACTGCACAATCATAATCCCATGATGGAATAGGCAGGTTGACTGACATGCCCCATATCCAGCACAGGCCTGGGACCAGCTGTGGCATAAGTCAGGACAAGGGGAATCAATTCTTCTTATCCCGGGTAACACAGCAGCAGCCCAAATGGGGCTACTTAGATCTGTGCCACCAAAATTGGCAGCACAAATCTGAGCAGCCCAGGGCCAAGCCAGGCTAGGGGGTTAGGATCTGGCTGGATCTTTGAACCACCCACCACTCTGGGCCAGGCCACCCACAGTCCTGCCCTCCCCCTGCCCTCCCAAACCCCTGTACTGGCTAAATTCAGCTGGCAAATTCTTACTGGTCTGCAGTGGTGCTGCTTGATATGAGTTCTGAGTGAGGGAAGGGACTTTTTGCTGGCCAAGAACGCAGTTTGGATTGCGTTCTGAGTCTGATTTCCCCCACATCATTAGGAGCCAGAGCTATAGTCCCCTCTCTGGTCTCTTTTATGGTAGTTCATATCTCATGGACCAAGCACTGTAGTCACTTGTTGCAGAAGCCAGCCTGCTCCTGCTAATGAGGAGCAGTGAGATAACTGATTCAAGTGTCAGACTGACATCCTGCCTATGATGCCCCGTTCTTACCCAGCAGTAGTGCTGTTGTCCCTTTTGCTGCTGCTTCTCCTACTCTTATTTTTGAAGAAGAAGGCGGCAGCAAGAGAAAGGAAGGACTACAGGACTAGAATGGTGATCTACAGCACCATTGCAAGTGTCAAATATAATGCTGCCTGTGGAACAATTTCATCAGGTCCACGGAAGCTCTTCGTTATGTACTTGGGGAGATCTGCATGCCCAAGGTTTAGAGGCCTCCAATGCTGTTCCCAGGCCTCACAAGACTTTGGAACCCAAGATCTCAAGGAATAGGGTTTGGGTTTTTTAAGGACTGAAAGGGGACTTTTTAAAAATAAACAGCCACCATCATTTAATAGTCCAGATTAAGGAGCTGAATTTACAAAACTTCAAGGACCATCTTCAGACACATGCAATAGTAAGATATGTATAACATAGTATTAGCTTCCAATATATTCCCCTAACCGTACTTGGTTGTTGCATCATACATCACAGAGTAGCATTTGCCTTCTTTGAGGCTTCATCAAGTTGCTGACTTGCTGTTATTACTGAACAAAAGTTTGATATTTTATCTTCTGTCATTTGCAGCTAATGAATTTCTAAGTGAGAACAAAATGCTGATTCCAGGTCACTTCTTGCGTCATGACATCATTTCTGGTCCTCAGCAGGCACCATGAATGCTTTTCAGCCAGCTGTGTGAATTGAATTGGACACTCCTGGGCTACAGCATCCAATTCTTACCCCCTTTAAATACCCTACTTTACTCACTATCATAATGGCTAACAAAGGAGTTTTTCCTCAGGTTTTCTTAAGAAAGCATGACTATCCAACTTTTCAGCACCAATGCTGATGCAATGCAGCTCCAAGGTGAGGAAACAAATGTTCCCTTACCTTGAGGAGGCCTCCATAACTGCTCCCCACTGGAGGGTGCAGCGCACACCCCATTGGAATAGCTGTACTGGGACTGGAAAATTGGATAGGATTGGCCCTGAGATAATGAAAAATGCCCCTTGTTCCAGGAGAAATCTTGGGTGAGCAGAGCTGTGCAGGTCAGGAGAATGAAGTTTGAGGCACTAGTAAACCTTTCAGAGTAGCACCAGCTAACATAGATCTTTTTTCAACTTCAGTTGTTCCTATTCTTAAAAACAAATTCTCATTTTTAAAAAAGAAGTTGTCATGTTACAAACTAAAAAAGCCAATTTCCCCCCAAATTTTAAGTGGGCCAAAACAGTGCTCTAGGTGGGGTGATGCACCCACTGGCTCCATCCTGACTAACCCTGTACAACTTTGCCTTATCCAGGGAAATTTTCTGCAACTACTGTCAATTTGTCTTTAAATAATTAAATGGCAATTGACAACCAGTGACATGCAGGTTATATTATGGGAACCTTCTGAGTGCCCAATCCAAACCAACTTTCCAGTGCTGAAGTAGCCACGCCTGCAAGGTGTGCGCTACATCCTTTGACTGGGGGACAGTCACAAAAGCCTTCTCAAGGTAAGTGAATGTTTGTTTCCTTACCTCGGGGTTCTATTGCAGCTGCAATGGTCCTGGAAAGTTGGACAGGATTAGGACCTATATACCAGAGTTTCACCTGTACAGTCCTATACACCAGCATTTCCCAAACTTGTGGGTCATGGCCCAGGAGACTGGGAAGCACTGGCCTATGCCCCTTTAAGGGCTGGGGAAGGGGGAAGACAGCAATGTGATCTCCAGGATGGTACTGCTGCTGGGAGAGAAGGGCTTTTTCCCTTACTTGCAGGTAGTGCCGGCCTCTGGGGGTGGGATGCAGGGAGCCTCGCAGAAGCCTCCACAGCGCTTCCCAAGCCTCCAATTAGCTAAAAATAGTGATCAGAAACAAGTGGTTTCCGAATACTATTTTTAGCTAATTGAGGCTTGGGGAGGCCTGTGAAGGCTTCCGGAGCCCCTACCCCCGGAGGCTGGTGCTACCTACAGGTAAGGGGGAAAAGATCCTTATTTCCTCGAAGCAGCACAATTCTGGGGATCGCGTTGCCGTTGAAGCTCTGGCCCCGCAAAGCTTAAGTGGCCCCTCCTCCCTTAGAGGACTTTGGGAACTACTGCAAATCTCTCTTACAAAGATGTAGATCCTATTGAATTCAATGGGACTTACTTCTGAGTAAAAACATATGATTAGGCTGCCTGTGCAGTACATCTCCACTTTTCTCCATCTTTCCCCCACCCCCTGAAAATTTTTTTAATTGAATGAGAAGTTCAAACAGTTTCTGTCTTCCTCTAAAACAGTGCTTCCAAAATTCCTACAAGGGAGTTAGGAGCATGGTAAATCTTTGCATGGGCAGTGCAGGGGACAGCTGCACAATCTCCACAACATTTTAAGCTTACCTGGGGGTTGCTATGGCTCTCTGCAGCCCTCCTGGTAGCTCCAAACTTCTGGGGGGGGGGAGAAAAAGCCACTTCCTGTTTTTGTTGAGAAACCGGAAGTGGGGTTTTCCCTCTTTTTTCCAGCAATTTGGAGCTACCAGGAGGGCTGCAGAGGGGGTTATAGGTTCCCCGGATCCTCTAGAGAGCCATAGCAACCACTAAGTAAGCCCAAAAATCCCTTCCCTGCCGGGCAGCAGCACAATTAAAGATTGTGCTGATGATGATTTCTGGGCTGTTCCCCTTAAAGAGGAATCACCCTTTTCCAGTTTCCTTGGTGGGTCATGACCAACAAGGTCGAAAACCACTACTCTAAAAGGATTACATAGCCCTTTCCTAAGAGGACCTAAGAGAGAGAGAACTCTCTCTTCCCACTATTCCACATGATTTCTCTTACCTGTATATCCAGCATCTCTGATCTACTGTGACTGAGGTCAACCAGGTGAGGAACATGAGAGACCATACTCCTTTAAGCAGCTGAATGACAGATATAATAATTAGATTTCCAAAATGTTGATCACCATCTGGCCAACTGTAGGTTACTGCAGGAGAATAGGATGTTGGTAGAGTTCTGATAAAACAATGAGGAACAAGGGTAAGGTACTGCAGTTAATGACTCAAAAGTGTATTACTCAAATTAGATTGTGTTGACAGATTAGTCTGTTGCCATTAAATATACTGCTTTGCTCTCTTTTTATGTCTCTGTTTTATTGCAAGGGAAAGAATGAAGATACAAAGTCTGGCAGCTTTTCTTCTGCACTAATTGGAAACGTTGTAATTCCATCAATCCCATTGGGGGGAAAAAATTACACTAATCCAATGTAGATGAAAAGAAGTCATAAAAATGAGACTGCCTTTTGGATTGATTTTGGCACAGGAATGAATTTGAATACTGTACTGGTAGAAAAGTGTCAAATATTAGAATCAATGGGGAAAGCTGAAATTCCAGATCAGGTTTAGAACTGAATCCATGATTTTCCCAGAGTAAAAAGTGCAGATTAACATAAGAAGAGCCCTGCTGGATCAGGCCAAAGGCCCATCTAGTCCAGCTTCCTGTGTATCTCACAGTGGCCCACCAGGTGCCTCAGGGAGCACACGAGACAACAAGATGCCTGCATCCTGTTGCCACTCCCCTGCACATGGCATTCTGAAGTAGCCTACTACTAACGTAAGGAGGTTGCACTACCCATCATGGCCGATAGCCCATTTCCTCCAGAAATCTGTCCAATCCCCTTTTAAAGGCACCTAGGCCAGATGCCATCACCACCTCCTGTGGCAAGGAGTTCCATAGGTTAATTACCCACTGGGTAAAAAAGATTTCCTTTTATCTTTTTTAACTCTCCCAACACTCAATTTCAGTGGATGTTCCCCAATCTCTCTTGACCACATGCCTTGAGCTTCCTGGAAAAACCTGACTAGTTCATCTCACCTAAGACAGACAAAGCAGCAGGCAGGCAGAGATGCAGAGGATCTACTCATTTTACTTCTTATATGACTTACAGCACAATCCAAGCTGCCTAGTGCTGTTGCAAAAGTGCCGTACGTTAGCACCTGGAGTTAGACCAGCACCAGTCCTTTGTGCCAACCTAGGAGTGTTACAAATGCAGCACATTTGGACTGGCACATTTGGACTGATTTGGGCCATGGACTGGCCTCCCTGATTCCGAGAGTGGTCCAAATGTACTTTATGGTACGTTGGCAGCACTCGTAGGCCGGCACAAGGGACTTGAGTCAGCCTATCTCCAGGTAAGGATTGCGCCCTAAAAACTCTTGGAGTAATTGCAATTTGCAGATTCTGTTTTCAGTCATGCATATACTGATATACTCAAAATATAAGTAACATTAATCTTTGATTATACATTATAACGGGATAACCAAAAGTTTTAGGCTGTAATCTAAAAAGTATATGAAGAGCCTTAATGTATCAGACTAAGGGTCCATCTAGTGTACCATACTGTTTAGTTTGCAACAGTGGCCAGCCAAATGTTTTTAGGAAGCCTACAAACAAGCCATGAAATGAACAGTATTCCCCCACTATATCATTGCTGCACCAAGGGAATCTTGAAGACTGAAGAAAAGGGAAACAAAGACAACTGTAATAGACAAGTTGCACAGTGTAATCCCTGGACCATTTGAACCTGCTAATTTGGATTTAACTCATCTTCATGCTATTTAAATCAATAGGTTTGAATATTTGCTTTAGCAGAGAGTTTGAAGCAAAGTTTGTTTTGTGTTGCTGTTGCACCAGTCTAGTCTAAAGACATTTATTTGTTTGCAAAGGAAGTCATATGTGTTTCCCCGCCCCCATTATATCGGTCAGGAAAAAAACATGCATGTCATAATTTGTGAAGGGTGCTGCAATTTTTGTGTGTGTGCGTGGGTGCGCGTGCGTGCAGTTTGTGCATTTGAGAAATGATTGCATTTATCAGGTTTCTGATAAATGTACCTGAGAGAGAGAGAGAGAGAGAGAGAGAGAGAGAGAGAGAGAGAGAGAGATTGCAGTACAATCCTATGTATGTCTATTCAGACATTATGTCGATTAAATTCAATCAGACGTATTCCCAGAGAAGCATGTATAGGATTACAGTCACATAGCACAATCCTAATTCAGTTCGGCACCAATGCAGCAGTGCCAGAGCTGGTGATTTTAGAGTAAGAAGCACCAGTGGGAAGCCCTGCACTGTCCTGCCAGCGCTAAATCTAGAGCTATGCCCACCAGAGCCGGTAAGAATTCAAACAGGACAGAGGAAGGGCAGAACAGGGGTGGATCGAGTCCAGGAGAGAGGGTGGGAATGGTGGAGGAGACCATCATATCCTAACTCCCTTCCTACATGGGGATTCTTGGACTTGCACCAACAAAATTGCTGAGCAGCCCTTTTGGGCAGGCTGGGGCGCTACATGGGGTAAACGCTAGGTTAGGATTGGGTTAACCATCAAAGCTAGTTACATGGGTATAGCAATCATTCGCTCATCCCAAGGAATAGGAAGGGGCCTTAGGATCTCTAAGTTAACTGGAATTCCCAGGATTTTTTGGGGGGGGCGGAGTTAACTGGAACATGGGCAGCCCAATCCCATGCGGAGCACATGCCTATCGCAAATTTGCTGTAAGGCACCTTATGGCAATGCAGAGACCAATCCTGCTGACGGAAAAGCCTGCATCCTCCTCCTAGCCCCTATTGGAGGCTAGTGCTCATCGGAGGAGGTTGGTGCTCTGCTGGGCAGTGGTGAGGCAGTGGTGAGGGTGGAACATGGGCTTGAGAAAAGTTATGGGACAATGAAGAGGGTAGATCAGGCCCAGGTGAGGGCCAGGGCCAGTAAAGGGGCCTCCACCATATCCTATCCCCCATCCTGAGCCTGAAAGCCCCACATGGGACAGCCTGGATTTGTGCCAGCCATAGAGCTGGCACAGATTCAAGTAGAGGCTGCTGGGGTTTTAACCGGGATAAGGGAACAAAGTACCCTTGCCTTGAAGAGACTGCCACCAGCCACAATTCCCGCACTGGGTGCAGCAGAGGCTGCACTGGCCGTGCTGCACCACAGCACAGGAATTTTGTTAGGATTGGGCTATTAGTCTGCATAACACCAAGTGTTTGTAAAAGTAGCATGTGGAACAGCTTTTTCAAAACCCAGTGAGAGGCTTAATTTTTTTTAGTTCTAGAGCAGCAATTTAAACTACTTGCTGAATACAACCTTCATTCTCCAATGAAAAAAACCTAACCAAGTATAAATAATTTAACTTTAGAAATAGTTAAACTGAATATTCAGGGTTGTTTGAGAAAGTGGTTAAGATTCATGAATATTATAAAATCAAGAGATAATATGGATATCTCTGCAGAACAGAACACAATCCTCCCCCAATGTGTTAAGATTGTATCACCGTGGAAATCCTAGAGACAAGAATTTTCAAAGGTTCTGTAGGCTGATCCTTAACTGTTCCTATAGCACAGTTACACTTTTAAAAGATTACTTATTTTTTTCTTAAAAAAATGCTATGCTACTATTAGAGACTGATTAGAAAGTGATATAGGTGGTGTTGGGTGAAAACTGAAGTTTAGCTAACTAAAGTTGGAGAAATATGAAACTTTCTTATATAGTTGAAGAAGGTATGAGTTATCATTGCTCATACATCATTGTCTCTTGTCAAACAGGCTTTGCTGTTTTGGTAGTATTTTTGTGGTCCACCTAGCCAAGCCCTAGCATGGGGTGACGAGAGGTATGCTTCCTTGGAAGTTTCATTAGGCTACATTAGGCTACATTATTTTTATATCTTCTTCCAGTTTCCCCACTTATGAGCCTCTATTATCTCCCTCTTTAGCCATCCTGTTCCTTTCCCACCCTTTCTTGAAATAGTTCAGAGAGGCTTAACTTGGGGTTCCCATGAACTCTCCCATCCTGGCACTAGGTACCTTCAGAAATAGAACTAACAGCCTCCTTCCAAACCTCCTGCTTGGCAAAATATTAGGGCAAGAATAAGAATTGAGTACATATGCCAGGATATTCATTAAAAAGAAAAAAAAAGATATTCTAGTTTTCTTTAAGCCAACAACAATGAAGTAAATCAACATCAAGAGTAATCTTTACTCTGCAAATCTGAGAAAAGCCAGACTGTTAAGTTGGAACAATTAGTTAATAAAACACAACTGTCCAAAGACTATGCAACTTTTTAAATGAAGACTTGGAAGCTCAAATACCACACATACAAATACACTATTGAGATAGATAGAAACCAGTTCCTTATGCTCCATCCTACTCTAGTGTGACAAGGAGGAAGAGCCCAGGATGGGGCTAGGAAAGTAGCAGCAGCCTTGATTGCCATTGCTGAGATCACCCAAATAGGGTGAAGATTCCCAAATGCACCCTTTAATTTCTCCCAGGTAAGTGATTGCTGCCATTCACTTTCATGTGGAAAAGAAGCGTAGGAACAATGCTGCTGTGAGGGCAAAATCTATCCTGTTTCTCTGACACATCCTCACCAACAGACATCCTGCAAGGGTGTGCAATGTGTCTGTGTACAGATTTTTCAAGGCTACAGTGCATTCCCCACCGAGTGCTTGCAATATATAAACCTTTCCTTTGCAGATGTTATCCATCATTTCGAAGGACATTTGGCTGGTCTATTATAGTTGAAGGAATAGCTGTGAACAGCTTCCTGCAGAAGAAAAAACCCTTCTAACTTCTGAGTCAGTTCACTTGGGAGAATTACTAGAACAGGAAAATGTAAGGACTTGAACTATAGTGCTCGTATGATCCGCCCATCCCCCAGTGCAGCCAGTCATCTTTCTGAAAGCTGTTTTTGACATGACCCAAAGAATCACTAGAATTGCACCAGTGTAAGGGATAGCAAAGAAAGGTCACTTTTGCCTGGGCATAAGGCAAGTCCCAGGATTGAGGAAAGTCCTGACTGTCTATAACCATGATTAATAGTACTAGATCACTCTATACATCCTCCCTTAATTCTCTATGCCACAGGCAAAATTTAGATGTTTATTCTTATTCTGTTCTAATCACTGAGAGGCTACTAACAAGGATTTGCTACCAAATATATCCTGATGGCTTATATACTGCTGTTAAGTTTAAGAATCTTTAGGGATGCACTAGAAAACCCCGTTGGACTGCCTCATATGAGTTCTGAGTGAAGCTCTATGAGATTCAAATGGGAGAAAATTTGGGAAAGTAGAGGCTGACAGAAAATAGCCGACATGTTTCCAGGAAAGAAAGGTCATCACACCTCACTAACTCAGTGGAATTCTGCATAGATTTTTGCTGCCATGATGAACATGGGAGGATACAGTGAACATTAAATTCAGTAACAAGAGTTTCTAAATGCCAGTTCATGTAGAAATTAATGTGCAAGGTGTCAGTCTTGTGGAATTAGAAAACAAAAACCTCACTGGAAACTTTTGGATGAAGAAAAGCATTCCTAAAATGGAAAGGTTTTAAACAGCAGAATCCTATGCATGTCTAGTCAGCAGTAAGTCTGATTAAGTTCAAGGGGACTTACTCCCGTGCGTGTGTGGCATGAAAGCCAGGCTGCTATAGCATACTTCCATACTTTATACTTCACAGCATAAAGTGGTAGCATGAAAGCCAGGCTGCTATAGCATACTTCCAGGCAGCTGTCACAAACAGGAAGAGACACGGCATGTGTTGCAGCAGCTCCATGTGTTGCAGCAGCTCCAATATGCTTGCTGTACTGGTAAGCTGGCAGTGTGTGTGTATATGTGTGTCATGGGAAGTTAGAGGCCTGGGGGAAGAGTATTGAGGTGGGAAGGAAAGAGTGGATCTTGGTAGCATCAACATGTGCCAGGATCCTAATCCCTCTTTTTCCACCCATCCCATCCCTTTCCTTTCCTTTGACCTATGTCATAGGTCACTAGGAGACCTATGCGTAGAGGTACGGAGAAAATATTTTTACTTTTTATGCATGCCAATATCCTAACTCCTTTCCCAGCATCTATCTCCCAACATAGACCTGCACCAGCTAGAGGTCCAAGTAGACCCAGCTTGGTCCAAGTAAACCCAGCAGCCTAGCATGGGCTTACTAATGGGCAAGGCAACCAATTACCCCAAGGACGGCTCCAGACGCCAAAACTGCCCCACGGGATAAAGAGAGTACCACATTGGCTCATCTACATTGCCAAGCAAGGAATTAAGTAGGATAAGGCTACTAATGTCTTTAAATAGGCAACTGCAAGTTTGTCCTACAAACACTATGACACAGTCGGGATATGGGATATGCGTTGAAGCAGGTAGGCAGACAATTGTTGATGTAAGCTAATGCTCACATGGGGTCAGTTGAACCTATAGGCTATGTAGGCATATAGCTAGAACTCTGAAACATTTTGAGTGCCACAAATGAAAAATTCCACATCTGATCTGATGAGACAGGTTGCAGTCAAAACACAGGCATACAGCAGCATCTCCAAGGGGAAAAAAGACCCCTTCAGCTGATG
>JAJKFI010000032.1:9555948-9712981 GCA_029204185.1 Lerista edwardsae
GGGGGATCAGAAATGATCAGATAAATCCCTGCAACTGTTTGTTTTATTCAGTTTCAGAAAGGCTCCTTTTAAAATTCTTTGCATACTTGCATAGACCATTTTAGGCAGCTTGAAGATGGCAGATGGATAATCCAAGTTTGCTGAAAGGAAGAGCCATGAGAAGAACACCATCTAGATAAAGGCACAAGGAATATTGGACTAGATTGCCTAGTGGTCTTTCAAGGTTTTTTTTGTACTGTCTATTCAGCTCTGGAATGGCTTTCCCATTTTATTTCTCATGCAATCCCTTCTTATTCTATCTCTTACCACTTTCACTAGATAAGTATTAGTTGGTACCTTGCATTCATTAGTCTAATGTACCCATCCTGCCACCCAATTGCCAATTGTATTTCCTTAAATACATTACAGTCCAATCCTGAGCTGCCTAGCCACTCGAGCGAGCAGCAGTAACTGGACAGCTACCACTGCATCCCATAGCAGCCAGGCAGCTGTGGGAGGTTCTGCGGGAGAAGGGGACATTTGGTAAGGGCACGGAAAGCCTACTCGCTTCTACACCAGCACAGAGGCGAGGGCTTCTGTGTAGGGCTGGCATCAGCATTTCAGACACCCTATGGCGTTCAGCCTTGTATGACAAGTTTCATAATAATTTCACCAAAATGCCTAGGATGTAGTATCTAAGATGGTAATAAACAGAACTGCTTGAATACAGAAGGTTGGATGCAATTGTTAACTTCAAAATAAATTGAATGGGTAAAAGAGTGTTCATATTAATGCAAAGGAACAAATTGGACATGTTGTACCTAATGTTAACATTTGATTTGTGGATTCTGTCAGTTTGTTCAAATTAATGAAGAGAGTATTAAAAACATCAAGACCTTTTAGACAATGGAGAAGGAAAAGATTCAGATGCTGGCAAACGTTTATCTAGCTGCACACAACATGTTCTTAAAATTGTCAACTCACATTGCTCATCTTCAAGGTATCCTCATGAAACTGAAATATACCCTTTCCCCCAAGTTCATTTTATGTGCCTCTCTCACTCTTGCCTCTACACTCCTAACCTCTAAGTTCACAAAAATGCATGGTTTAAAGTAAAAAACAAAACAAAAAAACCTTACTAGATATTTTAAATGTTCCTTTCAGTTTTATTAATGAATGGAACTTCAAGCACCAATGTTTTGTTTATACAAGCTTGTCAAAGTATCTAAAAACTGTTGGTCATATGGAAGGAATCCTTTAAAAGGTAAACAAAGAAGGGATAAAAAAAACCTTGAGAATATTAATATTAAATGGTATGGGGCAAATGGGCACCTACTGTAGGCACAATATGATCAGGAACACTAAACTGACAGCAAAGATAACAGAATTAAATTACAAAACGATTTCAGTATAGACCAGTGGTTCTCAACCTTTTAGCACCAGGACCCATTTTTTAGAATAGCAATCTGTTGCAATATTAACATGTAAACAATGACAACTGCATCACTCACAGCCCTACCCTAACCAATTTTCCAGTGCCAATGCAGTCATGCCAACAGGGCAGGAACTGCATTCTGAAGGGAGGGCAGTTATAGAGCCCTCCTCAAGATAAGGGAATGTTCGTTCCCTTACCTCAGGACTTCACTTCAGAAGCATCAGCATTGGAAAGTTGGTTAGGCTTGGGCTGTCAGCTGCTCATCTCTGGAAGTGTATCCAGAAATACAATCTTTGTTTAGAGACATTTGCAACACAGCGTACGGTTAGTGTATGTTTTTTGTTTGCACAGGGCACGAAGCAAGAAGCACAGTGATCAGTTTATATGCCGATTTGAAAATCTGCTTAAGCACTGATAGTAGATGCACAACTAACAACGCTTTATAGTCTTGTGGGTATGCTACTTTGTGTGCATTGATTTTTATTATTGAATACCATAAAAATAAAGCGTTCAGCAACAGCTGGGAGTCAAGAAAATGAAAACCTATAACGGAAGTAAGCATATAGCATATTTGTCATTTCACATCATAATATATTTTGTATGACAAAAGTCCATGAAATTCTTCTGAATGCTTATTTATATGCAAAATCTAAATGTATTCCATTCACTGGTGGCATGCAAGATTCTGCTTAGCCATTGTTAAAGCAAAACCCTGAAAGCTGAAAAATTTGTCTGGCTTCTTAATTCTTTGACTAGCTCCTAGTTCCTAGATCCAAAACAAATTTGTTAAGCCCTAGCCTAGATGCAAGCCTCAATCACCACCTGAATATTGTTATATGATGGAGGGTCCAATCTAATCCAACCTTCCAGCACTTATGTAGCTGCCATGAGGCCCCAAGGTAAGGGGACAAACATTCCTTTACAATGAAAAGGCCCCCTGTGACTGCCCCCCCCCCCCGCCGGATGCAGTGCATGTCCCATTAGCATGACTGGATTAGTGCTGGAAAGCTGAATAAGATTGGGACCTAAGAGATAGACAGGAGGCCGTTATGCACAATTAAGAAAATTCACTGCTCACATCTCAGCTGTGGTACTATAGGGAAAGTGCCAAGGCAACACTTGCAAAAACCTTCCCTTTTTTCCAGTTTGCTGGTACTCTAAGGATGTCCCCAGTTTTCTTGTTTTAACTTATTCTTATATCTGTGACGAGATGTGCAACCCAATCTTGTGGGCCTTTTCTGATTGGCCAGATGTCCCTCTGGTGTAAAAGGCTCTGTGGCAGGTCTGCTGCAGCAGTGGATTCCCACCATTGCAGACCCCAGACAGCACCAGGGCAAGTAGGCAGATGCAAAGGTGGTTTGTGGGCAGGAAGGAGAGGGGAAGAGGGGGGAACCAGGGGCATGCTGAATGAGGAAGGGTGGATCGAATTACTTTCACTGGATTCAATCCCCCTTTTTCCAACCCAACGTGCTCCCTGGCTTTCCTCACACTTGTGCCAGCAAAATGGCCGGTGGAGTTTTGAGGTGACCTACAGATGACTGAGTAGGTATAAGTAACAATACTTTTACTTACCTCCTACAGGCCCCCACCTTCTATAACTGCCCACCACCATCACAGCATGCAGCACATGCTTGGTTGGTGCAGCCACATGCTATATATAACATGGCAGGAGATAGGATTGGGCTGTCAGTGATTCTTTTGCCTGTGCAAACCATGCTGGATTCTCTAGGCTTTGATTAAAATTCTACCTGTTGGGTTCCATAGCTAGTCCCTGACTATCTTTCAGCTAGCTGTTCAGGGAGGCACTGATGAATCTTACCACTTTCACCTTCCATAACCCAAGATAAAGATATGGTAAGGGCACACCTAGTTATTTTGAATGAATATTAGTAAATACATAACCTTTATCATCAGAACTGATCCAAGCCAAATACAAATAACATCAACACCAGGATTTGGATTGAAACTGGCGCCATGAAGCCAACAATTTCTGAAGCATAATTACAGACTTGGTTAACAACCAGTTTTTCTGGAAGATGCCCAGATGGATGTTTTCATTCTTATTTCCCCAGCACATCATCTGGATGATTGAACAATCATCTAGTAGCCAGTTGGAAGAGAATTTACTGTAGTACAGGCTGCTTAAGAGGAAGTATGCACCATTATCGGAGTGAATTCCAGTTTAGCCTGGACTTGACCTCTTTCTGTAGGACTGTGCAAAATGTTTTGTGTTTTTGAGACTGGAAAGTTTTGGTGGTCCTGCCATTCATGAAACTAAGCAAAAACTCCTCATTTTCCTGGATTATAGCTTTGAATATTTCTTGATATGAGTATGGCTCAAATCACAAATACTAGAAAAAAATTCACATTACAAATGGTTTTTCAGATTGCTCATTATCATTCTGATCTCAGCACTTGCCTTCATATTTCCTAAATTAAAATTTTCCCCCCTCAATTTTAGGATTTAATTCTTTTCTACTGTATCTTTCGGGATGAGTTAAGATGATGATCTGGTACAGTCGTCCTTTTCCTATAGAGGAGAAGTTGGTGCATGTGCCTCCTTCAGCATGGACATAGATGTACTTCATGGAAGCCTACATGCTTTTTCTCCAAAAACTGGGGAGGTGGGAATAAAGATGATGTGAATCTATGTGCAAATGGGCCTCTGCATGAAATGTCCTTTTCATGCACTGCTTTAAGTCCATAACAAAGTGATATGCACACGCTGCTGCTCCACCACAGAAAAAGGATTGTTGGGCCAGGTAACCATGCTTACCGTGCTCCAGAATTAGAACACTTCTGCTTCCATAACCCAAGATAAAGATATGGTAGGGGAACACCTAGTTATTTTGAATGAATATTAGTAAATACATAAATCAATATTGCATCCACTAAAATTGAGTGTTGGGAGAGTGAGAACAGATGAAAGAAAATACTTTTTTATTCGGCAGATAATTAATCTGTGGAACTCCTTGCCACAGGAGATGGTGATGGCATCTGGCCTAGGTGCCTTTAAAAGGGGACTGGACAGATTTCTGGAGGAAAAGTCTTTCGCAGGCTACAGTCAGTGATGAGTAGTGCAACCTTCATACTTCAAGTAAGCTACCTCAGAATGCCAGATGCAGGGGAGTAGATGCAGGTATCTAGTTAGCTTTTGTGCTCCCCGAGGCACCTGGTGGGCCACTGTGAGATACAGATGGGCCTTTGGCCTGATCCAGTGGGGCTCTTATGTTCTTATTATGGTGTCACCGGTGTCACAGCTGGGATATAGATCAATGCACTCCCGATGCGGGCCTGACGTGAACTGATGCCATCCAGGTGGTGCAGGGGGTAGGTTGTCCTGTGGCAACGGTTGGACATGGCCTGAATCCAGGCAGGGTGGCACAGGAAGAATCCAGAGTACATTGGAGGCACATCTGTCTGTCTCCTAGCAGTGATGTTGTCGTATTCTGTGATGAGCTTTAATCCTACACAAATGTGGCTGCTGGACCAGAGCCTCACAAGCACTGACTGGTAGAGGCTGTTGGAACCCTAGTCATGGCAGTGGGGGAGAGTCCCCACTTGCCTGCAATGATGGGGAGCACCACAGTGTGCAACGAGGCAGTGTGGTTGGTGGGGGAGGCCATGGATGCCCATGAGGCTGGGAGTTTGATGGAGCATCTCAGAGGTTGGTGGATGGTGGCCTTCTACAAGGAGCAGGTCCACCATAATACCCAAAGACAGCCCAGCACCACCTCCCCTCTCTACGAGCAGATGTTCTGCCTGTGGGAGCAGACAGGGCAACTGGCGTTCAGGGACTGCCATGATAAATATAGGCAGCTACAGGGCTGTTCCAGGTGTGTGGCACTGCAAGTAAAAATGAAGACATCCATGTCTTTCCCCTCTGAGGCTATGGGCCAGGTAAGAAAGACACTGACAAAGAAGGCAGCACAACAGCCACAGGGGGTGAGCAGCAGGATGGCCAGAGTGCTGCTGTCACCACCCCCATATCAGACAGGGCTCCATGCACTAAATCCACTGATCTGATATTCCATCTGCCTCCATCTACCTCATGGCCAGCTTCCAGCAGCAACATGGGATGATCCAGATGGCCCAGGACATAATGGATCAACTCATCTACCCAGAGGGGCATGTTTGAGCACACCACTGGGCCCAGCAGGTGGCCACCCAAGCTCTGGAGTAGTAGGGTGCCAATGGAGTGCCATCCAGATGGATGCCATCCTGGAGTGGGAGCAGCTTCTGGACATGACAATGATGTCCCAGGCAGCCTCCACATAATCATGGCCACCATGCTGTAGACTGCTCCACTTGACTCCTGACTGGCCTGCCCATCCCCCAATCCCTGACCCCATGGCCCCCACTGGATTGTAAAGTCCCACTTGCAATCCCCTGTCATCCCAATATTATTATTTTGGCTATGGTTCACTTAGTTCAAATATACCTATTCAGATATCTTATAAAGCAATCATATTATTTTAAAAAGCTTTAAAATCCTAAATTCAGGAGACTACTAAAATGATCACTTTGACATTTGCAAAGTTGATATACTCACAGGCAGGCCAACTGGCCTGTGCTGCATCCTAACCAAGAGGAGGCAGCAGCAGCTTAACAAGAGGCAGGGGGACGAATGTTCCCTGCCGTAGGACGAATGTAAGCTGCAGGCAACTCAATAGGCTATGCCTGCTATTTAGCTCATGCAAGTCCGAGTTCGCTGTAGCAGTCCGAATCTGCTAGATCCAGACTAGGGACGCCCCATCCACCCCCGCCCTGGGACGCCTGGTCACGGGACCGCCTTCCCTCTGCTCTCCTTCCGCCCTGTTCCCCCTCCCTGCTGCCTTTCCCCCACCCAGGAAAGCCCCCACGCTGGCCAAACTCAGCCAATGCAGGGGTGGCTTACCTGCTGCTTCCCACAGTATCCATGGGCTGACGGGGCTGCCTGCATTGGTCCAGTGCCCATTTGCATGGTGCAGATATGTCTTATGGCACAGTTGTGACCATATTGGGCCAATGCAGGCAACCTGCGTCTGACCAACAGTGTTGGATTGTGCCAACAATAGGATTGTGCCCTTAGTCTAACCAAATGAAAGAATTTTGAGTTCTAATAAAGTCACAGTGGTAGAGTCCAAAATTAAAATGAGCAAATAGCTGTTTCCTGAGAATTTCAAAAGTTATGGCTCAATTAGATTTCACTTTCCATTTCCTTTTTAAGATCCTAAATCAAGGCTGGATTATGAATTATGGGAGATGCTTGATTGCAACCAAAAACTGCAATTTCCCCCCTCTTTGCTGTAACATAAGAGTGTATGATTACCTGCTCTTGCAATTTCAAATGAAATTGAATGGGAGTGGGGAAATTCAGTCTGGGGATGGTTCTTCATCACACATTTTGTATTAGAGGAGGAAACATGGAGTTTCTGTTTTCAGCAGCCGCCAAACAACTCCCATAACTAGTCCTGGCCTGAGACCAACAATAACAAAGATTACTGAGTCCTTAGTCCTTACTGTAGACTCAAGAGAAATTAATGCTACTTTGGTAAAATGTACTGGACAGAGGATGTGAAAAGATGTGAAATGGTAATTGGGTGCCTCCCTAGCCAAACGAAAAAAAATTAATGGATTCAGAGCCTGGTCCTATCTGGGCCAGCACCATTGACGCTGGCCCAATGCCATCTACAGGTGTTGCAAACATGCCATAAAGCATGTTTGCACCACTGCCAGAGGCCCTACTCCTGGCATTGGGCCAGAGCTGGTCAATGCTGGGCTCAGCACCAAATGGAGGAGGGCGCATCACCGCCCTGCAGCAAGAGCTCCCATTGGAAAGCAGCTTGTTGGGGTGGGAGAGGGCATGGGAAGGTGGGACAGGGTGGGGGAAGGGAGGAGCAACCCAAGAAGGCGGCAGCACTCGCTGCTGCATCCCCAATCCTCCGTGTCAGGCTTGGAAACTAGACACGGGGCTCTCTGCCTGCAAAATAGAAGGAGATGGCTGTACCCCTATTGCGGGGCCCACAGCTTTCCTTGGGGGAAGGGGAAGAAATAGGGCCTGCAGGAAACAGTGGTCGCCATTTTGACGTAACTGCCTAAACTGGAACCCAACAGCACAGGATAGGGCTGCCCATCACCCTAATACAGTAGTTGGCACCCAAAGAGCCCCCTCCGTGCACTGAAGTGTCTTTTTCTTGTCAGCCAAGAAAAAAAGAAGAGAGCTCTGCCAATACGCTAGCCCCCATTTTGTCCCTGCCATGCCCCCCTTCACTCCACTTGAACTTGTGCCAGCTAAATATCAATCTATCAATCAATCAAATGTATATATAGCTTTTTAATACAAGGTTCACAATAGCTGGAGCTGCTTCAAGTACACCCCATGGGGACCATGCGGGAGTGAAGGAGGGCAATTAAAACAGTCTTGTGCTTCCTTCTCCATCCCTGCATGGACTCTGGCTGCCTGCAGGATGCAGCGGAGCCCATGCCAGCACCACTATGTCCCGAAGGCAGCGTTCAGTTAGGATTGGGCTGTACCAGTCTCAAAATGTGGCTTGCATGATAAATTCAAAGCTGAAGAACACCCATTTAGATTTTTCTTCCATTCAGTTCAGAACATTTGGTATGGGAAGGGGAGGGATGTAGGAGATAAGACTCTTTTTGGAAGCCTTGTTTCTAGAGTTGCTTCCTTTTACATTACTTTGCTTCTTTGCTGAATAAACTAAAAACAAGAGGGAAAAAAGAGCAACACCCAATTACCAAGCTGAAGAGTCATAATTAGAAAGGAAATGAAGGAAATGGACAGTGGGGTGCCTTAATGTGAAATGTGACATTGATAAATCAAAGGAAACCTAGAATTCAATAGAAAATATTTTAACCTATTGCTTTCCAAGATGCTTTCTTCATTAGCATCCTCAATCTTATATTTTTCTGAGATGAAAAGCAGCCATTCAAACTGTGGATGCTATACCATACCAAGAAGCCCTACTGAGAAATTGATTTGCCCCATTATTTTCCCAGAACGGCATACATTTATCCAAAATAGCACAGAATCAACAGCAAGTAAAAACTCCATTGTATATTGGAACTAATGGCCCCATCATATGAGCCAATTACGACACTGGATTTTGTGATCTACTGCTCTAATTGACCCAGCAAATGTCACCCCACGTTTGTGCATCATAGTCACTGGTGGAATTGCGCAGAAGCTCTGTGCGCACACTGGATACTCTGCTAGCCTAGGTAAGGTGGCAGAGGGAGCCATGGGTGGCATAGGGTGGCATGGGTAGCATGGGGGGAATGGGAGAAACCAGAAAGGTAGTTCAAGGGTGGGAGGGGGAAGATCTCACTGGTATACATGCATGCCAATCCTATCCCCCTTTCCCAGCATGCCCCTTTCCTCTTCTCAGACTTACGCCAACAAAAAAGCTAGTGTGGGTTCAAAGAAACCCATAGACAATTACGGGCCCAATCCTATCTAGCTTTCCGGTGCTGATATAGCCACAATGCAGCCTCGTTGAGGGAACCAGTGTTGAAGAGGCCTCTATGATTGCTGCCCTACCACAGGATGCAGTGCATGCCGCATTGACAAGGCTGCATCAGTGCTGGAAAGTTGGATAGGATTTTGTCCATTTTGCTCAATGCCAGAGATTTCAAGACATCACCCTGCCAACAAAGGTTCGCATAGTCAAAGCTATGGTTTTCCCAGTAGCAATGTATGAGAGCTGGACCATAAGAAAGGCAGAGCGCCGAAGAATAGATGCTTTCAAATTATGATGTTGGAGAAGACTCTTGAGAGTACCCTGGACTGCAAGGAGATCCAATCGGTCAATCCTACAGGAAGTCAAGCCTGATTGCTCCCTGGAAGGACAAATACTGAAGCTGAAGCTCAAATACTTTGGCCACCTCATGAGAAGAGAGGACTCTTTAGAAAAGACCCTCGTGCTGGGAAAGACTGAAGGCAAAAGGAGAAGGGGGCGGCAGAGGATGAGATGGTTAGATAGTGTCACCGAAGCGATGAACATGAAATTGGGCGAACTCCGGAAGCTAGTGGAGGACAGGGAGGCCTGGCGTGCTGTGGACCATGGGGTCGCAAAGAGTCGGACAGGACTTAGTGACTGAACAACAAGGGATTTCAACAATTGCTACAGCTGGCGAAATGCTCATCTGAATCCCTTTTGTTTTTCAGGACTATACTATACCTTTGCCACAGAGGGCTGAACAATGATTCTTTCCAGAGTTCCAATGCTGCAACAGCAGCAGCAACAGCAGCAGCACCCCCAAAGAGAGGAAGGTAATGTTTTGAGCCACAATACACCTAACTGGGCACCACTGCATTTGTTTGTGATGGAGAATGGTGCCACCAGAAACATGGCGTATGAATCTTAATCCAGAGAATAGGTGAGACTGACATTGTCAAGTCCTTGTAACTGTGTTTCCCCTTGATTCCCACAGGTACTGTCCCACTGCCAAACACATCATGTAGACTCCAAGGAAAGCCTACAGCCTGCCTACCTGCAGTGCCCAGTGTGAGCCCAACTGCTGCTCGGTGAGGTCCGTGTTCCAGTCAGGCTCTGGCTTTGCACACTCCACTGCAGACAGTGAACCAAAGCTAGACTTGGATGACAAGTCTATGGATGACAGGCTGTGTTGGGGTTTCTATGGAAGCCCTTGGCATTACTGGGAAGGGCTGCACCAGTATGACAATGCCTGCACAAGCTTAAGATATGGTGGTGTTTGCACTGGTGTTAGCATGCCATCGGCACAGCATCAGAATAGGATTGGGCCATAAATATCCCTCTCTCTGTATATGTGTCTTTGCTATTTATTATTAGTTTATTCCCCTAGTATAACTGTATAAACTATATAGTATAGTATAAACTATAATCTCAGTTTAACAAAGGATACAGAGTATAGTCATTCTTAAGGAATGAAAGACAAGGAATAGATTTTTTAGGTTGGACAGAGAAGGATGGACCAACATGGGACTTTCCACAAATGCCTTGGGTTTGGGTAGCATCCAGAAAAACCTGGCAGACTTACCACTGCTTCAGGATTTATAATGGAAAACCTGAGAGGTTTTATTTATTTAAAGTGTTCATTCTCCCTTTAGCACAGCTGCCATTTTAGTAGAAGCTCACATCTGGATCTGGAATGCTGTCACTACGAGAGGAAATGAATAGGAAATGGAATGGTTATGACAGCTGTCACTTAAAAAAAAGCAGCTGGCAACTTTTTTAAAATTAGCCTATCAAGATAGAAACCATCTGTAAATAAACAGTCAAGAACAAGCTGCTTTTGTTTTTATATTTTAAACAGTGGTCTTTATATAGGATAAAATCCTTTTTGTTATTTCTTTTTTAATTAGCTTGATTTTCAAGGAGGCATTTGCACCTGTACTTTACAGACCTGCTGTTACAAGCACCCCTATTACTATGAGTACACAATGCCATCGATGTACAGATCACTTTACAGAGTGACATAATATAAGCAAGCAGACAGGTTCCTAGCCCAAAGAGCTTATGGTGGCAGCAAGGAACAGCTGCAAACTATTGTGATTGGAAGATAAGAAAACTCATAAGAGACCAAGATAGCTGAATAACAATCTTTTGACTGTCCTCAAACTGGAAAATAAAACATGCAGGAATGGGATGGGAGGACAAGTTATTACAGATGAGTAGTACAGGCACATTCAGAAAACTCAGGCAAAATGCACAGATTAGGGATGTGAAAATCATCTTGCCATGGCTACCTCCTACACTGTGCTCTGGATACAGTGCAGGCCAGTTGGCCTGCCTGTTCCACTGCAAGTTAGGATTGGGCTGCCCAAATCAGATTTCTTAAGTGGGGAGCCACTTAAGTCACATTGGAGTTGCTGCAAAGACTTACCTCTCTTCCCAGAACATCCCTGTGTGGGAAGGGCCATATCCTGAATGATACAGGGAACCGAATAACGAACAACTTCACATTTTCTTTCCATTTGGATGCCTTGCAGGATTATAATCCTTTTTATGAACTGATTCAGAGAATGAAAAATGGATGCCTTTGAAAGTCTGCTAAAATCAGAATTTTGCAAATTCTGATAGCAACTCTAAGAATGAATTAACTTGGATACAACAAAGCCAAAGAGTAGTGGAGAATGGCTGTTGAAGAAGAATAGGGGTACTGTTAGAATCTCTAAGGACCCAATGCTGAGGCCCTTATTGCTGGCAGTACTGTGTATTGCTGGCTAAAAATGTCACACTAGTGCTGTAAAGCAAGTCCCCTACATCGCACCACTTGTGGGGGGCAGTGCCAAGTTAGCATCAGGCCCTAACAGGGTGAATGGAATGGCTGGTGCTCCAGGAGCACCAGCTGCTGGTAAACCCGTTTGGGACAGGCTGGGGGTAAGGAGGGGGAGGAACCTGGTGGGGCAGGGGAGGAGCAGGTGTGTGAGGCTATGGGACCTGGGAGTGGCTTCCACCGCTTGATCCAACATCTAACCTTGAAGCGGGCAGCCCAAAACAGAGCTGCTTGATTCACTCCTGCAAAATAGCTGGTGATGGATTGAGGAGTCCCATTGCAGGCAGGGGGGGTTTCCCTGAGGAAAGGGGATGACTATCCCCTTCTCCCGAGGAGCCTCCAGGAACTGTCTGGCTACCCTTGGATGCAGCGGTAGCCATTTGTTTGCCCACCTGTGCTTTTCAAGCAATAGTATTAATATCACTAGTGGTACTTTAGTATGACAGATGGTACTTGATTCCATTCCCCCCCCCCAGCCCAATTACATTGGAAATAGAGATGGCTAGGAATGTGGTGCATCAGTGAGCAAGATGTGCTAAGCAATTGTTCAGCTTTTCAAACAGGGACAGTTTGAGGAAAGGGGTACCAAACAAAGTCTCATGTAAAGTGTCTACTCCTGCTGACTCTGGTGGCACTCACAAAAGTGAAATTGGAAAAAAAAAAAGTTGAAAGCTCTGCAGAAGAACCTGCTTTGTGGCTGTAATCAGAGCACACTTCCTAGCATGTAACGGCTCACTGAACACAGTGGCACTCACTTTTGAGGAAACATTCATGATGCCATATATTTGCTCAATTAAGTGATGGAGTGTGCACCAAGCAAGCAACAATAAATTGACAAAAACTTGTGGCAAGGTTGCTTGTGGCAAGGTTCCATCCAGAACTGCAAGAGGTTTTAGAAATAGTTAAAATAGTGAAATTAACAGAATAAAAGGCTCAAATAAAAGACAATTTACATGATGAAAGAATCTCAGAATTAAGTTATATAAATAAAAATGGAAAAAGAGAGGCACAGAAAACAAGTTATTTATAGCCCAAACCTGAGCTGCCTGACTGCCTGTGAAACCAGTGGTAGCCAAGTGGCTACCACTGCATCCCATGGCAGCCAGGCAGCCGCAGGAGCCTCCACGGGAGAAGAGGATTTGGTCCCCTTTCCCCACGGTAAGAGTGAGTGATGGTTCTACTTGCCTCTGCCCCATTTATTTAGCCGTTGTAGAGGCAAGGGCCTCCATGTCAGGCCAGAAGAGACACCAACCAGAGCCACTGGAAAATATGCTACACTGGCGTACATCAGACATTGTTTTTTCCCCAGACATGGGTGAAGTGCAGGAGGAAGGAGGAAGAAATATATAGGAACGATAAGCAAACTTGTTACTGTAGTGCCCTCATCTCAAAGGCAAAAAAGCTTCACTGGTCTCAGTGATCAAGCAACTTATTTTAGAGCAGTCAGACTGA
Source organism: Lerista edwardsae (assembly GCA_029204185.1). Classification (NCBI taxonomy): domain Eukaryota; kingdom Metazoa; phylum Chordata; class Lepidosauria; order Squamata; family Scincidae; genus Lerista; species Lerista edwardsae. The sequence continues at coordinate 9,569,075 of JAJKFI010000032.1, forward strand.
GATTACTCCAGAGTAAACAGCTCAAGTATTTCAGTCCAGATGTTTTGCCATTTAATCCTTTCAGTGACATTCAGTGGTGTATATTTCAGTGACAGAGTGAATGGTTTTCTCTGAAGTACAACTTATAGTCCTATAGCAATAATACATCAAGACAAGCCAAACAATTTGTAATCTCACTCTCTATAAAGCATAAGCCGAAACAGCTACACTTCTAAAAGGTAGAGCAAAGGTTTAGCTCTAACCTAGAATTTCTTAGATTTTCCTGGCTTTCCAAACCACTTTAAGTGAACATCCTCAGCATATGTTTGAATCTCTGTCTTAAATAGAGTTTGCAAGGTAAATCTCAGCTGTGTGGCTTTAGCATGATCCCCCTTAGGAAGGCTGAATGTGAACTAGGATGGAAATTCAAGAATGGGGATCAAATTCAGGCACTGGTAAACTCCACTGGTGCATCTTCTGTTAAAAGACAGGACAAATTGAGCTTGTTAACCCTTGAGTTAGTCATCCTATGAGTCTACTTTTAAAAGCATGTCAAAGATCACATCTAAGACTTCAGGAAACATGATTGTGGATGTACGCTACCTTATACCTAAAACAGACATGAAGCGGAATTTCAAACTGTCATTCCATCCCTTCATCAAAATTCCACTTCCATATATATTGTGTGGTTTGAGGCTATGAAACTTCCAGTGCAAAGCTGAAAGCAAAGCTTTCAATGTGAAAACAGTGTGATATGATAGCTTGGATTGGGATACTGCATTCAAAGCCCTGATCAGACATGATATAATACTGACTGACTGGGCCTATGTGGACTTGGGAAAGTCAACCAAACCTACTTCAGAGTGTTGTGTTTTTTTTGCATTTCAAGTTCCTTGGAGGTTTTAGAAATAGTTAAAATAGTGAAATTAACAGAATAAAAGGCTCAAATAAAAGACAATTTACATGATGAAAGAATCTCAGAATTAAGTTATATAAAATGGAAAAAGAGAGGCAATAATTAATGTAATTATCAAGTGCAATCCTATTCAAAAGTGTGCCCCAATTTATTAAATGGGGATTAAGCCAATGTGCAAAGGATTCCACTGAACTTCATGAGATATAAAAACGTTGCCAAACACTTTGTAAATCTTGCAAAGAAGTGCATAATTACCCCACAAGTATAAAAAGTAGTAAGACTACTATGGTCATGTTGCATTACAATCATCTTAATGTATGGCTAATGAGATCCAGTAGGTGACTGATGTCGATTCTTGAGCCACTGTATTGCACCTGGCTCTGGTTGGTAGACTTCAGGGTTCTAGTAAAAGGAAGAAGATTCTGTAAGCCCTTAGCTTGTTCATGCTTGGTATAATGGGTAAGGTGGTGTATTCTGCTTGAGAAAGCTTCGGTTCAAATCTAGGCTCAATCGTGAACAATGATTTCTTCGTGGGTCAATCATCATCAGCTGGTCTAATCTATCGCACAGAGTTATTGTGAGGATAAAATGGGGAAATTGCCATGTATCTCATCCTGAACATCTTGGAGAAAAGTGGAATGTAAAAATGAGGCAAAGGCAATGAAGAAGTCCACTAGGACAGCAAAATAATTAGTATTGTCATCAGTGTTTTGTTTTTTTGTTTTTTAGCATTGTAGTACTCTCAGATCATCACTGAATACCTGCCTCCTACATTTTATTTTCTGCTAGGAGGATTGCTCTGTATTTAGTGCTATCTCATAATTTAAGAGAATACTGGCTGAAACTGAGTGCAGAAATGCCAGAACATCCTTGGTTTTTGTTTTTGTTTTAAACTAAAAGGGGGCTCACTCTCTAAAGCCCATGTGGCTTTTGAGCCTAGCAAAATTTTATTAGGCAGGTGAAAAAGGAAAAGAAGTAGCAACTGGTTCAGGCCATCGAGTGGCTGGCAAAGGTGACAGGGGGAGGGGTAGAACCTCCCACTATTAAGATGCTGAGCTGCACAGCCCAAAGTTTAAACACATCAGACCCAGACTGCCCTGGTGCACTTAGGCTGATTCCGACTTGCTGAGCTTCTTTAAGCTCTCTGTCAAAATGGCATGAGTCTTAGTGATTCATTTTCCAACCTCAACACACCAGTGGAGGGCAAGCCTAATGCAAGCTGGGAGTAGCTGGATCAGCGAGATATGACTCTTATGTCTAAACAGGGCTTTGGGCTGAGCAGGGGTGGCTTAAAGCAACTTTCTCATAACGAAACAGTATAGCTAAGCGAAGAGCTAAAACACTTTCTCTGACCCTTTTGTCCTTAGCTGTAAGGGGAACAAATACACTCTGCTTTTATTGTCAGCCATGTCACATGCTGGCATAGCAAAAGCCAAAAACATATTAGTGCTAAAATTCCTTGATCAACCTTGCTGGCTAGAGAGAGAGAGAGAGAGAGAGAGAGAGAGAGAGGCTCCTGGGGCTTGCAGCATCAAAATTTTTATAGTGTTACTAGAAAAGCATTTTATTTTAAATCTGAGATCCATTTGCAGAAAAGAGAAGAAAGATTTAATGCAGCTCTTTCTTTAAAACTTCCTTTTGAAAAGGAGAAATAAATATTTCCCACTATGTTTCTTTTAAAGAGAAAGTGAAAGCATTCACTTTAAACTACTCTGCTAGAAATAATGCCAATAGAAATAGGTATAACAGGGTGTTAGTGGTGCCATTTCTCCCCAAATATGATGAGGTAAATCCAGCTGTTGTCTTAGAGGGGGGAGACTCTCAAACAGAAGACTGAAATTACTGACACAATACAAAGGTTGTAGCTCCCAGTGGAGCCAAAAAGCAGGACTAGAAAAAAAGGTTGCTAAAGCATAGTTTCCAGCACAATTTCCAGCAGTTGCAGGAATCACATTTTTCAGACTTGAAAAATTCAACAAATAAGCAGACATGGGCAAATACCTTTCTGTTACCCCAAAACTCCATCCTTCTCACAATGGCTCATTATGCCACCTTGAACGGCATGCCACTTTAAAAAACCAGTGTCTGACTAGTCTCTTTCATTTGTCTTAGGCTAGTCTCTTTTCTGCTCCTCACTCTCACACTCCTGTCATAGCTCAGTTTCTCAAAGCAGAGTTAAAATGGTTCTTGCCTCCAAATATAACCAAAGAAGACTTTGTTGGCACCAGTGGCATAGCTAAGGGGATGCAGGGGAGCAACTGGAACTGGGCAACAAGCTTTAGTGATGGCTCATGCAGCACTTTGTTAGAGTTTTGCCAAGCTTCTGTTGCTGCATAGACTGGGAGACCATATTTCCTCCTCATCTTGGGGGACAGGCCAAAGTTCAATGGCAAAACATATGCAGCAGATGCAGATATCTGGTCTCTTCAGTAGAACTGAGATAACCTGTGTGAAACTTAGGAGACCAACTGCTAGTGTAGCCAATACTAAGAGTGCAATCCTAACCTGGAGCTAGGCCAGCACAGTTAGGCCAACAAAGTTTGGCCAGCACAAGGGCCATCGTAAAGCATGTTTGGATCACTTTTGGAGTCAGGGAGGATGGTGCAAGTCTTGTGCTTGCCTCTCTGACTCTGAGAGTAGTCCAAACATACTTTACAATGTCCCTTGTGCTGGCCAAACTTTGCTGGCCTAACTCCAGGTTAGGATTGTGCTCTGAGTTACATGGACCAGACCTGACTCGCTATAAAGCAACTTCCTATGCCCTATGTCTTTTAGAAGTGTATCACAACTTGCAAGCCACAGTGTTGCATGATACTATGGTAGCAGTCCCTACACCTCTGTCACCAACTTGAAAGACCCTCTAAGATATTAGATCTTCCTTCATATAGTGGTAGAAACTGGTAGTACTCCAGAAAACTGACACAGTGCAGTAGATACCATTCAAATTACAGTTGGATGTTTACATGTTTGAATGCTTCCCCACACAAAAAAAAGCTTCCTACACAGAGAAAACAGCAGTCTACACTACTCTTCTCCCTATGCTACTTTTTCATATCAGCAGGACACTTTTTTAAAAAAAATGGTGATGCATTTGAACATGATTCCCCCCCCCCAATTTCCAGTTCAGGGCCCAATCCTAACCTGGAGTTAGGCCAGCACAGTTAGGCCGGTAAAGTTTGGCTAGCACAAGGCCACCGTAAAGCACACTTGGACCCTCTCGGAGTCAGGGAAGATGGCACATGTCTGTGTGCTGGCCTCTCTGATTCCGGGAGTGGTCCAAACACGCTTTACAGTGTCCCTTGTGCCAGCCAAACTTTACTGGATTGCACCCTGAATGTGGTACAGTCTAGAAAACTGTTTCATGTGAGTCTGTTGAATTCGTAGATTGGCTCTTAGCAACTGATGACTAGCAACTTACCAGCTTAGCCATCTGGCTAAAAATATTCCTTCTTGGCTGTGAAAGGAGTTTGAGACAGTATTATCTCGTTTGCTCATTTAAAAGCTACACTAACAGATGTTACATGCAAATACAAAATTCATGTCTACTAGTGTAAGAATGAGGAGTAACAACCAAACATCAATGTAAAAGGGGAGATCTGTTGACATTGTATTTCTATCACATGTTTATTGTTAACATTTTGTTATGTTAACTGCAAGATTAATTGCTCAGAAATACCAAAACAAGACGTATTTGCATTTTGGATAACATCAATAATTTAAATTCTAGAAGCCAAGTGCTGGCTTATTTTCAGGAATGCAGAACTCTCCAAAACAAAAAATACAAGCACATTCCATAACAAAAGTTTAAAAAAGGAAAATGCAAATACTACCATTTTGATTTTTTTTTTGTTTATAGAATTATGTAGACCCTGATATAGAAATATCCAATGGAATGTAAACGGCAACAGAAAGTATACATTCAGGTGCAGACCTATGAGAGACATTAAATGTTTTTTGTATTTTTGTCATAGCTACTGCTGCTGCTGCTGCTTACCAAAAGAAGAGGAGGAAGAGCGGCAGGCAAAGAGGAAATGTGGTACTCTCCACAGTTCCTGGCCAGATCCAAATCATCTGCATGCCAAACCAGCCTTCCACCCACTATCCTCCTCCTCCCTGGACCAAGAGGCAGCATCTTTGTGCCTTATTTTCATAGGGAATGGAGGTTTTAAGTGGAATATTAAATAGCATGGAACATTTTCCTCATTCTTCTAATGCACAGCTATTTGTGATTTTTTTTAACCCTGTTAGACTTCAAATCCAGAAACATGTAAATATATGTTGCACTTTATATTTTGGAATATTTTAAATTAAAGGAAACCTTTGTTACAGGCAATGGCTAGTAATTTATTTCCTGTAATTAACTGTTCCTATAGCTCATGTAAATAGTACTGCTTGCCTACCAGATTATGTGAATAACTGATGTACAACATATGGTACTGTCCATGAACATCACTGTCCAATCTTATCTTTTTCTCTGCCATAGCATGCAGCCACACCAAAATGGGTTGCACCACATACTGTGGTGATGGGGTAGATGGGGAGGCTTGAGAGAAGTTCCCTTACCTCCCTATAAACCTCCCTCCTGCCAATAGGTCTCCTCACACCTGCAACAGCTCTAGTTGGCGCAGGTCTGAGGAGAGAAAGAGATATTTTGGGAGGGGAGGAAGAGGATAGCACAAGCCCCCCCCACTGGGTGACCCCCCCACCTCCTAGAACACCCCCTGGCCACCCCATTCCACCCTACTGCCAACTCACCCCTGTCCTCTGTCTTCTGATGCGCACTGAACCTTTTAAGTTCAGTTCAATAGGACCTACATTCGTGTCAAAGTGTAAAGGATTGCAGTCTTACAGGAGTAGAATCATACATGATTTTTTCCCTCAATTCTAAAAGATTGCCCTAAAGATTCCTGTTTGTTGTCTCCTAACTTCTTTTGTTTAAAGGTTCCTGAAAAGGTATACCGTAGGTTGATCTGTCACATGATTAAATAAATCTTAGGGTGCAATTCTAGCCTGCGCTGGAACAGGCAGGCCAGCTAGCCTGCACTGTATCCAATGCAGGATGGTACTGTACTGGAGCCTCCACGGGGCAAGGGCACATTTGTCCCCTTACCCTGGGGTAGGCACCAGCCGCCCCGATAGGCTAGCTCAGATCTATGCTTGCTGTGTAGCACTTCCAGTTTTACTAACAAGGACCCCATGCATGAAGGATACCCTTTCGCGCGGTCTCTTTAAATGAAATTGGAAGTTCAGTACTTCCCCTTTCTGAAAGCTATATGATGAGCAACATAAGGGCATTTTTCCCCATTATGCTGTAGCAGAGGCAGTGGTGTCAGGCAGCATCCAAGGTCATGCTGCCTGTATTCATATGAACACAATAGTTCTGAAGAAGGAAAGCATTTCTTTCTTTGTTCACACTCCCATATCACAACAGTGCCATTTCAGAAGGGACATTCCTTCCTGTATAAAAGATGAGGAATGCCTCATCTGAGATGACTGCAGAAGTCTTTTAAAAAACATTTTGTAAAGTTGCACTTTTAAAAAAGTGGAATTCTGCTGGATAATCAAGAACACATTTTTAATCACAAGCATTATATCAGAGTGCAATCCTAACCCCATGCTGGAATAGGGAAGCCAGCTGACCTGCCCCATTTCTAGCAGCTTGGGGCAAGGGGAATCGATGTACCTGGGGAACATGGTAGTGGCCCAAATGGGGCAACTTGGATCTGTTCCACCGAAATTGGTGGCGCAAATCCATGCTGCCTGGATTGGGGCCAACCGGACCAAGGCCAGAGGTTTGGATCTGACCTAAATGTTGGATCTTGACCTAAATGTTGGGGAGGGCCCCAACCCCTCCCCAGGCTGACTCCCCATCCTCTCCTTACCTCTACCTGCCTTACCCCGCCCTCCCAAGCCCCCATGCTGGCCTCCCTAGGCCGGCTTTACCTGCCTCTGGACGCAGCACAGGGAAGTCAGTGCATGTACATCCATAGGCCTCTTTTACTCTGAAAGTGGCGCAAACACACTTGACGGCACATCAAGGGACTTGTGCCGACCTACTGGGGGATTAGGATTGTGGCCTTAAAGCCCAATCATATGCATGTCTACACAGAAGTACATTCTATTATAGTCTATGGGGCTTTCTCTCAGGTAATTGTGAATAGGATTGCAGCCATCTTACAGCTTAACCCATTTATTTTAAAGACATATCCTGCTTTTCCACTTGCAGGAGCAAATGCTCAAGGTAGCAAAAATACTTGTAAAATCAAAAATAAACAATACAGGCACGCCCTGATATCCACTGATGCAGTATGCATGGTTCAGTTATCCACATATGCCATGGATACTGGGGCACCTATTAAAAAGATTGGGGAACATTAAATAAATCTCTTTTTTTTTTACCTTGTTGCAGCAAACCCGTTGATGTTTCCCTATCTTTAAAAAAGTGTCCACAGTATCCACTGTTTCAGGTATCCATGGTGGAGCCTAGAATGGAATCCCAGCAGATACCAGGGCATACCTATTTATAAAACAATTTTACAAAAGAAAAGGACATCATCGCATCAAGACCTAGTAAAGATATTGCCTTATATTTTTCATAATGGAGAATTTTCTTTTGCCCTTTGAAAATGTAATGATCATATAGCTAAACATGCAAAGAATTCTTTGTATTATTTGAATGAAAATTACTACAATATCCCTTCAAACTTCTTGCATGGTTTTTGAACAAAGCACAAAACTATCCCCCAAATGCTTGGGAGCTAGGCAAGGAGATGGGAGTCACTGGGACAGCAGCTGGCATTCTCATTTTCTGTCATTAGCTTGGATCACATGTCTGAATGAGAAGAATCATTTTCTAATTCTTACTGGGAAGAGGAGAACGCCGGAAAAGAGGGGGCATTCATCCCACGTCATTCAGAAGAGACCTTAAAGACCTATTTATTATGCTGCTGTCTTCAGGGAGTTGGCTGTGAGAGTCTGATTTCAACTCTGATATCCTAACTAGCAATGGAAAACAAGGTTCTGAATAAGTGCTCTCCCATACCCCACACTGTGTGCTGTGTGCACGCATACACAGTTAGAATTTTCAGGTCAAGTGATACTTTACACTTCACAAGAGTTTGCACATTTTGGTGGAAGAAGGAAGTCCTAGTTTACTTCAAAGAAAGCATGGTTAGGATCATACAGGGAGGCAATGGTCTTTCTGAGGCAACATTGGTTTTTCAGTAACTGGGATAGAGTGAGAATTTGAGCCACACAACTAGAGCACAACCATCAAGACAAGTGTGTAGAGCTGCCCACCTTACTATATGCTGAAAATTTTATTTGCTGCATTACAGCACAATTGAACAACCACTTCCCAGCATGGCCAGTCATGTGAACTGGCAAAGATTAATTCAGGCCTGGTGAAGTAGAATTAAATTTGCTCTCCTGCAGAGCAGTGGTGTCCCCAGAGTGGGGGCAAAGCTCTAGATTTTTCAGGCACCTGAAGCGCTATGTAAAGCTACCTCCTCTCCTTCAGAGCCATTCACAGCTGCGAGAGCAAAGTGAATGGTTTACACGCTCAAACATAACTGTTAATAAAGCTGATATAAATGACAAACAATATATAAAATACAATCAGTGTAAAAACATCAGACAGTTAAACTGTGATGAAAGCAATAAAATTACCATAAGCAGAAAAGTAAAGAAGTTGCTGAAATGATAATAATCAAAGAGTGAATGTGATATGAAAAAATAAAGTTTTAAACTGTTGCCAGAAAGCTAGGGGGGAGGGTTCAGTTCTGAATTCAATAGGGAGTTCCCCCATTGTGTTACTGCAATGGAGAAGAATATGCCAACCTCTTGTTTTACAGCCTTTTGAGTTGCCACTTACATTTTTCTGACAGAAATGGTGGGAGAAGCGTCATGTGCAAAGATTCAGTGTCTGACTGCTCTTACAGTGCAATCCTATGTATTTTTATTTAAAAGTACGTCCTACTGAGTTCAGTGGGTCTTACTCCCACATAAGCATGTATAGGATTGTAGCCATAGAGATGCAGAAACAAGTCCAGTGAAAAGGTGCAAACCCTACTCCAGAAATCCTGCCTCCCAATTCCCTGCCAAGCTTCCATTTCCGTTTCATGTATTTCATAAAGGAATCATGACTGGAATGATACTATGCCAAGGTTTAGCTTTCTTTTTGTGAAATACAGATTTCATTGTGGTTGATAGCAGTACACTGGGCCTATTTTCTCCAGACCAGCACCGAGACCCACTTTTTAGAATGGCAGTTGTGTCATTGTGGTCGGAAGTGGTCGGAAGTGACATCAACAAGGGTAGGAAGTGCCATCATTGTGATATAATAAAATGACACTCCTGGAATACAAACTGATATTCTTGGACTGCAACAACTTCACAACCATGAAACATCCCTAACAGAAAGCAAGATTAGTGCAAAATATGATGTAAAAACACTGAACTAAAAACAAATTTTTAAAAAATCTCAGTTGAAAATTCAAACTGTTAATACTCACAAAAGGAATTTAGCAAGAATAAGGTCTGCAGCTTCCAAGATGGCAGCTCCCAGCTTTCTGCAACCCCAGTTTGAGAAACACTGCTTCACATAATCAAACTAGCTACGAGGCACACTCAACACTCCTCACACAAAGATATAAGAATAACTGAGTACAACGCTTTTAAATCTACATATCTAATACTGAATGAATTTGTGGGTTGACCCATTTCTTGCACCTTTGCTTTCCCAGATGCGTCCAACCTTCTTGCCTTTCCCCCATACCCTTCTCACCATATCACTTTTCCTTAAAAGCTAAGAGCAACGCAGACAAATATGTCAGTGGACGAGATCATGTGACAGATTATATGTTTCATGGAATTCTCTTGCTGCAGTATCTTGATCTCCTGCTCTTTAGCAAAAGGCTGAGACAAAACACAGTGTTCGGCATAAAATACAGGAGGGACATAGAAATAAAACAGAAGTGACAGAAGAACTCTCATTCACTATGAGGCTTAACATAATATTTAATGTGATCTGAATCAGTTCTACAGGGTTTCCCCTTAAAAGGCCATTATGGTACATTAATTGTGATTTCTGGCAGCATGCCAGTAGGTTCCTCTCCACATTTTCTAATTCCTGAATACAGTAGACATATCAATGTAAAACTAAACTTTAGTAAAGGCATTGTAGAGCAGCCTTTAGCGACATAATTTCATGGATTCTTTTTGATTCAGAATGTCTTTTTGACTTTCCTTTAGAGAAACAAGAACATGAATCCCGAGGAGCCCAGTTCTACCTCTCAAGTATACAGGTGAACCTTACTAAAATCACTAAAGAGAAGTGGTATAAATTGGGTCTGTATTGCTGGCTTCCAATGAAGAAAACACAGGGCAGCTGTCTTGGCAAGGTACCTACCACAGTAAGTATATGGAAGGCAGGAGGCAGATTTGCCTCAGTTCTGTCCAAGGCATACAGGAAGCTGTCTTTGAATTTATTTACGGTGCCAGGGGTTGGGGGAGAAAGAGAGCGCACGTATGAGAAGATGTGTCTCTGCACTCTGTGTATGCTGAGCCACCTCAGCCTTGGACCTCACCGCATGTCTTTCTTATACAATATGAGATACATCATCAAAAAACCAGAAATACAACATGTGAAATAATAGCCATATGGTAGCATATGAATATAATAACAGAAGTGGCAATGAAGCAATACTTTCTGTTCATTAAATGCTCAGGCAAATAAAACAGTTTTGACACACAGCCTATAATTTAACAGTGTAACTCAATTGTAGGAAAGGCCTGGGAAGGGTGTTCTATAGCTGGGGCACCAGCACAGAAAAGACCCTATTTTTGGTTGTCACCTATCTAAAGTCAGAAGGTAGAAGCATGCCTCCAAAGTTAATCACAACAGGGTCATTGGTGCCTGGAGTAGAGTTATCTAAAGGTCTTTATAGCCAACATTTTGAGCTGTACTGAAAAATGCCCAGTAAACCTTAATTACTAGCAAGTGCAATTTAACTAGCAATTTAACATTCTAGCCGGCGGCATCAGTGGGATTGATGCCAGCCCCATGGCCCTGGCCCCACTCCTGCTGTGTGCAAGGCACCATTCTTCCAGGACTAGACTTGCAGTACTAAAATTTTATAGACGATTGGGAGGTGACATCAAAATGCCTGTTGTAAGAGCCCAATATGGTGGGGGGTTGATTTCTCCTATTCCAAGAGATGTCTGTGTGGGATGCCTGCCCCTTCTCTCGTTGCTTGGCTTGTGGGATGGTCAAGTCCCATCTGGTCACAGCACTACCTTTGCTCCTCCTCCTCTGTTGGGCTTTGCCTCAAGTTCTGGAAGCATGCACATATATTCTGCTGCCACACTCCCTACTTGCCTTTAGAGAGGGCGGGGACTTCACAGTGAGCAGCATGGTTGTGCTGGGAAGGAGCAAGCCTTCCCCTCACCCATGGCATCCAGCCCCATGTCCGGCCACTGTGGCGACCTCCCACAGGGTGTACCTACTGCAACATTCTTGATGGCAGCTGGTAACCTGAAAATCCAACAAGAACACTGTGGCAAGCATGCCCAATACAAGGCCATAGGAGACCACTATGGAGGCCTACCTGGAAGTCTGAAAAGGATGCTGCAGTGAGTACACCTAATGCAAAGCCACCAAGAAGGTGGGCAATGGGTCACAATGGCATTTATCAATATTTTGAGTCATGGGGAGCTCTGCAAAGGTCTCTGTGGGGCTCCCTGCAAGACAAACCTCCCCCCCCCCCCAGGCAGTGGCAGCTGCAAGACAAGGGTAAGTTTAAAAAAGCCCCTGGGTCCCTGCTGGAGGTGAGATTGTTTTGATTGGGTCATCACCCTCCCCCTGCCCCCACCCCTTAAGGGGGCAGCGGCAGGCCTTCTCAAGCTGGTGGGTCACAAACGACCAGTTTGAGAGCCCCTATTCTAAAGTTTGTTGAACATGTCAACAGGTGATCCAGTTGACATCGCATATTTTGACTTTCAAAGTAGTTTTGACAATGTATCTCACCAACATTTTTTGAATTAGAAGTTAAGGAATAATAGGATAGTTCTTTTTTATGGAATGGTAATGGGTATGGTAATTGAAAGACCTAGAAGTAGAATATAGGAATAAATGGGCAATTTTCACAGTGAAGAGAAGTGGGGTCTTTGAAGAATCCATCTTGGGGCTAGTGCTTTTTGACTTGTATCATAAATGATTTGGAGTTAGGCGAAATGACTAAGGCTGCAGACAATACCAAATGATTCATGGTGATTCAAACCAAAGCAGATTTTGAAGAGCTCCAAAAGGATTTCTACAGGTTTCATGAATGGGCAACCAGCAGTTTCATGTAGCATGTTGGTCAAGATGGCACTTTGTGGAATCCCAAAATCCAAAGGTCATAGGGTAGAAGAGCAGTTTTCTAGCTTCTCCAGCTAAAGCTTATCCCAAAGAATAACTGGAGTCATTGTTGAGAAGTACCCACCAAACATATCCCTGACAGATGGCCTAGACTGGAGGGATACTATAGTAAATAGCGTCAAAAGCTGCAGAGAGCACCAGGAGAACCAACAGGGCCATTCTCCACTACTAACTTTCCAGTGTAGGTCATCCACGAAGGCAAGTTTGGTTCCATTCTTAGGATGGAAGCCAAACTAATAAGGATCTAGATACGAAAGGTTTGCAAGCAAAATCAAAACATATCTAGATCAAATGACACTGTGTTGCCATGCTGTAGCCTGAAGAACTGAAAATATTCTGTGTTGCACTGGGTGGCAACACAAGGGAAATGAACATGGGAAATTCACAAGGGAAATGAACACGCACTCCAGCAATTTCCGACTTCAGGTCCCAGTAGATCCTTCCAAAAACCATTTATGTTCATAAGTTTTGTGTTACTTAGAACTCACAAAAAAAGTGACAAGATATAAACTCCATATCTAATGGCAACCAGAACAGTTGTGGAGACAATAGTTGTACTAGTATTATCATACTAACAACTCAGAGACAACCGAGGGCGCAATCCAATACCTGTCTTTTGGCCAACGCTAGCTGCTAGCATCAGACAAATGGCTGCAGCACCGCCAGAACCCTCACATCAGTGCTGGTGCCATTGGGCCGACGCTAGCATCAGCGTCAGCCCATGGACGCCAGCAGAAGGCGGTGGTGTGCTGCCCCTGTGCCAGCTGAATTTGGCTGGTGCAAGAGTGGTTCTGGGTCAGGGAGGCCAGGAGGGAGGGGGAACTGGGCAGCGGCTGGGCAGGCCAGGAGGCATGCTGGCCTGGGGAGGGCGGTGGAGGTGGGATGTAGCCATTAGGACAGCGGGCGCCATTCCGAGCAAGCCCATTGGGGCCTGGCGCCTTGCCCCGGGCATGAACGTGCCCTTGCCCCCAGGGAGGCTCCAGTGGCCTCCTAACTTGCTTGGGATACGATGCAGGCCCGCTGGCCTTGCCACTCTGGCACAAGTTAGGATTGCACCCTGAGACATTCTAAGGGTGCGTGTATATGATCCATTTAGGAGATGACACCAGGCAAAGGTTAACAATCCAATTCTGCCTGTGCCAGCCGATGTTAGCACCTCTTCTGCTGGCACTGATTGCGTAATCAGCACCAGTCGTAAAAGGTGCTGTGTAAAACGTAAAAGCAGCAAAAGCTGCGCACTGCTGGAGTACAAGTAAGAAGGCTAGAACCTTCCTGTGAGCTCCAGAGCAGCATGAAGAGAGTGACAATGGAGGCAAGATGGTGGGGAGATTGGAGGGGATGAGGGGTAGACTGAACAGGGTGGCAACAGTGGCTGAGCATGGGCAGTTCAGGTCTGGGGAGGGGTCAGGATTGGTGGCAGCAGTGGCTGCAGAATCGTAACACACTTCCTGGACCTGATCTCACCATGAGGACCTATACAGACCTATGCCAGCTATTTAGTGCCATGGTGGCTTACCCCTGGGTAATTACTCCCTTATCCAGAGGAGATCTCTACAAGTCCTATCCCACAGAATGCAGCAGTAGCCATTTTGGTGTTGCTGCATTGGGGAGGGAATAGTATCTCTTATTCTTACTAGAATGTATTCTTGTATGATGGAATTCAACCACTGAAAATGAACACTACATTATGTGAAATCAAGATATAGCCGTGATAAATGCAATGGTGCATTATAGAAGTCATTATGTCATGTTAATTCCCTGCAAAAAAAATATCCACAGTTGCCAGCAATGTTTTTTTTTTAAATCTTGGGCTTTTGGTTGTGAAAAACTATTTAATTGCTTGACTGGGAAAACAAAAGAAGTGCATCCAAATGGGCAGATCCATGGAAAGGTAAGCAACAATGTAACAGGTCCTTTACAGTGTCCTCTTTCCAGAGATTTGAAACCACCGACATTTTTTGGTCAGTCTGACTCTCTTTTCTTACAAGGCTACTTCACATGTTTGATGGAAACTGGTTGAAACATTAGTCCATGTAAGAATCTAATTTCTCTTTATTCTTTCATTTTAAGCTTGCCAAGAGTTCAGAAACTCAAGTAAACCACTAGTATAAAAAGAAAGAAACATTTCTTTGCAGAACCAGGAGCAAGAATCCTTCAAGTGTCAGTCTTATCAGAAAATCCAGGGAGGCTTATCAGAAGATATCCATCCAGAATGCTTTTTGAGCTTTTCTGAACTTCTTCTCCTTAGGCCTGAAAGTTTGATATCATTACAGGATATTTCCAAGGCAGAGAGAACAACAGCAACTTAATTGTTCCACAAGATGTAAATCAATTTCAGTAATTATCATAGTAGATGGTTAGCTTATGTATTCTTCCTGGGCAAAAAAACACCATGTCCTATAAATTCTTCAGTACTATAACATCAAAGGAGAAGCACTGGAATGCAGATTTGGAAAAGATGCTGATATGTCAAGTGTACAGATTTGATCTTCATAGATTTCTTGTGAAAGACCATCCTCCTTGGTATCTCAAAAACGCTGCGTGCTGCATAACTAGCAAAAAATCACCAAAAACCTTAGATAAAACTGCAAGCAGACCAGGGCTGAGGACAGACAATTTCTAAAAGAGTAGAAGATGGTAAGATACCTTTTCAGTAGTATTTTCAATGGTACAATATCTCAATGCATTGCTAAGTTAATTAAGTTCTATATAACTGCTAAGTATTATTAAGTGTAGAGAACAATTTTATATATATACGCCCAGCTGCTCAAGGTGAAATGACATTGCCTTTTTATAATAATTCTTGTTAAGTATATGATATGTAATTTCTTGGAGAAGAAAGAAAGGATTATACTACTTTGGCTGCCAAAATGGCTAGGGCAAACCCAACTGTAGTAGAGTAATACTGTAAGGTTAGCCGAGGAGTTATTCCTTCTGTTTTCTATCTGGTCAATTTTCTAGAATGCAATTATTTTGAAAATAAACATATAGATTGACAGTTTAGATTGGCTCCATAATGGCAACAGTTGCATCCTGAGGCCGCTGAGGCCACCGCCAGGGTCTCCTTGGGGTAAGGGAGCATTTCCTCACTTACCCTGAGTAACGACGCTGTGGCCTTATATGGGTCTTCTGCACCCAAGTTTGAATGGGTGCAGGGCTGAGGAGACCCATTTTGGGCCTCCTGGCTCATGCAAGGGGTTATGGTTTGGCAGCAGAGGTTGCTGCCTTACCCACCCCTTTGTGGGCATGATCCTCCCCTTCCTCCACCTTCCCTCTGCCCTGCTCACTCCCCACCTCTTCCGATAATGCTTACCAGCAAACAGTGCTGCGGGGGCGCCAGTTGGTAGTGCCCACTGTCAGTTCCTCGTATGCTTTACGGCACACTTATGACACCTGGAGCTTGCACTGAGCAGCAGTGCTACAAGGCCATAGGATTGGGCTCTGAAATGTCTGATAGTAGCATCTTCTGGTAACTGCTTGTTTGTCTAAAAAAAATGGGATTGAAAGAACAAGAGAATTTGGGGATAATGCATAAGCCAGTATGAAAAAGAGAAAAAAATTTAAGAATCTCTGACTTTAGAGATACAAGGGAGGTTGTTAATTATCTACTTGGCATTTCTACAGCTCTGCAGGTGTATATACACAACACTTAACTTCAGTGAACAATTAGGCACATCAGGGTACTTGTGTTATAATAATTGCGATTCTTAGGTATATTGTCAGACAGTGATCCGTAAGGGCAAGTGTAATTTGCTACCTGATAAGCATGATTATGGTTCAAGAAGGCATGCCATGTTGAGTCTTATTGCAATTATACAATCTATTGTTAGTTGCCTGGGGGAGAAAAACAAGTGATATGTTTAAAAGGCTGTGGAGGTTGAAGATGTCACACCTGCTGCTAAGACATGCCATTGGCCAATCAATTTGCTCCAGTACTATTTGAATTAATATACATGCAGCTTATCTTTGTTAAAACAGCACAGAAAATAGCTATCTTTTCACAACCCACTATTGTCCTGGAAGTGTTACAGTAACACAACTTGCAGGACTGCAAAATATCTCTACTAAAAAAAAAAAAATGTGTGATGCTACTATTTGATGCAACTCCAGAATTATATTGTACCAGCAAAACCCCACTTCAATGAATTGCACCAATTCTGAATGTAATGCTTCCTTTACACTTGCAAAATTTCAAATTTGTGTAGCATTTGTCAGCTTGGTCTTCTGTAAATTCACCATTTAGTACATGTAATTGCTAAATATGTTTAAATTAAGAGTCACATGGCTTGTGCATCACATATTGTGAAACAGGACCTTTTTCTTTCAGATTCTTTCAGGACCTTTTTCTTTCAGAGAAAGAACATTTTTCTTTCAGATTTAAATACAGTTGTCCCAGTAACTTAAATGAAATCAGTGTTTCCCAAAGAACGCAAATACAAACTCTGAAGAGGCGTCGCTTACAATTTAATGTGTCCCAAAGGAAATGGCTCTTTTAATTCCATACAGAAAATACCTTAATGGTATCTCTGGTATCAGCCAGAGTTGCAGCAGACTATTATAGTCTATTAAATACAGAGTTAGTACATCAAAAAGTACTTGAATTCCATTTGCCAAGACTGAGGAAATCTTTTTGGTTTCCCTTAATTGTTGAAGCAATAAAGTGCAGAACAAAGTTATGCAATGCTAAGGGGAATTTGCATTTGCCTGGATATAACTGCACAACTAACAATGGGTCCTTGATGCCTTTTGAGAAATGAACTCTGCACTGAACCAAATACCAGAGTTCGGTCTTGTTAAAACTTTTCAAAACTGATTGGAAAATTGGCCCAATACAGAGTAGTGGAACTGTGTGGAAATAAATCTTTCATGTTGTGAATTTTCTTGCATCATGTGCACAGTATGTGTGTCTGGTTTGTTATATTCATATAATGAATGGGCACTATTAATTCTGCATACCTTAAATGTATACTTCATTATATACATTCTGGTTATCTTACCCATTCTTTGTTATACCAAAATTGAGGGCAGCTATTTCCTTATTGGTTTGCCATTGGAAAAATCTCACAGGAGACATCTGTTTAAGAACACTAAATTTCAGTCGGACAATTGTGGGGCCAGAGACTAATAGCGTAAGAATGCATGGCATTTGACACTCATGCCAATACCTGCAGGAACAGAATGTGTCATGTATGATGAGAAGGCTCTTTCACCTTGAAAAGGAGAAAATAACTTCCTGCAAATGAAACAATTGTGCATGAGTTTTGAATTGAAATTTGAGCCTCCTCAAAGGCTGAGATAATGCCTTGAAACCAGGGATCATACAAAAACAGAGCTAATAAAGACTGTTGCATTATATAGTCTGGAAAAGGTAGGAGAAATTGCATGCTCCATTAAGGCTAGCAAGCTTTACAGTGCATATCTGGTCTCACAGACATCTGTAATTGTGTTTCCCAAATACTTTCACAATACATTTTGAGGCACATCAGGACCAAAGATTGGAGTGGCAGGCCTCAACGCAATCTGAACATGGCTTCTGGGAGCACCACAGACTACCCTGCAGAGGTGTGGTTTGTGACGCTAAGGAATGCTTTTTAAAAACTTTTAAAAATGTTTTTAATGGGAACTCTGGTATCAGTGGATATCAGTATCTGTGGGTTTGGGTGTTCAGGAACGGTTCCCTGTGGATACCAAGGAACGTATTTCCTGTAAAGTAAGGAACAATGTTTAAAACTTTTTAAAAGGGAACTTTTTTTAGCATATCACAACATGGAAGACTGTTTCCCGCCGTTCGGTGATTTCAGGGGACCGCTGTACTAAAATGGTAGAGAGGGAAGTTGAGTGCTAGTAAGCCCAGGTTCAGAGAAACCTATTTAGAGAAAAATGAGGATCTTCTGGTCCATAGGGCAGTTTGTAAATCTGCAGTTTCTGCAATTAGACCAGGGCAGTTTTGCAGTCACATTGGTCCAGAAAAGACATGAAGGAGCTCCAGTTGGAAGAGTTCTTACATAAACAAATCTCACACAGTGGCCCTCGTTCATAAAAACAGCAGCTCTGCATTATGGACAAAAATACAAAGGGAAAGAAGTGGACCCCTAACTGAACTGATGTAAAAAGCCCATTTCAAAAAAATAACACGAAATGTTTGTACTAAATACTATCAAGCAAGACAGACTATCAGTACACTGATTAACATAAATACATTTTATAAAGCACACTAGCTTTTTGTGACCCGGCATTGCCCGGGGGCAGACATTATCCCCAGGCTCTATTAGGAGGAGGAATGAGTTTGTTCTGCAGTGCACCCCCACCTCTGGGGGCGTAAGGGGGGCCCTACCCCCACAGTAGATCTGTCCAGATCGTAAGGAATAAGTGCACCACGTGTGGTGAACATCGTTCCAGGCGTTCCAGAGTAATGGTGGAACATACACACAAATATACAAACCTCCCTCAAACGTATGACATAGTGAGATCCATAGATAGACATATAGAACTCGTCCCTGAAATAACACAGTATTGCTGACGTGGAACCCAAAACGCACACTATCACTGTGAAATGAATGAGGAAACAGGGACACCCTAACCTAAGAGAGCAATATGAAGGTCCCACTTACTGTCTGCAGGCCCTGTTGCAGGATAGCCCTGACGTATGAGAAACAGGCAGAGGTGGCCTGTTAGCTCCCTGGACATAGGCCCCTCTCAGATCCGACTGGGTGCTGGAAGTCTCTGGATCCTGCTCTTTCCACCCTGGGCCAGTCAGGCAACGCAGGCAAAGCATTTAGTTTCGCTTTCTGTTCTGCCTCTGTCTGGTAGCTGAGCTGCTGCAGAATCGTCTGTGACCATAGGGTGGCAGCAGACCTGTAGCCCAATGCAATCCCATTGGTTCCTGACGATCCGGGCCCCCTCCCTGAAAAACGGGGGGCTGTAGAGGGGTCTGACCCCCGCAGTGATTCCTTCCAGGCTGCAAGGTACGTGTGTGCCACGTTTCGTGGCCGTGGGTCAAGGGACGGAGACGTGTATAAGGAACATACATATACACACACACACGTCCGTTTTTATATATATAGACTAGCTTTTTGTGACCCGGCATTGCCCGGGGGCAGAAATTATCCCCAGGCTCTATTAGGAGGAGGAATGAGTTGGTCCTGCAGTGCACCCCCACCTCTGGGAGCGTAAGGGGGGCCCTACCCCCACAGTATATCTGCCCAGATCGCACGGAATAAGTGTACCACGTGTGGTGCACAGCGTTCCAGGCGTTCCAGAGTAATGGTGGAACATACACACAAATATACAAACCTCCCTCAAAAGTATGACATAGTGAGATCCATAGATAGACATATAGAACTCGTCCCTGAAATAACACAGTATTGCTGACGTGGAACCCAAAACGCACACTATCACTGTGAAATGAATGAGGAAACAGGGACACCCTAACCTAAGAGAGCAATCTGGAGGTCCCACTTACTGTGTGCAGGCCCTGTAGCAGGACAGTCCTGACGTATGAGAAACAGGCAGAGGTGGCCAGTGAGCTCCCTGGACATAGGCCCCTCTCAGAGCCGACTGGGTGCTGGAACTCCCTGGATCCTGCTCTTTCCACCCTGGGCCAGTCAGGCAACGCAGGCAAAGCATTTAGTTTCGCTTTCTGTTCTCCCTCTGTCTGGTAGCTGAGCTGCTCAGCCCTCCCACAGAACCTGCAGAATCGTCTGTGACCACAGGGTGGCAGCAGACCTGTAGCCCCATGCAATCCCCTTGGTTCCCAACGATCTGGGCCCCCTCCCCGAAAACCGGGGGGTGTAGGGGGGTCTGACCCCCGCAGTGATTCCTTCCAGGCTGCAAGGAACGTGTGTGCCAAGTTTCGTGGCCGTGGGTCAAGGGACGGAGACATGTATAAGGAACATACATACACACGTCCGTTTTTATATATATAGATATAGTCTTTGCAAATAAAGCAATCCTGCCAGTGAATGGTTCTAAAATCCTGAATAAATTATACAAAAGGTAAGTTGATGTTGATGTCAATGATGGAACTGAAGTTCAGCCCTCAACTTGCTTCTAGATTGATGTATTATGCAGATTCACAGTTCTGCAAATTCTACAGGAGGTTGGTCTATTTATACTCATTTTGAAAAGGGGTTTCTTAATTTTCAGGGTTTTTTTTAACCATATAAAACCAGGGTTTTTTAAACTAATAATGCATATAGCCACATTAATACACCCTAAAATGTTGGATGAATTCAAAAGATTTGCAACAGCCAGTTCAGCTGTGTTTAATTCAATCTGCTAACTTTGCTCAATATGAATTACATGATAAAACGAGTTGGGTGTTATGAAAACTTTGCTGTGAATCTTACCACAGCTATTTATTCTCTTTAATTTTTTCTTGACAACTGGCAACATTTGGTTTGATGGGTCACTAGTTGGGCATAATTGGCTTACAAAAAACTCATGCTAAGTCTTGCCATCCACACACAATTGTGGATGTGAAGAAATTCATTCCTTTCTTTACAAATAAAGATGCATGGGGAGGGAAATAACTTACCCTCTGATTTAGGCACTAGTTTTGAGACTTCACTACCTTGCCTGAAGACCTTGAAAGTTGAAAGATGCCTGGCAGCCCAATCCTGTGCTACTGGGCTCCCGTAGGAGCAGCAGTGCCAAAATGGCCACAGCTGTTTCCTACGGGAGCCACAGCAACCACTGAAGTCTCCTCAGGAGAAGGGGATGTTTGTCCCCTTCCCCCAAGCAAAGCCACAGGTCTCATAATGGGACTACTCCTTCACTGATGCTGTTTTGCAAGCAGAGACTAGAAAGCACCGTTTCAGGCTTGCAAGCCCAATATGGGGCGCTGGGGATGTGGCAGTGAGTACCACTGCCAATCCCACCCTTCCTGGGGTGCCCCTTCCCTTCTCCTGCCCAATCCCACCTTCTCCACCTTCCCCACACCCACAAAAACTGCACCATTTGTTCGCGGTCACACATGCCACACACATGGTCCAACAATGCAGCGTCAGTACCACAGTGCTGCGGCTCAGTGCCACTGGCTCTGGCCCAGCACTGGTGCTCCCTCCTCACCATGTGCCATAAACATGAAACTTATGATACCCTGAGCCAATGGTATGTTTGTACTGCCAGTGATAGCGCCCTCAGGATCTGTCTTGAAAACTTTGAAACGTCAGGTCAAACTCTGATTTCTGGCAAGCATATTCTGGGGAAGGAAATGCATTGTAATAACTTGCCTGGAATATAAAAATGCCGTAGGCCAGCCCTGCTTTACAGGAATGGAAAAAAATTACAAATGCAGAAATGGAAGTCTGAACAGACCATAGACCCACAAAAGCTATAAACATGTATTGAACAACTTATTTTACTGTCCTCTGCTATTGAATGGGAAAAAACGTTAATTAGGAAGATCTGTTACATGAATGTTACTTACACATTCCCAAGGCTCTCATTTGGCTTTATTATGCTGAATTCTTTATAACGTTAAACAAGTTAGTATGTTACCAAAATCAGGAAATGATGTAATAAACATAAGTGTTCTAATTTGGAGGATTAACTCTTTCAGGTTTGTTCTGATCGGTTTTGCAGTTGGCCAAAGAGCTGCAGGAAAGCACACAGGCATATATGTTAATGTGACCCCTAAGGAGAGAAAGAAAGCTGCCCTTGTCCATTTTGCCTGGACTTCCCATTCTATAGGTGAGACAGAACACATTTGAAGTGAATCAAGATGTTTCACATCTGCCTCTTATTATTAGGAATTTCTCTTCCTATTTATAAACAAAATGCTTGGTTGGGTTAGGCTGTAGATTCCATTGCTCGGCAGACTTGCATTTCCTTAGCCATTTGAACTTCAGTCCCCAAGCAAAGGTATGTTATAAATCTTCTGGAATCCATCAATGAAGGAGAGAGTGGGGGAGGAATAGAGGGAGATGCATAATTAGCTAACTACCGACAAGAATCATTTGCTTGGCTTTCAACTCTTGCTGTCAGGCTGGAAACTTCATGGAAATCATGATGAAAACTGCAACAGGAGGAATAAGCTAAGTTCAAAATGATTTTTGCTTCCCACATTTGAATAAAATATCACAGTTACGTGCTTAGAAACCATGTTTCTTTCAAATATTTGATTCTCTAACAAAGAAGCAAAACTGCTGGCCAACATACATATGCCAAAACCCTAAGGTATGGGATTTGATTTGTAACACAGGTAATCTCTGTGTATAGTGGACCCAAGATATGCATTTTCATACACACTGAATGATGGATGCCAGACATGTCTTCATACACACTGTTCATCGCCAATGGGACTGTGCTGGCTGGGCTGCTTACAGTACCGTGAGTAGCTGCACTATGTAGAAAACAGGATTTGCACAGGTGCAGCTTTTTCTCATCCCTACAACACAATGACATAGTACTATAAGCCTGTTCCATGTCATCCTATCATTGTGATCCCCACATCAGAATCAAGACAGGATGTATCAGTCACTTCTTTCATCACCCAACAGTCTGTTCTTAACTATCTCCCCATCAGACCAAGATAATGCCAGCAGGATCCAAAAAACTTTTCTATTCTGAATGGCTAGGCAGCAGTCTGGAATGCTCTTTGTCCCAGTGAACTGTGCCAAAATTATGCAATCCTGCTAATCCTGCTGGCTGGCCTGTGCTGCATCCAATGCAGGCCGCTGAAGCTCATCTTGGGGGAAAGGATATTTTCCCCTTATCCCCGGGGTAAGCCCCAGCCAACCCTATGGAGCTGCTCAGATCTGCACCAGTGAAATTACTGGCGCAAATCTGAGCAGCCGAATCAAGCCCAACTGGCCTGGGGATGTGTCATCTCCATGCCGGGTCCAGGGGTGCGGGGGGCCGGGGTGACCGAGAGCGCAGGGCATGGTGAGAATTACCTGCGAGGCAGGTAGAGGTTCAACATGACCAGTTTATTCGGGTCAACAATTTGACATTCATGGGGCCCCCCAATAATCCATATAAATGGTGGCGCAGGATTCAGTCCAAGGGGTGCATTCTTTCCCGAAGATCCCTTCTCAGCAGGACCATTGGCCATGGTGGCGGGTTGAGCCAGGTCGGAGTCCACGGCTTGTGGGGTCCCAATCGGTTGTGAGTCCCTTGGGTGACTGGAGTGGGGCTGGCCTAACTGCCTGCAGGGTAAGAGGGTTGGCGCTCTCCACGGCCAGGCCCAAGAACCTCGAGCTGCCTCTCGGGGGACACCAGATTCGCTGAGGCAAGGCCGGCTGCCTGCCTGGAACTCCGGGACCTTCAGGGCCAGGGGACCCCCCAAAGAGCGGGGCTTGAGCTGCCCCATCAAGGCTGGGGTAAGATGAAGGCCAGAGTGGGGCAACCTCCCACTCAGGCCTGGTCTGCCCCTCCACCTCTCTTCTCCAGCCCTCGGAGGTACGACCTCTCCCTCTGCTGTCTGAGCTCCTTATGAGTCCCAGACCAGCCTCCCTGGGCTTCTCCCCTTCCTGTCTCATTGCCAGGCCCAGTTCTCATGAGACTGGGCCGGTCCTTTGAAGGATCTCGCCTCTACTCAGAGAGTCACCCCAGGCTGCTTGCACGTTCCCTGAGCTCGGCCAGGCTTCCTCGTGCCAGGTGTGCTGCCTTCGACTCCCCTGGGGCGCAACACCAGGCTTCTTAACCGCCCACCCGTGGCCCCCTGCGGCCAACTAAGCCCCCCCGTCCCTGGTCCGAGGCAGCGGGGCAGTCGCGGGGGTGACAGGATGGCAGTTAGGATCTGGCCTAATGGCCAACCTGCATTCGCGCCCCTCCCTGGGCCAGGTCACCCTCTCTCTGCCCTCCCCCCACTCTGTTCTGCCCCCTCCTGCCTTTCTCCTGCCCTCCCCCAACTTGGCCAATGCGGGAGTGGCTTACCTGGCATCCTCCGCTGTATTGGTGTGTCAGCGCAACCCCCATTGCTGGCCCAGTACCTTCCTGTCTGGTGCAGATGTGCCTTACGGCATGTTTGTGACAGCACTGGGCCAACACAAATGACATGCATCATATCAGCCCAAGGGCACTTTTGGATTGCATCCTCATAGATTGTACCCTAAAAAAAACTGAACTGCACTATACATACAATACATAGCTAATTTACCTTAAAAAAAAGCATATACATATTTGGGAAATTAAAATACTGTACAGTTTATTGACTAAACAAGCAGGACATAATGTTTTCTAATTGCTGCAAAAGACTAAGTTCAAGTCATTAACTATTTTTCCTATAGCAGTGGTTCTCAAACAAGTGGGTGGCAACCCACAAATAGAACCAGAAGCAGGGCATTTCCCCTTATAATAGGGCCAGTGCTGCAGTGATTGCAATGCTGGCAGTATCAGGGGGCTTTTGGACTTACCTAGCAGGCCACGCTGGCATTCTGAACTGTGTAGGGGGCTTGCAGACCACTCTGCACAGCTCCCCACTTCCATAAAGCCCTTATCTCTGATCAGAAGTTACTTCTGGTTGTCAACTGAAAAGGGTTTCTTACAAAAGCAGGGAAGTGCGCAACATAATCTGTGAGCTCCCCACACCCTGCAGAAGGCCAGTGCTGCCTCTCCAATTAAGTAAAAAGGCCCCTTGGTAGCGCCAGTGCTGCAATCGCTGCAGTGCTAGCTCTCCTTCCTCCCCATCACTGCCCCCACAAATACTTTGGTGGATCTCAATGTCCGAGTAGGACTAGCAAACCACTTCGGAGGAGGAGACCACACGTTTAACTCTCATACCTACAGGGATCTGGCAGGAAGTTCTTTTATCACAAGAGCCACTTTAGTCACACTTCCTTCCAGGGATGGGCTGGAGTTACTGAACTCAAGCTGCAAGTCAATTGCGAGTCTCTGCCCCTGCATCTCATAACGCATGCCTGTGGCAACTTGCCCCCCCCCCAAAAAAAATTCCCAAGTCTTTTTTTGAAGCAAGCTGTGGTGTGGGTCAAGCATGATTCCATGGAAAAAGAGATGGGCTGCTGGGTGTGGTCAGAGCTATTTTATATTCCCCTGATGTTGCCATCCCATCTGCAGTCAGCGATGTACTGAAGTCCTTCAACCACCATTTCATTTATGTAAACAAAGCCATAATGCTGTTTTTATTCAAGCAAGTGCAACTTGAATCAAGCAAGTGTAGAACAGAAAAACGATCAGTTCCATATGAACCCCAGTGATGAATGCCCCCTCATTATAATTCACAATTCTGCCTTCATAAGGACCTCCAGGCACAGGGACTAGAAAGCGTCCATGCTCAGCAAACTGGGGCAGGAAAACATGAGGGGACAGAAATGGATGGTAAGCGAGAGGGTTGTGTCCAGCAGCTGGGCGGGTTATGAGTACGGCCCAACTGCAGCTCTACTCAGAAGTGCAGCTGGCCCTCATTATTCATGGGCTTAAACAGGAGGCCTGCATGTTGCTATGCCCAAGCCACAAGGTTGGAAGCCACGAGGTTGCTAGGAACCACCTCTTGGCTTGCCTGCTTCCTTTGCCCCCCTCCTAGGGCTTCTCCATCCACTTGTTCCTATGGCACCTGCTCCTCCCTGTCCCTTCCCTCGTCCAGAGGGGGAAAAAAATCACCCATGATCAAATTGATCATCCTTTCCTTCTGAGAAGGACAAGACAGCCCATTCCCTCCCGCATGTTATCTCTGCCTTCTTCTGGTTCCTTCACCCAGCCTTGTGCAGCCAAAACAAAGTCTCCAGATTACAGTCAGCCAAATTCAGTCTCCTGACTGAATACTAACCTACCAAGCTGTCATGCAGGTCTGAATACTGGTTTCCACATCACTCAATGAGATATTTGGGGCTACATGGAAGCCATGAATAAAATAAATACTGTTGATTGATTGATGAAATGGATCAAGGGAAAAATCTCAAGGGGATCAAAAGAAGAACCTAAATATTGAGTAAATGCTTCAAATAAACATTTAATTAGATGTCCATGAAACATATTTTAGTTCTTTTCCCAATCTCCAGAACCCGCACATTGCAGATATTCTGGATAATTCTCTGAGGAGGGTGTTCTATGTAGAGAAAAGAGTGTAATTCGTCTGTCTTAAAATAATGTCATGAAGTTGTTAGTGATTCTTTCTGAAAGCTTCCAATCCTGTTTTCTAAACACAAGCAGCTTCTTTTCCAGATCTGCTTTGCAATATCCCGACAGGATAAGTCTTTTCCTCCCATCTCCCAGACATTTGGAGGCACAGCCCTATCCAATAGAGTCCCCAGTTCTGGAAACAATGAACTGCCAGGCCTTGGGAAATGGCAGTTTTACTATCTGACTCCTGACGGAGAAGAGTGTCAACTCACTACCTAGTGAAAGTCGTGACAGGCAGTCACACACACTCCAAACTCAATTTCATGCTGGACTCAAACATGCATCATACAATTCCCAAAGCCTTCCTCCCTCACCATCCACCACCATGGCCTAGCTGTACTGAGACAGCTGCCTGTTGCTACTCAGTAGCTGGTCAAATCCCACTAAATGCTTGTCAGGCTGCCCCCAAAAAACGGAAAGTGAACCCCTTAAATTACATTTGTTGAAAGATCCCTGATGTCTGTTCCTGCTTTGCATTTTATTCACAGCTAGAAAACACTACTGTAAAACTTTCCCAACCCTCCTCATCCTACCTAATGGCCGGCATACATTAACTGGATTCCGGTGGGTCTGCCCACCATATGTTTTTGAGAATGATGCTGTTTTCTCTTTCTGAAAAATGATATTGAAGAGTAAGCGTCCATTCATTTTTGATTTAGTTCACATCTAGAAGATAGTGTGTGTAGCGGGGGGGAGAAACAATTATATTCTGTGATCATTAAAAATTATTCCATAATTTAAAGCAGAAAAATGCTAAATGTTTTGCAAAGCCTAGGAACCTGCTGGTTTTTCTATGAGGCAATCTAGAAGAACAGACTGAAAGAACACATTATACTCATGTAGAGAGGAATTTCTGATATCACCAGGGCATTCTGATCTCTTACCCTTACCCACCTTCTTTGCACATGCTCAGAACTACTGTTATGATTACTATCATTTCAAGCTGACCCCTGACACTGAAAGGGGTCCAGAAGATGACCCCAGCTAAACTGAAGGCAGTAAGATGTATTCATTACCCAGGTATGCAAATAGGTATGCACAGCAGCAAATACAGAAGAAAAGAAACTTGGCTTCCTGCTCCCTTGAATTAACTGCCAAGTCTAAGTGGTCAATGATATCAGAATGCCCACATTTCTATTGGTATTGATGCAGAGACATCATCCGGGTGCGCCAGGAACCGGAACACCCGGATGATTGACAGCCCTCCGCCCCTATGGCGGAGGGCAGCCATGCCTCCCTGCGCCTTGAATCGCTCCATTTCAGAGCGATTCAGGATGCAAGGGAGGGAGGGTGGGCCCAGGAGCAGCTTGCCTGTCCTCGGGAGAGGCAGCATGGCCCGGGCTTGTCCGCGGAACTGGCGGAACGGCCCAGTATGCCGTTCCGCCAGGATGACACCACTGTATTGATGTGAGCTCCAGGACCTGCAGCAAAAGTTTCTTCCCAATTTTTTTAAAGTAATAGCCTCAAGAATCTGTTGTAGCTAGATATGAGCCCACCTTTTCCAGTTTTTCTGCCCATTGGCTTCTCCCAATTTGTCTGTAAATGTATACCACTGATATACATGGATAGTAAAAGAACTAGTAAAACTGAAATCAGCAGGAGTGTCAAACATACCCTATCGACAACACAGTTTCCTCAATCAGCCAGTTTCTGATCTTGTAACTGCTCAGCCTCCGAGAAAGGAGGGTGTCTGCGACAAGATCGGTTGAAAGAAGGGATGGAGATGGTGGGGTGTGTGTGCTTTTGGGCCAGTTACTGAGCCTACAAAGAGAAGGGAACAGGGCAGTGGCAAGATTTCAAACTGGCCAAAACACGAGAAAGCAGCTGTTGCTGCTTCTCCCACCATCACCATCATGGCTGGTTCTCACCTGGCATCCCCTTCCAGCCTGGCACCTGCTACCCCTACTTGCTATGCCACTGGCCACAGGAAAGACTAAAAACCAACTTAGTTTGGAAAGACTCTAGAAAGTGAAATGGTCTTCATTAAGGGGACAATAACTAGTTCTTGAACATAGACATTAGACTTTCATTGTACAGAATTATAATCCGCACTACAAATGCCTCTCCTCCATTTTTCTTCTTCTTCATAAACAACAATCAGACATTAAATTAAGTTTCATGAGAGAAATTCAAAACAAATGGACTACAGATTGTTCAAACTAACTGAAGTGCAGTTGGTGTCTATCCACAATGCAGTCACTTCTAATTTCAAGGTGGGTCCTTCCTTTGCCCAGCCTGGTATTGCATAAGGCATGCGCTTGATTGGTTCCACTTGGAGGATGGAGCCTTCATAGTATGTTTACTGCCTGAGAGGTCAGCACATTATTCCAAGTTTTTGTGGCTTTGTGCCAGCTTTCCATTTAAGCCAGTGGTTCTCAAACCTTTTACCACCAGGACCCACTTTTCAGAATGACAATCTGTCTGGGATCCATTGGCAAGGCTTTCATAGCTGGAAGTGCATTCATTGTGTCGCCAGAGCCTGCTGCATTCCTGACAATGCAGCCATAAGTTGGGTTATTTCTCAGCATTTTCCAATAGTAAAGTGAAAGAAAAAAAAAACCTTTTGACAACCTTGACATGAGCAAAATAACCACACAGCCCTCCCCCTTTCCAGTGTCTCATCTTCCTATATTTTCCATGATGGCTGCACTAGGTGCTATGCAACCCACCTAGAAATTGGCTCACGACCGACTTAGTGGGTCCTGATCCACAGTTTGAGAAACACTGCTCTTAGTTGTTTAGTTGCGCAGTACTAACGGAAGCCCCACACAACTTGGTGTTCTGGAGTTCAGTGATGGCAATGCCATTATTGCAAAGCTCTCCGACCTCAAGGTTGGGAGTTCAAGACTGCGCAACCGAGTGAGCTACCATTGCTTGTCCCAGCTCCTGCCAACCTAGCAGTTCGAAAGCACCCAAATGCGAGTAGATAAATAGGGACCACTGCTGTGGGAAGGTAATGGCTTTCCGTGCACTACGGCGTATAGTCATGCTGGCCACATGACCATGGAAGCTTGTCTGACAAAACATCGGCTCTACAGGCTTTGAAACAGAGATGAGTACCACCCTCTACAGTCGGTCACGACTAGACCATTCGGTCGTGGGGAAACCTTTAATCAATAAAGTGGCCCAATTATTAGCAGCATCTTGACTTGTCTCATGTAGTTTTGGGGTGGTGCCTAGGCAAGAGAGTCTTCTCAGTAGTTCACCTGTCCTGTGGAACTGCCTGCCTTTAAGATTTGGCAAGCCTCCTCACTATTTTTATTCCAATGCCCACCCTAAAGATCTGAGTTGTTTGAAATGCCTTCATGTCATTATTGTGAATATTGCTCAAGTCTGGGCTGTCCCATTTTAATGATCTTTGCTTTTCCTTTTGTTTCTGATTGTTTTATTTATTGTATTCTTTTTCTGGTTTATATTTAAGCCATGCTGAATCTGTGGAATTTAGGACAAACATCTTTTAAATAAACAAGTAATCATGTTTGTGCAATTTGTGACCCACTAAGCCAAACATAGCCCACCAGATGTTTAACAACTATCCTGTTGTAGTGCCAGGCAGACAGCAAAAGTAGGAAGATTAATAATTCCCTGCTGAACTTCAGTGGTGGTGAATTGTTTTGGTTTTGATGGGTCACTAGTTGCACGAGCCTGATATACAATTGTTGGATGACAATGTTGGACAATTGAGAAGTAAAGGTTTGTCCCTATAGGCCTGAGGGACCTGAATTTGAGGCTCAGAAGCCAGATAAACTACTGAAGGGCATTTGTAAGACATTTACATTTCTGTTTCAATCAACAATCAATCAGTCAACAGGTACTTATATACCGCTTTTCAACACGAAGTTCACAAAGCGGTTTACAGGCAAATAGTAATAATAAAGTTTCAATTATGTATTATCAATACTTATAACCATTCACTACAATTAGTTCCAATCTTCCTCCCACCTACTAAACAGCACTATTACTGTCAAACATTGCTATTTATATATCAAAAGGAAACAGGGAGCATATCCACATTCAGATTTATAGAAATCGGGTCAATGGCTCCATTGAGAAAAACAACGGCTCAAATGGAAGAGTTTCTTGTAGCCTTGGCTCAGTGCTTATGACTCACTGTGGGTCATACATGGATCATACTTCCAACCCCTCTGAGGTTTAGTATTGGCCATCATACCACGTCATAGAACACAAGGTGTCCCAGAAGATCTCTCCTTAGTTGGCATTTACATCACAGTGTAATGGGCAAGGAAGCTTCCTTCCATAAATGGAAGTCTTGCCCTACTGAGGAGAATAAAAAGAAACACAAACTCTAGCAAAAGAAATGTAAGAAGGTAACATGGGAGGCCAAGAAAGACTTTGAGGAATGCATGGCCAGTAACATAAAGGGGAATAATAAAAGCTTCTTCAAATACATTAGAAGCAGGAAACCTGCCAGAGAGGCTGTCAGCCTGCTGGACAGTGAGGGAGGGATGGAGGATATCAAATAAAAGGGAATTTGGAGATTGCAGAGAAATTAAATGCGTTCTCGGCATCTGTCTTCACCACAGAAGACCTCGGGCATATACCGCTGCTCAAATGGCCCCTCCTGACTACAGAATTAAGTCACATAGAGATTAATAAAGAAGATGTTTTAGACCCAATTGAAATATCAATGTCACTGGGCCCAGACAGTACCCACCCAAGAGTTCAGAAGCTAAAGAACAAAGTTGCTGATCTTTTAAGTATAGTATCCAATTTGTCCCTTAAAACTGCCATGGTACCAGAGGATTGGAGAATAGAATCCTGCCCGTACTCTTAGATCATCTGGGGGCCCCTCTTGACTGTGCCGCTACCAGGAGAGGGGAGAGGGATGGCGGCCAGGAATAGGGCCTTCTCGGTGGTGGCCCCCCGACTTTGGAATACCCTCCCCTTAGAACTGAAAACTGCTCCCTCTTTGGTAATATTTCGGCGGGGGTGAAGACCTTTTTATTTCAACAAGCTTTTAATTGTTGACAGGCTGGCTGGCTGGTTTTTTAGACTCTTTATATTTTAGGATCCACGGGGCTTGTTTTAAATTTTAATTATTTTAATGTTTTTAATTATTGTTTTTAATTGTAAATTGTGATTTTATTATATTTTATTGTTGTAAGCCGCCTTGGGTGCCCTTGGGGCAGAAAGGCGGGATATAAATTAAATAAATATTATTATTGTTGTTATTGTTAATAATAGTAAATGTCACACCAATCTTTAAAAAAGGAAGGAGAGGGGACCCAGGAAACTTTAGGCTGGTCAGTCTGTTTCAGGTAAGATGGGAGAAAGACCCATCAAAGATAAAATCTTGTAACACATAGAAGAACAGGTATTGCTGAAGGAAAGTCAGCATGGCTTCTCTAAGGGTAAATTGTGCCTCACAATCCTTTTAGAATTCTTTGAAAAGGTCAACAGCCATGTGGATGTGAGTGAACCTGTGAATATATCTGGATTTTCAGAAGGCGTTTGACACGGTCCCTCATCAAAGGCTGCTGAGAAAACTTCAGTCAGGGAATACAGGGTAGGTCCTCTTATGGATTAAGAATTAGCTAAGGGTCAGGAAACAGAGTCAATGGGTAATCTTCACAATGGAGAGAGGTGAAAAGCAGTGTCCCAAGGGTCTGTTTGAGGGCTAGTGCTTTTCATAAGGTTCATAAATGACCTGAAGACAGGCATAAGCAGCGAGCAGGCATAAGCAATGGCCAAGTTTGAGGTTGACACTAAACTTTTCTGGGTGGTGAAAACCAGAAGGGATTGTGAAGAGCTCCAGCAGGATCTCTCCAAACTCAGGGAATGGGCAAAAAATGGCAGATGTACTTCAATGTAAACAACTGTGAAGTGATGCATATTTGGGGCGAATAATTAAAACTTAATTTAATAAAACATATAGGCTAATGGGTTCTGAGTTCTCTGTGATAGATCAGGAGAGATATCTTGTGTTGCTAGTGGACAACTCAATGAAAGTATTGACCCAGTGTATGGCGGCAGTGAAGAAGGCCAATTCCATGCTTGGAGTAATTTAAAAGGGGGTTGAGAATAAAATGGCCAATTTTATGCCATTGTACAAATTGATGGTAAAGCCACATCTTGAGTACTGCGTACATGTCTCAGAAAGGACACAGTGGAACTAGAAAAGGTGCAGAAAAGAGCAACAAAAGTAATTACTCAACTGGGGCACTTCCTGTATGAGAAAAGGTTGCAGTGTTTGGAAAAAGGCGCCTGCGGGGGAACATGATTGAGATGTACAAAATTATGCATGGGATAGATCGAGTCAACAGAAGGATGTTCTTTTCCCTCTCTCACAACAACAGAACCAGGTGACATCCAGTAAAACTGAGTGTTGGAAGAGTTAAAACAGATAAAAGGAAATACCTTTTTACCCAGCAGGTAATTCATCTGTGAGACTCCTTGCCACAGGAGGTGGTGATGGCATCTGGCCTAGGTGCCTTTAAAAGGGCACTGGACAGATTTCTGGAGGAAATGTCTATCACAGGCTACAGGCTATGATGGGTAGTGTAACCTCCTTACTTTAGAAGAAGCTACCTCAGAATGAATGATGCAGAGGAGTGGCAACAGGATGTGGACATCTTGTGTTGTGTGCTCCCCGAGGCATCTGGTGCGCCACTGTGAGATACAGGAAGTTGGATTAAATGGGCCCGTGGCCTGATCCATAAGGGGTCTTCTTATGTTGTTATAACAGTTGGATGCTGCATCAAAGATGGAAGGATGACTGTGCAATGTCCGTCATATCCTAAGCCTGTTTGGGCAACACCATGCCGACAGCACACCTATGGCAGTGGAAGAGCCAAATGTGATGTTTGTCCTGGCAAAGCAATACTGGCATAGCAGTTCCCTGAATACTTTGGTGTAATTGCAAACTTGGCCACCTCATTGTTTACCCCAACTTCAATCATTCATGAAGTGATGTACCGGGTGCAAAGGAGTGGTAACAAGATGCAAGCGTCTTGTGTCTCCCTGGGGCACCTGGTGGGCCGCTGTGAGATACAGGAAGCTGGACTAGATGGGCCTTTGACCTGATCCAGCAGGGCTCTTCTTATGTTCTTACGAACAAGTTGTAGAGCACTAGTCTCAATACATATCCTTGAGGGATCCCCAATACAGATCCTTGTGGGATTTGCTTGGCTACAAGCAACAGCCTGGCCTATAGTTAGACTCCCACTTCTGCTTTTTCCTTCCTCTTGTTTTGTCCTGTACAAATTAGGCATCCGACTTCCCCTCCCATATTGTTCTTCCTGCTTCTCCAGGATTCACTGGTTCTTGGTTCCCACCTTGAGTCCTAGGTTAGAACCAGTGATGTCATGTAGGGGGTACGCGGGGGTACGCGAGTACCAGTTCCTAGGATTACGGCTGGCCCCGCCCATTCGCCCACCCACTCTAGACTCCGCCCCCTGCAACATTTGAATTTCCTGCACGTTTGAGTTGCCTGCACGTTCTCAGAGCCAGGCAGGCAGGCAGCGAGCGGAGCCTTGCCTTGCCACGCCACTGAAAAATGAGCTGCTCTGGGGTTTTGGAACTGTTGGGTCACTTTAACATGATGCCAGGCCTCCTGAACATGTTCTGGGGGTGCTGTGGAATACTGTTGCAACTGTTGGGTCAGTTTAAAATTGTCTGAGGCCTCAAAAAGGGCTTTTTTCATGTCACTTCCTGCCACGACATCACTTCCGGCTTATGACGTCACTTCCGGTGGGTGGGTCCTGACACGTGCCAATCAAAAGTGAGTACCTGTTCTTAAATCATTTAGATGACACCACTGGTTAGAACTAAATGCAACATTCAATACAAGGCAGCCAAGTTCTCTCCTCACTTCTTATAATGGTTAGACAGTCTTATCTCTGCAACGACTTTGTGCATTTTCCCACATTCACTTTGCATCATTGACCGGCAGGACCTGGCAGGATGTTAAGGAAGAAGGGCTTGATGTTTTCAGCCTCAGGCTGAGGATACTATCTAGTTTTGCTCTTAACTGATTAGAGTCAAAACGATGCCAGGCTGCAAGTATGTATTTTAGCGTGCATTGGAGCAGCACAGCATCATAATTTGGACTTCATTTGCATGCTGAACTTGGCAAAGCCTTTGGCATCTCTGGCATTTAGTTTGCAAAGACCAATGGGGAAAAACAGTTTCCAAAATGGCATGATATTGCAATGAAAAAGAACAGCTTTGCTTGTACTTGCTATTTATCTTTTCATTAATGGAAGCACGAGTTCTCTGTATTTAGGACAGAATCTGTATGCTCATCACTAGTGACACCTGTCTGTGACTCATTTTTTGCATTGCTTTAATGCAATAAAAGTGCTTATAGAATTGAGTGTAGCAAAGAGAATAAACAACTTTCCAAACAACAAGCCATTATGCTTTCAGGGAAAATGTAATTTGCCTTCACCTTCCTTGAAAGAGGACATTGGATTCCCACCACTAAGACATTGTTATAACTTAACTTTTTACCTAAAAATTATTAACATATTTTATGTTGCTTTTTAACAAAAAGTTTATAAAGAGGTTTACTTAATAACATCAAATAAAAATGAAAACAATCCTTTCATATAAAATAACAGTGTGTGCCAAAAAGAGAAGCAACCAACATGAACCACTCTGGAGGTGCTTGTAGGATAACTAGCAATTTCAGTAATCTAACCACACTATCTCCTGCAAGTCTGTTATGCCAGTATTCACCAATTGCTTATTTGTTTTGCATGCAAAATAAAGAGAAATGCTGATAGAATCTAATTGGAAAGACAAAATTGGAATGTGTTTAAGGGCACCTGCTATATATATTAATGATATTTATTTATTGAGGAGTGCTTAAAAAGGCGCCTCTCCCTGGCTCCCGGCACATACAAAACCAAAATAAAAAATAAAAAATCAAGACACGTTCAGTATGGTTTGGACCAATGCCAAAGTCCTTTCTCTCTACACCAAAACATGAATACTCCCCCTTCTATCACTCTCACCTACTCAACTCTCTCCACAAAAATGCCTGGGGAAATAAATAGTCTCAGATAGGGAAATGTATAGTCAGGCAGACTTCAGATGCTTCCATTAAATATTACCAACCACCAAAAAAAAAAAAAAAAATTGGTCCCAGACTAAAGTATGTCTGCCAACTCTATCTTGGAGCTAATTTTAATGGCTTGGTTACATAAACCTCTAAAAATGGAGGGTTAATGATGGAAACATTGACACAGCCTAATGAGGGCAATGAGACCCATGCTGTTGTAATGTTGTGAACAGGGCCCTTGGAAAAGATCCAAGCATATTGAAGGAGAGAGCAAAAAGACAAGCTCCTGCAACAGTTCTCCAACTTAAGGAACATGTACTTCAAAAGTATTGATGTCATTATTATTCTTAATAGTAGTTGCACAGCACTTACGTTAACAAGGTATTGTACATAATACAAAATCCACAAAGTCCCTGGTATGGTACACTCTAGGGCCAAACTCGATATGACAGTTGCAGACCTGCGAGACAGAATTGGTTCTCTGCCAAATCCCTGCAAAGCAGTAGGGAAGCTGTACAGTGCAGTGCAGAGGGAAAGAGGAACACTTATTCTGCCCACACTCCCACCAACTGCTTCTCACCAGTCATTTTCTCCTGGCACAGTTTCTTCATTGGAAGTAATCTCTTATTACTAGGAAGAAGCAATTCCAAGAGAAAGATGCAAATATAATTCCACTCCCTAACTAATTGTATTGCACTTTAAAGCTCCTGCACCCCACTTTACAAGCCTGGATTATGCCACAGTCTTGTCTAGTTGTGCCCAGACAGTCTATACACTTTAGGTAAGGGGAGTGGGCAAAAGAGATAGCAGTGGGAGAGCAGTTTAAAATACTAGAATGAAGGTTTGACTTTTTAAACAGGTGTTTTAAACATGTCAACAGAAGGAGCCAGATGGGTGACAAAAAGCAAAGAGTTCAAATGATAGGAAGCAACAAAGGTGTAAAAGGGGGCAAAAAAGGAAGCAATATCACATAGCTGTGCAGATCAAAATCTGAAATGAACCCCCTTCTCAGAAATTCCTCCAAATAGGCCCATCCTTCCAAACCAAATATCAATACATTCTTTGCAGCATGTTTTCCAGAGGGGCCCCTGAAAGGCACAATTCCATCTTCCCCGCTTGCAAATGCATAAAAACTTGAACATTCTGAAGGGGCTTTCAGAGTTAACCACTCCACTCTCAGTTCACTCTGTGAAACTGTACTAGCTGGGTTTATAGCTCCATGCTTGGTGCTTGGAGGACTACCTTAGAATCCATTCTTACTTTAGAACATAATCTTCTACCATTATTATGCATGTTGTTTCTTTAAGCTTTTGTAATATAAGTAATTCTTAGTGTGGCTCCATGCACCAACACACACAGCATTTATAAATGGAGAGAAATTGTGTTTTAGTTCATCTACAGGGAGTTAAGGAATGTAAAAAAGAAAGGTGTTCTTCAGGAAAAAAAATCACATGATTTAAACGTAGTTTCATATCTGTAATGCTTTAGATTTTGAAGAAATGCAAAAAAGAATTTCTATGGTAAACAGAAAACACACATGCTTGTACTTCCCATGTTGACATTTATTTGTTAATATCTCAAATGGGGACTATCACATAATCTTGCTCTGTATTCCCAGAGAAGAAAAATGAAAATCTGGTCGAATTGCCACCATTATTATCACCCAACAATCCACACTTATCAGTAATCAATCTTAAGGGTATAATTCCTCGTTTGCTCCAGCAACTGCCTCTTGTCATACCCAGAGCTGCTGCTTTAAGAAGACAGGTGCAGCTGTTTAATAGGATAGTGTGGTTGGGGTAGTACAGTTCCTTCTGCTCCGTTTCTCTCTCCAAGGGCCCAATCTATCCTCTAACCACAGATGCAGCTATGCCAAACAAGCACCTGCTGCATCCAGGGGTGGGGGAATGACCCGAAAGCAAACAGGTGGTAAGTATAAAACATTTATACTTACCTCCCAGTAAGCCCCAGGGCACCAATGTGATTTCTGCAGTATCAAGGGGGGTTGGCATGTTGTGGCATCCTTGGGTTATGGAACATTTGATCCCTTGCCCCTGGGTAAGCCTCAGTAGTTATCATGGGTCAACTCAGACCTGCTCTAGTTCTACAGTTGGTACAAATCTGTGCCGACCTATTAAGGTGAATCTTGGGAAGAGGATTAGGACTTGGTGGGCACCACTTCTGCCAAACCTATCCCCTTCCTGGATGCGATCTGTCACCCTCCCTGCCTCTTCATTGCCCCATTCTGCTCACTTATCCCTCTATTCTGCCCTGACCCTCACCCCGTCTCCCCCGCTGGCCTATGTTAGTTGGTGGAACTTCAGTGTGCACCGTCAGCAGTTGCTTTACAATTGCCATAAAGCAGTCACCACCAGTGCAACACAAGCTATGCTGGTGGCTAGCCCTTATGGGATTGGGCTGTGAGTGAAAATAATGTTCAAACTGCTTCTTAGGGCATATCTACATGGGATCCAGGTGCACATGATAGGGCATGACTAGAAGTGTGAAGAAGCAGGTTGGAAAAAGCTGTAGTGTGTGTGGGAGGTTCAAGCACACATTGCCACTTATGTCATACAAGTTGTGTTCCTCACGTGCACCACAAATTACAGATTATAATATTGATTGCTCAGTGATGATTGAATGAATGTGTTGCATGCATTCCAAAACAATATTTCATTTTACATTCCTTATGAAATCTTCCAAGTATTTTAGTATCCTTAGTATAGTGGAAAATGCAGGACAGCTAGCACACAGACAGTAGGTTAGGGTACTTTGATCTATCCTAATGGCCATGCCAGATTATATACAGCTTGCATGTATCTCTGGTTTCACATTATGTTTCTTAGCTTTTGAAATCAAATAAATCAACTGACTTTGTATGCACCTCTGGTGGTGGAGCATTTTGCTTTCATGTGCATTCTCCATGTCATCAGGACTTTTTTTTTTTTTTTTTGGCAAGGCAGCAGTTAGTTCAGTAGTCTGAGTCTCCCGGTCTCATTGTACTGGAACTTATTAGTGACCCCTTCCACTGTTTCTTTGATTGAAGCCTGACACCAAGCACTGAAATAAACTGTTTTCTTAGGATTTCCTGCTGCACATATCTCCTCTGGTATCTTGTTTAAGCTCTTAGCTGGCTTTCCACCATGTTGTGATGTGCCTCTTTAATCCCCCTTTCCACTTCTTTTTATCTTTATGCACCACAGGGCTGTTCAGACAAGTTCCCTTTTTACCTTCTCTTCAAGCCACTGAATGGACAAATGCTTAGCCCCATTCACCCAGGGAGAAATTAAGAGCTAACAAAAAAAGAGGCCCTTTTTGTTTATGAATACTAACTTTCTGAAACTTAACACTAAACCTTCAGTTTCCTTTTCAACACTTCTTTCTGCATGTTTTGTATATCTTAACTCACCTCAGTTCATTTCCTGGCAAATTACTGCACAGTAGCATATGGCTTGAGCATATCACAGAGAGAGTTCAGTATATTTTCAGTGCATGAGATTCAGGGGCAGTTCTGAAATGGGGTAGACTGAGGCAGCTGCCTCAGAAGCAGTGGTGGTATCTAAAGCGGGAGGAACCAGAATGCTGGGCGGGACGTATGGTTGATTGGCAGCCCGTCCGTTCTGTTCCGCCACCTGCCTGCCGCGCGGGCTGCCCCCGGTTGGCGCGCCCCACCGCTGCTCGCCCAGGCACCCGGTGTGCCCCCCGCCCGTCCCCCGGTGAGAAGGCGCCCCCTCCGAGGCCAGGGCAGCCCATGCGGCGGGCGGGCAGGCAGCGGAACCAAACGGACGGGCAGCCAATCACACGTAAGTCCCGCCCAGCGTACCGGTTCCTCCCGCTTTAGATACCACCACTGCTCAGGAGACAAATCTGGAATGCTATTTAAAGACAGATAATTGTCAATTATTTCATTTATTAAGAAAATATCTTTCCTCATCAAGAGTGGGCTACATGTGGAGAGAGGGCTTATACATTTTAAGGAGGCCAGGTAGTCCTGCAGGATCCCCTTAAGAGCTGGCGGATCCATTGTCAAGGATAGAGGGCAAATTCCCCCCCTCCCAAAGTAACACTGTCTCCAAATCTGACACTTTACTTTTCCCAATAAGAGAGAATGACACCCATTGCTTTAAAAGGAAAAGTAAAGCTGTACCACTGGGCCAAAGCTAAGCCTGCAGTTATCAGGATGCTGGGGATTGGTTTAGATACAATCTAAACTGTATTTAAATGTGTAACACAATTAAATACAATTCAAGTCATTTTTGGATTATAAGGAGGTATGACTGGATGGATGTTAATTTGGCTTTGGGGAGAGAGAGAGTGTGAGAAACCATAACGTATTTGCATATATAAATCCCAAGGATGTCCAGTTGAAAAACACGTGTGGCAGTTTTAGGAAAATCCATCCACCTGAGAACCTGGACAGCCATTACAGATTCTGGAAGAGGAGTGGTTCCCAAACTGTGGGTCAGGACCCACCAGTGGGTTGCGAGCTGATTTTTGGTGGGTCACAAAAGCCGATAGCTGACAAGGGAAATGTATTGAGCTTTACGGAAACCGTAATGGAGCAGCATGTGCATGTTCACTTGGGAGTAGGTGACAATGCCTTGGCTCTTATTTTAAGGCCAAACGAACAAGAACACAAGGCCACCAGAATGATCCTGACCTCATGAACATGGAGCTCAACAAACTAAATGTCAGTGTGTGCTCCCCTCCCCCCCCAGAATAAAGGATAAAAACAAGAACTTGTGGCTTGTCATGCAAAACTTCATTTTTTTAGTCTCACAAAGCTAGGTGGGTCTCGATAGTGTGTCATTTTAAAAAGTGGGTCCTGGTACTAAAACGTTTAGGAAGCACTGTTGCAGATCATAGTGAACTAGATGGACTGACTCCATATATTGGCCTAACAGCAGATTCTCTCTCTCTCACTCACTCACACACACACACACACACACACAGAGAGAGAGAGAGAGAGAGAGAGAGAGAGAGAGAGATTTGTCTTCTGTTCAACTGTGAACAGTTGACTCCACAATAACTTGCGGTTAGTCCACCATCTGAATTTGTGTATCACCCAGACTATTATTATTGCACATTTACTGAAGACAAAGGTATTGTTGCTTGCTACCTTCAATATACATTGCACCTTAATATAAATCAAAGGTTACTGACCTTTCGAGGAGCCTTAAACTTTGACAGCGACAGATGGGAGGAAAGGAAGAGACAAGGATAACAGGAATAAATATTAAGGAATGCAGTTACATGACTTCAAGGCCAAATCTACTTGTTATGCACAACTTTGCTCTAATTTTTTTTAATAATGGAAACTTAAGTAGTTATGGCAAACCTGACCAGGCTTGACTTGCAATTGCCTGCTA
The DNA here is from genome assembly GCA_029204185.1 of Lerista edwardsae. Classification (NCBI taxonomy): domain Eukaryota; kingdom Metazoa; phylum Chordata; class Lepidosauria; order Squamata; family Scincidae; genus Lerista; species Lerista edwardsae. Next base: position 9,609,865 of record JAJKFI010000032.1, read on the forward strand.
AGGCTTGATGGCATGCAGCCAAAGGAGACAGCCACACTGTGAAGGCTACATCTGGGACTGAGGATTTGGCGGATCACAAGAATACTGTATATTTGGGGGGGGAACCATTTAAAATATGGTGGTTTAGACTAGCCTGCTCATGTAAGCCACCTTGGGCATTTGCTTCGGCATGGGAAAGGCGGGGTATACATTCTTCAAAATAAAAATAAAACCAATAGCAGAATGGGGCTTCTTGACTCTTTCCCCTTAGGCTACTTTTCTGCTCAAGGCAAAGGTAGCCACATTTTTTTTCTCATAGGAAGTAAGACAGTTTAGGGGATAATTTTGACTGGAGTAAGTGTGCTTCTTACTCCACCAATTCCCTACTCAGGTTTTGCAGCCTCTCATTTTCATTGTTTAAAAAGCCAGTACCCATAACTGTATGATGGGTAGTTTGGCCCTTTTGCTTTGTTTCAGCAGAAGATGAAAGTAACAGCCCAATCCTATGGACACCTTCCACAAATGAAATGAGTGTTCCATCAGCAGAAGGCCCACTTAATTGGTGCTGCAGCTGCTAGGACAATGCCTGAAGTAGGGCTGGCTACACAAAAGGCTGACAGCCACACATGCATACCATCAGAGCATCAAGCACCACTAAAGGAGTTGTATTGGCCAGGAGGTGAGCTGTAGGAGGGAGAGGATCAGGTCCACAGCGAAGTATGTCAGGGAAGGGCATGGGGCAATAGTACTGCCAATATCCCATGCCTCTTCCCCAGCCTTACTATGTTCCCCTGGGTTTAGTTAAGACTTGTGAAGAGTTGTTGGGGAACCACGGGGACCAGAGTGTGGTGGAGGAGGTAAGGAAGAATTTCCTTTACTTACCTCACTATGCCTCACCAAGAGTAGGATTGGGCCATAAGAGATTAAGCAAAAGGCTTCATGAAATAAGAGGGTTTTGAGCAAAGATTTGAAAATAAAATGCTTGGAAATTTTCATATACCCTCTGTCTCCTGTTTTAGATTAAGGATGATATCGATATGGAACATAAGGGGCTCCCTTGGTCCATTAAGGTCAGTATTACCTACAATAATTAGCAAGATTCAGCAGGAGTCTAGAGATGCCAGAGACTGGACCTGAGACCTTTTGAATGCAAAGTAGGTGCACTGCTATAGAGCTATGCCCCCCCCCCAAGAATTAACACATGTTGGACAGTGTGTTTGAAATAGTTTTCATGTGCTACACTGATACTGTTTTATGTGATAACTGCTATGAGCAGTGCTGGCCTTAGGAGCTGCAGGGCCCAATGCAAAATATTTTTGTGAGGGCCCACACCCCCATGGCCCCCCTACTCATCAGGATGAGTGAGGCATCTGGCAACAGTGTCACAGCCAACTGCTTCCAGGGGTCCAATTTCAAGTTAATCAGACCCAGCAGCAGGAGGGAAGTCTCTCCAACAGCAATGGTCTGTTCACCATGATCTCCTCATGATGCCTTGGCTTGGAAGATTCCATTCTGAAGTGTCAGCTATAGCGCAAGGTATTGGCTGTAGGCATTCTGCTCAGCACTGATTACAGGGCCCCACCAGACACAAGACCCAATTTGGCCAAATTGCCCTAATGCCATCCCTGGCTAAGATTGGTCAAAAAGCAGACTATAAATATATAAATAATTGAAAAATAAACTTAAAAATAAACTTTTTTTAAAAAAAAGATGGTACTACATGGGTGTTCTAGGAATGAGTTTGAGACATAAGGTGCAAAAAGAGAGAATGAGCACAGTAATGAAAGGAAACAGAGCCTTTCAGGTAGTTAGGATAGTAGTATAAGAGGAATCATGTGTTTTGCCAAATTCCCTCTCTGCAATCTTAGGCCTGCAGTAGGCTAATTAGTTTCTGTAATAAAAAAACTACCCTGGTCTTACACAAGGCACCACTAAACCCCACCACCCATGAAAAGACAAAATACAGTCAGCTTGCCTGCTCAGCCACGCAGGCCCTCCTTCCTCTTCCAGTTGGTGGCTCCAGGGGTGTGGCAGCCACACAGTAATTCTCCACAGTCTCCAGTAGAAACCTTAGCTCCAACCACAGTCAGTCCTAGCAGCCTTGAGTATCCTTCATCCAGTTAGACTTTTCAAGCTTCTGCTCTTTTCTCCAAACAATCCTCTTTCTACACCCACACCTGCCTGACCATCAAGCTTACTCCTTTATTTCCCAGGTCCTCATCATCCAACTGGGCAGCAGCTGTGAACTAGCTACAGGCAAAGGCTCTGGGCTAACCCTGTAATCCCTGGCTGACATAGACAAGGGACCACTACTGATACCATTCCTTATCTCCTTGGGGAAATCTTCCCATTTTCCATGATATCATGGTAGTAGGTGATAGTACAAAGGCAGAAGAATAGCAGGGATGGGCCAGAGTAACTGAGCTCATTTTAATTTGTGAGTCTCCACCCACCCCCACTCATTTGTGAGTCATAGCCCATGCATCTGTGCCCCCCCTCCAGAAATTCCTAAGTAATTTTGACTCAAATATTAGTATTTTTGTGAAACAAGCCATGGTATGTTCCATGGAAAAAGGGAGGTGCGGGTGGGTGTGGTCAGAGGTGTTGTTTTACATTCCCCTAATGTTCTTATCCCATCTGCAGTCAGCAACGTGCTGAAGTCCTTCACTTCAACCACCATTTTAAGCAAAAGCTATGCTGTTGTTATTTGAGTGAGTGTAGCAGTGCAGAAAAATGATCGGTTCCATATAAACCCCAGTGATGAATCCCCCTGTTCACATCATAATTCCCATGCATGTGCAATGGACCATTTGAGCTCAGCAAGTTGGGTGGGCAGGGCAGGGCAGGGCAGAAGTGGCAAGTGGGAGGGTTGTGCGCAACAGCCAGGAGGCTTACAAGTATGCAGCTCTACTCAGAAGTTCCATTGTGGCTGGTCTTTTAATGAGGCTTCCTCCCAGGTAACCATGGAGGCTAGGAGGACTGCATGTTGCCATGCTCAAGCCATGAGGTTGGAAGTAGTTCCTCTTCTATCATTAGGAACCACCTCCTGGCTCCCCCCCCCGGGCTTCTCCAGTCACTATTCCGATGGCAAGAACCCCCTAACTCCTCTTTTGGGCTCTTTGTCCCATCCGTCATCCAGAGAGAAAAAATCAGGCCACCCATCCTGTCCAATCGACAGTCTGTTCCTTCTGAGATGGACAAGAGACCCTGCTCCCTCCCTTGTGTTCCAGCAGCACCCACCTTCTTCTGGTTCATTCCCCTGCCTTGTGCATGATGTAGCTACCAAAACCAAAAACATTAATCCTTCCTGCTGCCCTTTACCCCCCCAGCAACTACCTCCTGGCTGAAACTAATCTACCCTGCTGCTTGTGCCACTCTGAATGCCAGCTTCTGGATTGCCCCACAAAGTCTTTTATGCAATGCAGAAACAGCAAAAAAAAAGTAAGCGCAAACACCCAGTGTCATGGAGAAAATATATGTGTCTTCATGACTAGAGTTTTCCCAATTCATGACTCATTTCCGTATCAGTGGACCCAGGCTCCAGTTACACCCAAGTCATTGACAAGCATGACTAGAGCATACATGAGTCAGTTAAAAACGCATGTTTTTATTACTCTGACTCAAGTCACGTGACTCAAATTCCCATAGCTGAAGAATAGGGTAGGGTCACAAACCTGAAGAATATTAACAATTAAGGCAGATTTATGCCAGTTCTGCAAATGCATAGTAAAACAGTGTAGGGATTGACTGAACAAGGCCTGAACAGTAAGATGGGTGAATAGTTTGGATATAGATAACAGAACAGCGGTGCAACAATGGAAGCCCAGAGTTGCAATAGTCAAGGCTGGGGATTACTAGAACATAATTTGAAATTTTAGCTGAAGGGATTGAAAGGAAGGCCTGAGAATTCACAATGTTGCATGAGGAAATATGTAACAAATAGCAAAGTACAGTAAATAACTACTCTTCTATTTTTGTCTTTTCTAGTATTATCTCCAATACAATTCAAATAGAGATTTGAAGATGATGTTCTGACACTTTCTCTGAATTCACCTTTAGGTTCTGCTTCTAACAATTGGAACTTTAAAGGCAAAAAGCCAGAGCACAATCCTTGTGAAATCTGAAGCGTCAGCAATATAAAAATAAGGTAAGAACACTGCTTGACAACATATCCTGAGGCAGTGAATTTGAATCTACTTCTTGATCTGAAAGGACAGAAAATTCTTAGCCACTTCTATGCCTAGGCTGAAGTAGCTTTCACTGAAAGCAAAAGAACAAAAGAAAGAAAGAGTACCAGATTTTAAGAAGCTGATTATGACTTTAGTAGTTAGAAATTTTGGAATACACAGAAGTGTATTATGAAACCAGGGTAGTAATCATACATAGAAATTTTAATGCCTCTACATTTATTGGTCCTCACTTCTAAATGTTCTTGTTTAAGATGCTTTCTTGAAATTTTAAGAAGTCACACCTGAGGGCTACCTACATCACATGTTACAGATAACTCTGTGAAACTTAATTCCACATAAATATGCACAGTACTGAGTTGACTATCACATTTATTTCTGTGAAACTTGTCAGAAAAAATATACAGGACTGCACTACAAATTACATAAATATTTTGTGCATCACTCATTTTTAATACCAACAAATTTTTTATTTTGTGCCCTGGAATTCCAATTTAGCAACTTGTTTAAATTCATTTGCCACAAAAGTATAAAAATGTAGCTTTGAATTCTAGAGAACTTTGGCTTCCCATCTGGCCTAACTCAATCTATTTAATTACTGCAGAGGATAATTTGTACAGCATGTTTGGCTCATCTCTTATGAAAGCTTTGATGGCTATAAAGTCTTTTTTCAATTTTCCATCAGCTTCCCAAAGTGATCACAGCCTATTCTACTTCTCTGGTGTCCCCATGGTGCCACTTCAGAGACGTGGGGAGCTTTTTGGAGTTGCTTCCCATAGCTCTGGAATTAGATCCTGGGCAAGCTGTAGATTGCTGCATTGTTATTGTAATCTCACGGAGCACAATTTGCCTGGCTTTTCAGAGCTATCCTAGAAAAATCCTCAGACTTGTCTTCACAGGTGTCTTGCGTAACTACTTGGTTAAATGCAGCAGTTAATGGGAAGGAAATCCATTAGGTGGGATGGGATAAGGAGTCAACCTGATTTTTATTGCTAGCATTTTTATTGCAGTCTGATTATAGAATCTAAGAGAAAGTGGGTCTGAGTGTAACTTCAGTCTTGTTTTTGATTCTGACACCCAGTATTTTTTAATGTAAAATATTCTGATGTGAGGTGTTTTATGTAAGATGCATCTTTTACAAAGCAGGGGGGAATACAGTAGTATTTAGTAGATAACAATTGTAAACACCAGTGGGGATATATGAGTCTCTGTGTTAGCAAATGCCTTATGAAAATATGGGAGGTAGTTTCTTTAACCTATTATATCACATTGGGACAATCATACAGATGAAAGGTTGATTTCAGTAGCATTTGGTTCTGTTTGTTTTGTACTATGAGCTTTAAAAGCATATAAATAGCCCAATCCTATCCAACTTTCTAGTGCGGATGCAGCTGTGCCAACGGGGCATGTGCTGCATACTGTGGTTGTGGGGCAGTCATGGAGGCCTCCTCAAGATAACATTTGTTCCCTTATCTCAGAGCTGCATTGTGGTTGCATTGGCACTGGAAAGTTGGATAGGATTGGGCCAAGAAGGTTTAATAGCAGGAGGCGGCATGACGTCATTTTCTTGAAGCCACATCGGGGCACCTGCGGGGTCAACCAATATGGTTGACTCAATCAGATCCAAGGAGGTTTGGTCAGATCATTGCCGCCAAGGAGGATTGCCGCGAATTCAGGAATGAAAATCTCCCTGCACTGTGTAAAAGTTAATCTCAACCTCTTTAATCATGCCTGCGTGTTCTGCATACGGGTGTGCGAATCGCTGTACGAAAAATGGGATTTAATTTCCACGGAAAGATTCATGTATTCACATTACATCAGTTCAATAAAACTACAATTCACTGAAATAGTGAGTGCATTATTTTTGAAGCTGTGTAATTTCTTGTTGTTCTGTTAATGGTCTAGAAGAGGACAGTGTGTTACAAAGAGATTTTAATGTAATTTTCCTATATATTTATCTAATTTTTGCCCACCCTCCCCCTTTTTTTCCCTTCCTTCCCGTTCACACTTTATTTTTCCGCCTTTCATTTTCTACTGTAATATTTATGAAATTCTGAACATTATCAGAATTTTTTTTTATGGGGCATGGCCGTTTTATTTTTGCTTGTGTAGATTTCAATACAGTCTGTCAAAATAGTGCAATCTGAGTTTAGACAGCAAGTAGCATTTCGTCAGGTATGTTCAATAATATAATTATGAGGAATTTAACCTTGTAATTGCATATTAAATCATAATAAGGTTACCAATAATGTGTCTACACGATCACGTTTTTATTTTCGTAAGTTTTTATTTAAGGAATAAACTATTCAATCCTAAACAGTACGAGCAAAGCAATCTGAAATTCATGGAATAAGGATTGTTTTGAGTCAACCAACATGGCGGCTAAACCCGCCCACTGGCTTCACTTCACCAGCATTCGCGCTTAAGGGATGCCGCCTCCTGTGATTAAACCTCCTTGGATTGGGCCCTAAGACACATGCAGAAGTATGTTTTGCTGAATTAAATGTGGCCTACTCCCAGGTAAGTGCATATACAATTGCAGACTTATTTTCAGTAACATAATGGTGTATCTTTTTAAGTATTATAAAAAAATGTCCTCTTCTTTGGATGTTCCTTGTATTTCAATATACTATAACATTTAAAACCAAAATTTGCACAGTTAAAGGTTGAGCCTACTTATCTGCTGATTTTATATCCACGGATCTGGCTCAACCTGAAGTTAGGCCAGCAAAGTTTGGCCAGTACAAGGACCACTGTAAAGCATGTTTGGACCACTCTCTGAGTCAGGGGGGATGGTGCATGTGTGTGTCCTGGCCTCTCTGACGGGTCCAAACATACTTTGCAGTGTCCCTTGTCCAGGCCAAACTTTGCTGGCCTAACTGTGCTAGCCTAACTCCAGGTTAGGATTGCGTCCTAAAGTGTAAAGTATCTCTGCGTTTTGCAACTTCTGAAAACCATGTTTTTTACAAGTGAAAACGTGGGTCAAATTGGAACCCGATTGAAATGGATAGGACTTCTTGGACACAAATGAAATTGCTTTATGGCTCAGATTTTGTCTATGTGCCACGAGCCAGCTGCTCCTGACACAGTATGATGCATTTATCCTATACCTCCTTTTATCTCATACTCCCCGCTTAAATGCAGTTATTAGTGTGGTATTATCACTGCAACATTTCAGCAATTTAATGCAAAGAGTGGCTAAGTGCTAGCAATCTGGAAAACTAGAATCTATCTAGAAGGGGGGAAGAGTGACAGAAAAAAAAGCAAGCCCGAAATGTAATTGGCAACCCTTGTTCTAATCACAATCATTTCCAGTATGTCCCACTGATTTTATACTGCTATGTTTCATCATTTGAAAGAAAAAAAATTATGGAATTACCATCCAGTATAGTCACCCAAATCAATAGTCTAAACTATTTGCCAAAAAATTATTCATTTATTAAATCAGGTTGGCCCAATATTCAAAAACGTCCAAAAAGCCAATGGCTACCTATGATTTTGGGGTAACAAAAATAAGATTTAATCAATTCACTACCTACAATGCCACACAGGGCACAATCCTAGCCTGGAGTTAGGCTGGCACAGTTAGGCCAGCAAAATTTGGCTGGCATAAAGAACACTGTAAAGTATGTTTGGACCACTCTCAGAGAGACTGGCACACAGACGTGCGCCATCCTCCCTGACTCCGAATGTGGTCCCAACACACCATGATGCTTATCTCAAGTATGTACCAAGACAGTCAGGATTCATTTATAAATTATTAACTTATAATTCAAGTAAATTTTATTTGACAATTGGAGTGAATTCTTGGGTTGCTATTGGCTTCCTGTAAACAAAAAATTAGGTACACAATAATGAATGAATTTAAGTGCAATCAACAGATCCTACTCGTGATTAAGTATATGTAGTATTGCAGACCTAACATAGTCATCATTGGCACATACTCAGGAATTGTTCTCATCTGAATTTACAAAAATGAATGAAAAATGCTAAACAGTTGCTAACTTACTTATAAGGAAATGCTTTCAGGAATGTGGCTTTAAACCTTTGTTTTACTAACACAGAACTCGACTTCCTTTCTTTCCCCCCATACAAATACATTGTCTCCTCATTTTCCACACTGGGGGAAAGGTTCTCTTTGTAGCAGCATAGCATGTAATGGATTTCATTGCTCCTGGGAACCAAGGAATTTGACCCTTAAACAACATATCACTAAGTAAAAAATATGTTCTGATCACAGTTAAGTTGAGTTAACAGTACAGGTGGCTAGGGACCACTTTGAACATTGTTCCTATGACCCTGCTGTAACATCACAATGATCAATGTTTTTCTTGTTTTTCTGTGGGTTTCTTTTTTTCTAAAAAATAGTAACAGTTGTGCTTGGTGAATCAAAAAACAAGTCCTTTCTCATACATACTTCGCAAATGAAAACACATTGAGTTCCAACTGCTTTTCTTTAGCATTTTAATATTCAGATGTTCATTGGCTACAAGTGTTAGGGCCCAATCCTATCCAACTTTCCAGTGCTCATGTAGCTGTGCCAACATAGTGTGTGCTGCATCCTGTGATGGGGGAGCAATCACAGAGGCCTCCTCAAATTAAGGCAACGCTTGTTCCTTTACACTGGGGCTGAATTGATGCAGCATCAATGCTAGAAAGTTGGATAGTATTTGGCCTTTAGTTGGTTTAACAAGCAGTGTCATCAAGTAAAGTGTTAGAGTGTAACTAGATATCCAGCCTGAGCGTTGCAGATTCCCTCTAATGCAGGGATTGGGGAAATTTAAACCACAAAGTGGATGGGAAAGAGTGAAGATATGAACCTCCCCACTCCCATCAAAAACAACTTTTTTTTCCTATTTTCTCCCACCAGTGATTATTCTAGTGTAGAAGTCTTACAGACTAGAATAAAATGTCACTGGGGGGGGGATCTTTTCATTCAGTTTACTATGTAGAGTCCTTCATAAATGCTTTTGTTGAAAACAGCATATACCTCATTATTATTGCTATTTTTTAACAGTAACAATGACAGTAATAAATTATTAGTCATTATTATCTGATGGCCCGAATAGTCACCAAAAATTACAGCACTTGTGCAGATTTCTGAAAATCTAGTCTGGATAATGTATTCAAACCAAACATTCAAAATTCATAATGTGGTTTTTAAAAAACACAGAACTTGGGGAATAAAAGGAAGACATATAGGGCTTCAAACTCACCTTTCTCGGGGGTGGCTGATGAGCCTGTCAGCAATAACAGCCCAGGAAAGGCAGCCCTGTCCCCAGAGCAGGCAAGGGAAGGCAACAAGCTGCCAGCCCCACTGCTGGAGGAGGGGAATGGGCTGATAACGATCCTTAGGAGCAAATGCATCTAGGACAGCCAAAGGCTGGCAAGGGGGTGAGGCGGCAAACTCTGTGGGGTGTTTTATGGGGCTTTGGGGGGAAGAGAAAAGGAAGTCTATGATGAAGCTGGGGAGGCTAACATGGAGAGGGCAGACCGAGGAGAAGGAGGAGGAGGCTCCCTCTCCCAGTGCTGCAAGCTAAGCACTGGTGGGTGGAGAAGGAGAAGGGTGACGTAACCTACCCTCCCCATCCAAGCTCTGAAGCTTCCAACAGGAGGGGAAGAGGGACATCAGCCATGCTGTCTGCGGTGAACAAACTGGTAACTCTTCGAACTTTTCAACATCAAATGTTTTTGGTGAACTTTATTCACATATTATGAATATCCTATCTCAAGCCAGGAATTTTCTGAAAAGGCAGTCCTTACCTTCAAAAGTGGGATTGCATACAGAATTTGAGCATCAGTCATAAAGGAAGTGGTTAGAATAAGCAGAATTCACTTATTCAGTGGTTTGAGATAAGTAAATAAGAATAAGAGGGACTATTTTCTAGCCATTTAGATGGCACTAGAAAGTTGGCTAGCTTAATCATTTTCTCGCTCCACATGTATGCATTAACCCAATTTGTTAGGGGTTCAACATTTTTTAAAATGTCTGCTGTTGATCATTTCACAGGTTGGCAGTGACTGAAGTATTTATAACAGGCTCAACAGATAGGGCACCCCTCTCTACCCTGAAAAATAAATATCTAGGAAATGATAGCATTGATTGGTAGCAATTTTATCTTGATTGGCCTATCCACATGTAGGTTTTCATTTCATTGGCTTGTTGTTGTTCAGTCGCTAAGTCGTGTCCGACTCTTCGGGGCCCCATGGACCACAGCACGCCAGGCCTCCCTGTCCTCCACTAGCTTCCTGAGTTTGCCCAATTTCATATTCATTGCTTCGGTGACACTATCTAACCATCTCATCCTCTGTCGCCCCCTTCTCCTTTTGCCTTCAATCTTTCCCAGCATGAGGGTCTTTTCTAAAGAGTCCTCTCTTCTCATCAGGTGGCCAAAGTATTGGCTATAATAATGTAATTTAACTGGGGCAGGATTTGATAGGTTAGTATTGGACAATAACTTCTATGGGAGATAAATTCATCCTTGGAGACCCATAGGTTAGTTCTGTATGTATGTCTTAAGGATAAACACAATACCATCATCAGTAGCAGAAGTAAGGAAGCGGGGCTCAGGTTCACCTCTCACCCTCATGTACTGAGCTTATAAGAAGAACCATCCCATGTATTTTGCTTCTCCTCTTTTTGTTGTTTAAACCAGTGGACTACAGACTCCAGCATGTGGGCCAGATCCAGTTATTGTCTGCTCCTTCCCTGGCGTGAACAGCACTTTTTGTTCTGCCAGGGAAGCACCGAAAGATCCCAACTACTGTCCCCCAGGCAGGGGCGATCCTGGGGGGGGGTCAGCACCTGGGGCACACCGCCAGAGGTGCCACCCCACCTGCAGGGGGCCTCCCACTCAGGGAAGCAACCGTGCAGGACTTGTTTAAGCTGTGCACGATGGCTTTCCTGAGTGGCCTTGCCGTGGCAGCCCCAGTAAAGCTGCTCAGAGAAGTGGAGCTTCCCAGAATGACCGAGCAAACAAGCACCGCAGTGTCATTCTGGGAAGCGACTGTGCACATGTGTGCCTGCTTACCAGAGGAGCTTTGTCAGGGCAGCTACAGTGAAGCTGCTCTGGGAAGCGGCCGTGTGTGGCTTCACAGCTGCTTCTCAGGGTGATCCTTCGGAGCATGCCTTTTTTTATAATGCTTTTTTTATTTTCCAACATTTCCCCATTTTCAATGCCTGACCGCTCTGGAAAATGGCCATGAAGCCACTTCTCAGAGCTATCGGGAGCACTCCAAAAGACTGTCCACCCCTTCTCGGAGATGCGGGGTAGCCCTTCAGGGCCAAGCCAGGTTGCTCTGGGAAGTGGCTTCCACCGTGGAAGCTGCTTCCTGGAGCAATTTCATGCTCCTAATCAGTGGTGGGGGTGGGCAGGCGGGCAGGCGATGTTGCCTCCCCTCCCCTAGCCCATCATCTAGGGCATTTGAACCCCTTGTCCTGCAGGTCCACCTCTGCCTCTTTCACAGCCAGCCACATCTGCTCAGAATGCCAGGTGCGAGGCATGCTGGGATGGTAGATCCCGAAGGCAGCTGGCTGCAAAGGTACCTGGAAGGTGTAGTCAGGGCCTTTTGGAGCTTCCCTGGTGGAATGGAAAGTGCCGTTCATGCCAGGGAAGCTTTTCCCTGCTGCAGTGGTCTCCAGTTTGGGCGCAATCCTAACTTGCGTGGACTGTGTAGGTCACTGCACTGTATCCAGAGCAAGTTAGGAGCAAGCAAGAGCCTCCCTGAGGCAAGGACACGTCCGTGTCCATACCCTGGGGCAGTGGTGGGATTCAAATAAATTAACAACCGGTTCTATGACATCATAGCCGGAGCCAAAAAGAAACCGAAGCCAGCCGAGGTAAGCGAGTGGGTGGGGCCCAGCCATTTAACAACCGGTTCTATAGAACCTGGGCGAACCCCCTGAATCCCACCACTGCCCTGGGGTAGGTGCTAACCACCCCAATGGGCTCATCAGATCTGAGCCTACTATTAAGCAGGCGCAGAGCCGAAGACGCCAAATGGCCGAAATAGGGGCTGCACGGCCTGGATGCAGGAGCTTGGATGTGGCCTAACGGTTACATCGCAGCTCCAACCCCCTCCCTGGGCTGGCAAGCCTGCCCATCCCCCACCCAGAAACGCCCTCCCACTGTTCCCATGCCACCTGGAACTTTTCCTGTGCCAGCCAAACATGGCTGGCACAGGAACACTGCGGCGCCAGCTTCTGCCAGTGCTACAGGGCCAATGCTGCTGCCAGCGCCAGCCTGTGAACACAGCACGGGCGCAAGGGGCCTAGACAGCACCCTTGCGCCAGTGCTGCATGTGCAAGGCCAATGGCCCTCCTTGGATTCTGCCCTTAATGGCACTAAAATATACACTCTTGGTGACAAATAACATAGGTACCCACATGTATTATTTGTTGTCTCATTTCCATCACTTTGGAATTTCACAATTCACAGATTATGTGCAACAACTGAAGTCTAATTGATTGCACAATCCCATTAGGTGCGCAATGCTGACGCAACATCTGATGCGGGGGTGCTGAAAATCAGCATAGAATTGAAAATTGGCATAGAATTGAGTGGCACCCCCATGTTGGTACTAAGGCAATGGGAACCGCCACTGCAAGCCGTGCCGGTCACATTGTGCCTATGCTGTGCCTCCCTTGCGCCAGCCGAAACCAGCTGGCACAGGGATGGCACCATGTTGGGACGAGGAAGGGAGTGGGTGGGGGGAGTGTGTTTCTGGGCAGGCAGTGGGCAGGTGGTGGGCTGGCTGGCAGGCATGCTGGCCTGGGAGGAGGGCCAGCTTGGGATTCGGCCGTAAGGCCAAATCCTAAGCTCATCCTGGAGACCATGTGGCCCTGATTCAGGCCGCGCTGTCTCCTCGGATCTGCGCCTGCTGTTTAGCAAACACAAATGTGCCCTTGCCACGGGGAGGCTCCAGCCTCCCCGAGCAGCACTAGGTTATGGCGCAGGCCTGTTGGCTTCGCCATTCTGACACTGTTCAGGATTGCGCTCTCAAGCTCTTCCCCCACTTCTTTAAAGGGATTACTCCCACCACCATCAAATTTGGTGGGATAGGGAGGTATCACGTTGGTTTTTGAACTGAATTTTAGTTGTGGCTGCAGCCTCGACCACAGACTATGCATGTTTGCATAATGGCTATAGTTTTCAAAATTGTCTTGTTTTTAATGACTGCAGTTAGAGCCTAATTCTAGCCCTTTCTCCTGTCCTATAAAAACCAAAAAAGGACACATACACCATTAACTTGCTTGGGACATGGGAAAACATCTTGATGGCAGCTTCCAATCCTTTGGTGATGATCTGAGAAACGATGGCCTAATAATTCTCTAAGGTAGTCTCTAACCTTTGCCCTCACCAACCAATTATGTGAAGCAGAGATGCTTAGCACATTGGTGACATATCACACATTATTTGTATCAGACATTACAAGAAGCAGACAGAAAATGACATGGGGCAGTGACTCTTATAACATCTAGTTTGGTTCATACCTCCCAAACCATAGCTGCTAAAACAGTGATCTGTGTCCAAAACATTATAGCATGGCACACACTAGGAAATTGGGACTCTTCTATCTGCTCTTCCTCAATGATACCTTGCCCTTGTCTTCAGGGAGATTACTCCCCACACACAAAGCCCACGGGGGAATTTTGAAAAGCTGTGTAGCAAGTATCACTAATAGCAGGGTGAGCCTTTGATGTAATTATCAGACTGGGAACATGCTTGACTTTCAAGAGGAGTTTAAGATTATCACATTCTTACCATCTCTACTAATTGGAATATGAAAACTTAATTCTTAGCAGGCTTGTTCCATTTCACTGTGTAGAAGCTAAGAAAGCCAGGCTTGTATTCTAGTGTAAATCTGACAAACGCAGCATTCTACATGATTTGTATATTGACTAGCAGGCACCCAAGAGTCTGTCATTTTCATTGGTACGCCTTTTATTTAGATGTCTTCAGACCTCTTCTTATGGAGATAGGCTACTCTCTACCAACCCTGTGGTCACTGTTGTCTTAGAAATGCAGAAGGCAGAATCCATCCCTCCCCATTCAATTTCCCAAAGTTAAATCAAACAGGGAAATGTCCATTTTTCCAACTCCCTTATTACAACAGACTAATTCATCTACAAAGTGACTTCTTCTGACCAAAATAAATACATCCTATGGTGATTTTTTTTTAAGTACATGTAATTGTTTATCTGCTTTTATTTAGCATATAATTGCTAGCACTGTCTTTTGGCCAGGACAGCCTTACTGAAGCAAAGGATCTGCTCTTCTGGGATCTATATACTTTATGTACCTGCCCTCTTTGCCAGACCAGCTGTAATAGAATCGATGTATCAAAGCAGTCCATTTGAAAAAGCCAAGGCAGCCAATCTGTAATGGAAAGGTTTTCTAGCACACGCCATTGACTGTCAGGAAGGGATTAATGCTCATTTCCTTTGCTACTCTTCCCTCCTGCCCGTCTTCACCCCCATAAACTGTACAGGAGATGTGGGGGCAAGACTGTCCCTGATGCCTCATTTTTTTGTTGCTTAAAATTTATGAAGCAATACATGAACGATCAAGAAGGCCCACCAGAAGCAGTACTAATATAGGAATAAAGACTAACAATTACATTGTTGGGAACTTCAGCTCTATCCCCCTCAGCAACTCAGAGATCATCTGCTAGTAGTATACAAGATTCAGGAGACTAGAGAGAGTATATGTTTTAGAACCACTATATCAAAGAGTTTGCAAACTGTTTTAGTAGACTCCACTTTTTCCTGTTCTGAGAGGGGTTTAAGTGCTTGGCCAACATATGATAGCAAAAATACAAGAAAAACTGCCTCGACAAGACAGAGAATACAGGTAGTTAGTTTACTGTAGCATGAACTTTCACCAGCAATTGTATACCTATGATGAGAGGACAAAGTACTAGCCTAAGGCACAAGGGTGCCTTAGGTGGTCAAAACGGTCAAAGATAATGAAATATAATCACAGTTGAAATAACATTAGATGATGTAATAGTTTCTCTTTCACTTTGAATAATTAGACCTGTTTTCAACTATGATATATAAAATGCCAGATGTCAGTTTGCTTGGGCAGAAGACGGGGCAGAGTGGCATCCCTGCAACTTCTCCCTGGCTCTGCAGCCTTATAAACAGCTCAATCCTAACTAATTCTAACTGTACAGTAATGCAGCTGTGCCAGCATAGGCTACGCTGTATCTCAGGGTGGATTTTTGGCTGCTGGAGGTCTTCTCAGGGTAAGGAGACATTACCCTTGTCCCAAGATAAGCCCCACCAGCCGCAATGTGTGAACTCAAATCTGTACCAACAGAATCACTGGCACAAATCCGAGTTGGTCCATGCACGTGGATCAAGCCGGGGAAAGGGGTCAGGATATGCTGGTGCCGTCAATCCCACCCCCTTCCCAAGCCTGATTCACCCATTTGACCCCATTGCTGCCTTCCACACCTCTCCCTTCACCCCTACACTGGGCATTCCTGGTCTGGAGGGTATCCTCTCTGCCAGCACATGTGGGAAAGCTTTGGCCTTCCCATTGGTACACTGGTTAGAAGTGTAATTGCAAAGTGCCTTATGGCACTTTTGTGACAGCACACACCAGCAGAATGCTTTTTCAAATATACTGCCAGTCTCTGTGTCATTCACTTAATCTTGGCTCTCAATTCAGATACATCTAATACATTTCTGTTTCACCCTTACTTTTAGATTGCCTTTATGGGGTTATCCTATTTTATTCTCCCAATGAACCAGGGTAGTGTAATGCCCCTTCTTCTCCACCTCTTCCCATGGGGCAGCTCCACATCACCGGGACTGGTGAAAGATGTGTCTGGGTCAGCCAAGGACCTTCCACTCAGGCACAGACAGATTCATCACAATGTGGTGCTGGGTGTGTGTGTGTGTGTGTGCGCGCGTGTGTGTCTTACCTTGCTTCTCCTTTTTTGGTCTTTCTTTCTCTCATCTTCTTTTCCTTCCTCCTGTTCATCCGCCTCTCCTTCTCCCTTTCTCCTTCACACTCCCTTCATTCTCTTCACCTGCCTTGCTCCCAGCTGGGACTGGCCAGCAAAGTTGTGCCTTTCCACATCTGGTGATGACATCATCATTGGGTTGCCAGACCTAGATGTGTGGGTTCTCAGTACTCTGTGCTGCAATGGGCTGCCACAGTGGCAGAAACTTTCACAGGTAAGCTGAGAGAGAGTGACTCGTTCAAAATTAAATCCAGTGAGCTTCACAGGGGTCACTGTGAACAGAAGTCTCCCTAATCTAAGAGTAGTCCAAGACCCCCTATGAGTATCCAGGAGTATCCATTCACCACACCAGCAAATGTATGGTCCTACTATTGCCTCCTTAGGGCAAGAACCAGAATATACTCACATAGTCTATACTTGATACCACAGGCTAATATGAGTCCTTCTTGTGGGGGTTCAAACACTAAAATTAGTACCTAATAAAATAAATGCTAACCTTTACCTAAAGTGACTTTAAAAATGACAACTTGGAAAAGTATTTTTGTAACTGCTTTCATTCCTTTTTGATCTATTTACCAGACTTCACCAACAGATACGTCATTTCAGCTCACATTTTTGGGCTTTCCGTTCACCCTGGCTTGTTCACAATCCCACAGAGACATGGCAAGAGTTCCCCTCTCCCTTTTAATTTTGATTACTTCAGCAAAGCTAACTGTGCCTAAGAATAACACACACAGCTGGCTGTGGACAGTTTTGGGAAGGGGAGGTGTTTAAAATATGCTGTGTTCAGAAAATACAAAAGAACAACCAACCATCAATAAGAAACAAAGATTGGGGATAACAACAGAGAGGTGCCAATATGGGTGCAGCAAAGGCACCATTTTAGATTTTGAATGTGGTTGTGAAATAACAGATTCCCGTGAAATGACATCAAGGCTCAGCTTAGTAAAAAGGTCCATTCATATATAAATTCAATGCTGAGTTCTAAAAACCGTGTATTTGAAGGGCTTTTGTTGGTATTTTTTTCTTAACATAACCAAAGATATAGATACTCAATCCACATGTGGTCTAAAAGACAGAAATGAGGGATGGGGACAAACTGCTGTTCTCCATGCTCCTTAAATGAGTCACAGAACTGCAGCTTAAGTTTGTTCTTTCTGATACAGATCTCTTTTGGAAATTATTTGTCTACCCTTTCATAAAAGGTCTGGTTTGACACTTCCCTGTTCTGTGACTTTTTCCGCAGTTGGCATCACAAAGTAAGTTTCCCCATGTCAGTAACAGAAAAACAGGGCTTCATTTCTTTAGTAGAAAGAGACAAAGATTTTCCCTACAGAGACAAGAAGTTTGTTAACTTTTCCTAGGCAGACAAAAATCTCTTTAGATTGTGGTGTTAGCACCCTCTGGGGGCCAACATGAATCATAACACCTAATAACAGCAAGAGAACGTAAAAAATGTACAAATGTGAACAGTTTCAAAAGGGATCAGGCAAATAAATCATTTTATCTCTGTTACTGACAATTGTGCTGATGTGACAGTTGTCCAATAATACATTACTGAAAGTATGTGTTTCTGGTCCCCTATGTCTGGTTCCCACACCACCCTGAAAATATTTGAAGAGCAGAATCACATGGCATAGGCAAATACTGAGGATACTACGCATGACACTTGCCTCTACTCCCACATCAGTCTGAGTAGTGGTCACATGATGCTGTTATTGATATGTGGCACAGGATACCACAAGTTACTTAAGCGGCACAGGATGCAAAGAGGAAATCAATAATCATGCCAGGTTATTTTTATGTCAGATTAACTTTATAGTTTAGCTTCCTACTGTCCCAGAACACAAGGGAGCCACATATTGGCCAAATTGTTGCCTCAGTCTCATACCTCAGCCACTGGACTATGTTACAGCAGCTCTGAGGAGACAAGATGGTCTACTGTGAATCACCTTGACTATGTACTTTTAGGGTTACCAGATACAAACTGGGACAGAGTGCCTATATCTTTAACCATTGTATAGAAGAGGTTTGGGCAGGTGTAGCTTTTGAAAACCTTCCATGAAAAGCTTTTGAAAAGCTTTTGCTGCACCTGCCCAAATTCCCTCTTCTATACAATGGTTAAAGGTATATGCTACATCCCCTACTAACTGGCTACATCCCCTGCTAACTGGGCAAGAGGCACTTTTTCAAGTGGTGTTCCTCTTACATTTAGCAGGGGGACAGTAATTGTCCCTATTCACCCCTGCTCAGTGTCTTTCTAGTGGCTGTTGCTGGTGATGTTCTGCATAGTTTTAGATTGTGAGCCCTTTGGTACAGGGAACCATTTAACTTTATTATTACTATTTGCTTATAAACCGCTTTGTGAACTTTGTGTTGAAAAGTGGTATATAAATACTATTGATTTATATGGATTCTGTCCAGGTTTTTATCTGGTAATGCTATTTTGTATAACATTCTATGCAATTTACTATACATTGATGGTCTAGTATTGTGTGCTAACTGGTAAGCTTCAACTATAGGTTAAAAAAACATGGAAGATTTGGCTAGTGGTTATGGTGTGTGGACTCCCTCTGTTAGCCTGATGTGCTATTAATAGGAAGAAACAGATGAATTCACAAGCTGTCCAAAAATTAATCTTATTTTCCTGAATAAATTACAAATTGACAAGATCTCTTTGCACATCTGACGACATTGTTGGGCATTCAAAAGACAATCACAGCTCAATCCTATCCTTCTTTGGAACAGGCAGGCCAGCTGGCCTGTGTTGTACCCAGTGCAGGCTTGGAGGTGGCTGCAGCGCAACTTGGAGTAAGAGGACTTATGCCCCCTTACATTGACTAGTGCCCCAGCCACCACAATGGGGCTACTCAGCTCTGTGCCAGCGAAATCGCTGACACAGACCTGAGCAGTCCAATGTAATATTGGGCTGTTCAAGAGGGGGTTAGAATATGGCTTAAGTGCCGGAAGCCAATCCCATCCACCCCTCCTGGTCCACTCACTGGCCCACACTCCCTCTGCCTTCCTCCGCCCTCATCCGGCCTGCATTCCTCCTGCCTTTCCCAACCCCCAGTGCTGGCCGTCCTCGGCTGGCACAAACACACCTTCCTGGAGCAGCAGGGAGGCTGGATTTGTTCTCCGTGGACCGGCTTACACCCTTGTGCCAGCCCAGCCAACTGGCACTGGCAGTAAGGCCTTAACAATAGCTCAAGGCCTAATAGGATCGGGCTCTATGTCCCCCTATGTTCAGTAGGACTTACTCTCAGAACATTTACTTGTTACTTTAGGGTGGAATCCTGTGCTGTATCCAGCGCAGTATTGAGGGACACTGGAGCCTCCCCGGTGCAAGGGCATGTTTGTGCCCTTACACAAGGGGAGGCACTAGCCTCCCCTGCCACACAGCCCGAATCAGAGCTGTGGAGTCAGGGTTGCCCACGGCAAAGGTAGGATGGCACTGCCCATATAATGTGAGAGATATAGTGTCACTCAGGCAGTCCTTTGGAAATATGAGAACCTAAAGCATTACTTCCCAAGAGTTTTAGCACCAGGACCTACTTTTTAAAACACAACCCACTAGACAAAAAAAGAGGTATAGAAATAAATATTTTTATTATTAATAAATATTTTATTTATTATTAATAAATTATTTATTACGCTGCTAGAGATCTTATGTGCGTATGGACATTTACCAGACGCACCCTAGAAATGGTATCTCTAGAAACTCCCTAAGGATTGCTCCCCCCAAACCTTTACAGTCACTCCAGGGTACCCAGAAGGCTGAATTGAGCAAGATGTACAGTTAGGGACTTCCAGGCCAGGGAAAAGGCTGAAACTGGATTCACATGTGATCTACGGCATGCCAATTACTAGAGAAAGTGGGAAAATGTAACATTTTAATTTAGGAATATGAAGATTACCTCATACTGCAGGTTAGCATTCCAGTTAACAATTTTCTTCTGCAAACCAGGCAAGGAGCTTGCAACGGTTTTTAAAAATATTTTAAAATCTTTTCGTAACCCATCAAAAATCAGCTTTTGACTCACTGGTGAGTCCTAACCCACAGTTTGGGTTAGGCCTAGATCTACACCAGCTATTTTCAACCTTTTTCATCTCTCGGCACCCTTGACAAGGCGCTAAAATTGCCAGGGCGCAACATCAATCAATCAATCAATCAATCAATCAATCAGTCAATCAATCGGTACTTATATACCACTTTTCAACACGAAGTTCACAAAGCAGTTTACAGGCAAATAGTAACAATAAAGTTAAATGGTTCCCTGTCCCAAAGGGACACCATGGGAAGATGGGATGCTGGAAAGGGAAAGGGCTATGTGGTTGTTTTGATTGTAAATTGCTTTTTTTTTCTGGTTAACTTTGTTGTTGGAAAATGGCTGATAAATAACCCAATTTATTGCTGCATTCTCAGGAAAGTAGAAAGCTCTGGCATCACAATGATGGCACTTCTGGCTGTGACATCACTTCCTGTGGGTCCTGGACAGATTGTCATTCTTAAAAGTGGGTCCTGGTGCTAAAAAGGTTTAAGAACCTCTGGTCTACATAATATATGGTCCTTAGAAAATTTCTTAGTTTGTTTCCTGTTGACTCTAAACCTTCTTTTTAGCCACTGTTCTTTGAAAAAGTTTCAAAGGCAACACCTAAACACTACTCCAGATGACTTCATCTTTGAAGGAGAAGTCCCATAGCTCTGCTCCTCCTTAGCTACATCCTGTTGCTGAGTAATCAAGATAGGCATGTGCATGTGTGATCAGGCCCTTATCACTAAGATTACAGTGTCCCAGAAAAAGAGCAGGAGCCAAGCAGCTTGCACCATTATATGCTCTTTTCTTTCTATCAGGATGTACAATCTAAATTCTTCTGCCTATTTTGTAATTTCTAAACTTGATTTATTTCTGAATGAACTCCACCCTCAAGCCTTTAATGCACAAACAGCTTTTCCCTTTTCCTTTTTTCATGCTTTTATAGTTAAGCAACACGAATGAATGCAGCCATTGATAAAAATTCAGCTGAAGAATGGCTTAAGAATTGGAATGCTGGGATGGTGCCAAGACTTGAATCACACTAACTCTTCATTCTGGTACTGCTAAGCATCAAGTGCCAGGGAAACAATCTGAATGCAATAAGTAAAAATAATAACTTTCAACGAGCAAATCTGTCCCACAAGCTTTAATCTTTTGAGTTGTATACTTGGGCTATTTCCAGAGGCACAATATACCTAATTTTATATTGGAAGTACTATTTCAGGTAAACCCATTGATTCTGAAAATAACTTTTTTATATGAATATTTTTTTCAAAACAAGAAATGTAAAAGAGGAAGATAACTTTTATTCAACTAGATTTTAAAAGAACCCTGCAAGTAAGTTCACCAAAGTTTCTAACCCAACATTAGTTTACTGGCCGGCCTGACCACACACATCACTGGAAGTCATTTTTGTCATGTCAAAGCTTGGGGAAAAAAGAACTAACCCTTTGAGTTTATAAAATATTCCCTACCTGATCACACAGGCAAGCATATATATAATTATTCGGTGCTATTGTTGTTACCATGTTCAGTTGAGACCCATCTTTGGAAGAAAGGTAAACATAGGTTGGTAGCAATTCTGTCTTTATCCTGGTACGTAAGTCTACTGCTCTTGAAACACGCATCCTTTGTTGGCTACTACTCTAGAAACACTATAGGCCATTTAGGGAACACAAATTGAGGGGCATGTCAGGTGTGCATAAGCTGATGTTTCTATCATAACAGTTATCATTGCATACTTTCACTGATGATGAAAGATTAAGCTAAAACACAGATGCCCTAAGGCTTCTAGAAATGAAAAAAACTTACTGCTATGTAGGCAACCCAAAGAGCGTTTAGGAGAGGAGCTACAGGGAGGAGGAATTTCTAAAGCTTACTTTTATGGACTTAGTTTTAAAAGAAAAAGTTGAAAGCAGTTTTGAATAGTGAGGAAATTGAGACTTCTGAAATCCAGAGGGCACTTGGGTCTCTTGCCCCTGGTTCATTGGCTTAGAAACCTCATTGGTCTGCTATAATCAAACTTTTAAGGTTTAAAGAAAAGCATGTAATTCTGGAAAAAAGGCAATACAATACTTGGCAGAAAGAAAGGCAAGAATATAGAAAGGTGAGAAAGTTCGTATTTTCCTTGGTGCAACTAAAAAGAACTAAGGAAAGAAGAAAGGAACTACTGAATTTAAGTGTTTAATGTTGAGAAAGCTCTCAAAATGTGGGATTTTGCAACATACCACCCCTGAAATAAAATGGAAGTAGCAGTAGCAACTATATCAAGATGGTGTAGAGGGTTTTTCAATTTCATTAGTAAGCTTCATATATTATTTAGTTGCATTTTGAAAAGACTTTGCTTAGATTGAATAAAAACAAATGAAGATAATTAGAAACCTTTTTCCACACGCAAGTAACTTCAGAGCACAATATTTTAGGAATCTCACATCTAATATGTCAGAAAGTTCCTGGTACAAATCTTGCATCCTTAAGATCAGGGGTCTCTAAATGTTTTAGTTGGAGGGCCCCGCATCAAATATCTAGCATAGACAGTGTCGAGGGCAGGAAAAATAAATAAATTTAAATATAAAATTTAAATGAATACATTAGAGACATTTTTCATTTCTGTGTAGATAGATAGGATTGGGCCCTAAGTGTCCTATTTCTGTGTTTGAAATGCTGGTAGCTATCAGTGTAATCTTACTTATGTCTACTCAGAAGGAAGCCCCATTAGGTTTAATGGGACATACCAGTAGTGAAATTCAGGGGGTTCGCCCAGGTTCTATAGAACCGGTTGTTAAATGGCCGGGCCCCGCC
This sequence comes from Lerista edwardsae, assembly GCA_029204185.1. Taxonomy (NCBI): domain Eukaryota; kingdom Metazoa; phylum Chordata; class Lepidosauria; order Squamata; family Scincidae; genus Lerista; species Lerista edwardsae. The sequence continues at coordinate 9,632,846 of JAJKFI010000032.1, forward strand.
CACTCACTTACCTCAGCTGGCTTCGGGTTTTTTTTGGCTCCGGCTATGACGTCATAGAACCGGTTGTTAATTCATTTGAATTGTACCACTGGGACATACTACCAGGTATGTGCATACTTAGGCAGCAATTCTATACATACTTACTTAACGGGTAGCGCAGTCCTATAACGCCTTAGCGCCAGCACTGTGCTCTTGCGCCGGCTGAACGCAGCCGCGAATGTGCCATTAAGCTCATCTGCGTCAGTGCTATGGCGCTCGGCTGGTGTAAGAGCGCAGTGCTGGTGCTCTGACACCACCGTGACCGTCGGCAGTGCTGGCCATGCACCAGTTGAGTGCCGGCGTTGCTCGGTTGGCACAGGGCCTCCGCGAGGGTGTTCCAGAGGTGTAACTGGGTGGCACAGTGGGCAGAGACAGGGTTGTGACACAGGACGGCCATAGTGCCAAATCCTAACGCCCATTCCTGGCCAGGGCGGCCCCAATTTGGGCAGCTTCTGTCCACGTTCCTCTGTGCCTGCAAAACAGCAGGCGCAGATCTGAGCAGCCCCATAGGGATGACTGGAGCTTAAGCAAGTGCAAGGGGAAAACCTCCCCTTGTCCTGCACGTTGCTGCTGCTGCCTCCTAATGGGACTTGGGATATGGCCTTGCTATGTCGGCCTTACTAGGCCGGCATAGTGTAGGATTGCGCTCTGAGAGTAAACCCCCTTGAACACTGGGAGAATTACTTCTGTGTAAACATGTATAGGATTGCTCTGTTACACAACTGGAATCTAAGGGCCCAAATACACATGCTGATAATTGCATGTGTTTGGCATTCTGTCTTAAAAAAAAAAAATCAATATTTTTTTTTTGGGGGGGGAGGCCAAAAACCAAAGCAAAGTAGGGCTTTTTAGTACTTAGCCCTCATCATGTAACTACAGTATTGCAATTTCATCCCCTCCCCCATTTATAGAAAAAAAAAACTGTTGAAAGTTAGAGCATGTGTGGAGGTTTGTTTCAAGCCCGAGCATTCTATAAATTTTATAAATTCATTGCATGTCATGAGACAGATCCCCAAGTAAGGCTAGAGTCTCCTTTTATCATTGGCTGCTGTGTTGTTTTGCTCAGCTTTGGCTCATGAGGTTTACTGGCAAGGTAATACCCAGAAGGTGTCTGGCAAATGTTACACATTGAACACAAGTGATCTAGCCAGCATGATTTTGTGATGATCTAATTTGCTTTTGTGCCCTGTATTAATGAACAGGCTATGACAAAGTGTAACTGAAATAGCATTTCAGCAAAATATTGTTTCTGTGTTTCCAAATTGTTAACCATTACAGAGCTGTTTTGCTGGTGTTGCTACAATTGAGGGTGTGAAATTTTATCTATGTTTTTGTTTGCAACATATGACTGCAGGCAGATTAGCTGCACCTGGAATTTCCTATGACTTCTATGGAATGGTTGCTTTCCAAAAATGGTAATTGTTAAGACTTGTTTCACATGACAGGGAATGAAAGATGATGAAAGAAGAAGTGAAACTTACTTTTCCCTCTCATTTCACTACATGAGTAATGTTTCTACATTTAGAAATGGTTCAAATCTTAAGTGATGCCCCACCTTAGTCCCCCACATTGCCCATCTTCTGAATGCTATCCTAGTATCTATTTGAGGAGGAAAACATCTAACATATATAATCATGTGTAAGTCAATGTCATGGATAAGTCAAGGGCAAGTTTTAAGCCAAAAATCATGGAATTTGCCATGCCCCATGGATAAGTCGAGGGTAAAACTTAGGGGTATCTGCAATTCATTGAATTAGATAAATTTGCCTAATTTTACCCAACACCAGATTCTGACAAATGATCTACCAATAATTGTTACCTAAGAACTATACAATCTACCTATTTATTAAAGTACAAGGGAAAACAAAATAAAACAGCAACATAGCAAGCAACTATCAAACCAGTTGTTCCCAAACCTTTTAGCACTGAGACCCACTTTTGAAAATGACAGCCTATGGGGACACACCAGAAAGGATGTCATTAAACAGAAGGGTTGTCATTAGAATCAATGGGCAAGGCATGCTGGAATAATGAAACAAGGCACACAAAACTGTTCAAGGCTAGAACTGATTAGGCATAGAATTTCCAGATACAAACTGGTACTGAGTGCGTATACCGTTAACCATTGTATAGAAGAAGGAATTTGGCAGGTGCAGCTCATCATGGAAGGGTTTCAAAAGCTACAACTGCCAACTTCCCTCTTCTATACAAAGGTTTAGGCACTCTGTCCAGTTTGTATCTGGTAACCCTAATTAGGCATATCTGCCTAGATCAACTAATAAAGGAATGCATGTCACCCTGCCTAGCACACTTTATTTGCTTGGGCTGACTTCTGCAGGGATGATCCTCTCCCCCAGTGAGAGGAAAAGCTAGAGATGTGTAATGGCCGGTGCCAGCCCCAAAATCATTTGGGTGTCTCCTGGCCTCAGGGAAACAACCAGAAGAATTTGGACACAGATCAAGAGCCCCAGCCGCTGCAAATCTTCTTGTGAAAATACAGCTAATTATCAGCAGCTGGGTGTAGTTCAACAAGCCACTGTCTGTGTGGGATTGGCCAGCTAATTAACTCCTGGCCATTCAGCTGGCATTTTGGCCAAAAAAAGCCTTGCTTTGGCGCTTTACTTGGCCCTCCCCCGGACCTTGTGAATGCTAGCAGGCTGCGTTGTCCAGAGGGTCGCCTGAACACTCCCTCAGATTCTGCTGGAGGTTGTGCTGCCTGGGATGGGATGCCTAATTGTAAGTACGGGTGCCTGGAGACACCTCTTGGGTTCAGAGGTGCTCCTGTGTTCTATGTTTGTTAATATTTGTGGTTGTTCTGTAATAAAGTCTTGTCATTTATGTGTAAATTAGCCTTGAGTATAATTTATTCCTTCCTCTGACCTAGAGAGCCTGCAGCCCCTGGCAGGAGCCGTGGCTGTGGCAAAACAAGCTGGAGTCTGCATGGTTCCATCAAACTTGTTTGAGAGCAGATACACTGACATAGAAGCTACCCATCATGCTCAGGAGGAGTAAAAGAGCCCATTTCTTCCACCACCCCAATCTCCACACCTGCTGAATTCAACTCACATGTTGCAGTAAACACTTGCTTACTCACAGGAGTAGCTCAGTTTCGCTTTCCATAAAGCTCAATACTTGTTTGAAAGCAGATACACTGACATAGAAGTTACCCATTAAAATATTCAAGGCTTGGACTTGATTAGGCATACCTGCCTGGAACAACTCAGGAGCAAAAAAAGAGCCCCTTTCTTCCACCACCCCCCCCCCCAAGTAGTTTGCATAGAACCTCAGCATCACAGCTGTCTGGAACAAAAGAGAGCACAATCCCCACACCTGCTGAATTCAACTCACATGTTGCAGTAAACACTTGGTTACTCACAAGTAAATGCAAACATGTAGCTCAGTTTCGCTTTCCATAAGGCTCAATACTTCTCAGTTTAGAGGGAGGGACTTCCTTCTCGACTTTTTGGCGCCTACGTTCATCGGACCAGGACCATTCTAGTTGCATTGCATTCTCTCAGCCTGCCCTTTCTGATGCACCACGGTATGGCCACCTACACACAAGGAAACATGCAGTGTGGCTCAGTTTCACTTTCCATAGGACTCAATTCATTTTTCTGAGCTACTTCTGAGCATGCTCAGACAGCTCTGCAGCTTCGTAGCTTACAGTAATTGTCAGAACCACTCCTCCGAATATAAGTCAATGTCAGGTTTTCTAGGCAATAATTAGGTGTAAATTTCTCGATGTATACATGATTATATACAGTACTTACAGTACATCTACATCTATATCAGTTTTTTAATGCATCATAATTCCCCCCCCCCAAAAAAAAATATTCTGGGCATTGCATGGTTTCATAATATAGTAACACTTAATAAATACATGTACATTGATATGTTGAGAATAATCATTTTATTCAATGGATTACACCCAGGTAAGTGTGAAAAGGATTGTGCTGTTGATGTCCCAGACAGACCACCTACAGTCAGGACCCATTAAGGGGGGGTTGGTTTCATGAGGTAATTTGTACCCAGGCCCAGGGTCAAAAAGGGACCCAAGAGCCAAAAGAGGGGGACCAGAAATGTCCTGGGATCTTACATTTTCCAGGGTGCAATCCTAAACTGCTCTGGAATAGGCCGGCCGGCAGGCCTGTGCTGTATCCACTGAAGCTTGGGAGCAGGCTGGAGCCTCCATGGGGCAAGGGCACATCCTTACCCCAGAGTAGGAGCCAGGTGCAGAGCCAAGGACACCGTGTGGCTTGAATCAGGGCCGCACAGCCTGGGGACAGGAGCTTGGATGTGGCCTAACAGCCACATCCCAACTCCACCTCCCTCCCCAGGCCAGCATGCCTCCCTGCACCCCCACCAACCCAAAAACACCTGCCCTCCCACTGTTCAGAGGTCCCACTGTCCCACCCTGAAAGGAGTTTGGGAGGTTATGGAGGAGGGTTGGCAAGCAAATTTAGGGCTCTTCCCCTTCCAAGAGTTCTCCATTTTTGTTCTAATTGCCAGTTCCAATTTGAATTGGAATCCCATCTTTCTTTGTGATAAAATTAGCATTCTGGCTAATGTAGAGTTTTCATTACATTACAAATCCCATTAAAGGCATTGCTACTTTTGGCATCATAGGTGAAAATGTTTACAGGTTTTGTGAGCCTCTGTTGGGAAACTTCAGACTTCTTCACAATTGGAATTCCTATTAAGCCCTACAAATCTATAGAACCATCAAGTGTGACCAACCTGTGTTGGCCGATCTCCCTTTCACTCTAGGCCACCGATGGTTGTACTCCCTATTTTGCTTCTTTTTTTTTGGTTTTGTTTTGTTTGTAAGAGTGAGACTTAACTGAAGTTGGAAATTTCCATCTGTTACTTCTAGTGCCACAGGCAATACTTTTCTACATGGGAAAGTGCCTCCGGGCAATTTAGAAGCCGTGGGCTTCTAAGCTTTATAAGAATTCTCTAGATTCTTCCTTTTACATCTTTAACAGCTGCTTATAGGAGTTGCAGTGTGCCCACCATGTCTCTGTAGAGTTATCAAGTCCGTCAGTAAATATCCATTCCGGCTGTATATTGTTAAAATGACCAGCATATGGTGATTAGTTCTGTTGTGTCTACCTAGAAAGATGAAATGATCTGGAATGTCATCCCAGAATGACCCCGTGCAGTGCTCCAAGAGCAAAACTAGACGGCAGGCTTGGAACTGCTGTCAAAAACAGCAGGATCACATCTTATTGACACCAGCACCTCATTAATGTCTGATTAATACAAAACATACACAATGTGGTATCATCATATTGTGATATCTTTACAGATTCTCTGCCCTAAGCAGCAGCCAATAAAATGGAGGGGGAGCACACAATGAATTTGCCCCACATGTTTTGGATTAGTAGATTCTACTGGAAACAGGGTAAAATAAGATGTGAGGCTACTGTTTTAAGCAAAACATCTAGTTCTGCTTCTAGTCTATTGCCAAGCTCCTGGTATCATGTGCTTCCCTTCCAATTTTGAGAAGGATGGCTTACAAGAAAAAAATACAATGCTAATGAGGAGCCAAGCAGCTCAAACCTGACAGGGTAGCACCGGCAGCCTATGCACTGCCCTGATGATGGTTGTCATGAAAGCGCCAAGAGGCACTTCAACACTGGCAGGCAGTGAGCGTCGCCTAGTAAGGCCGGTGCCAGTCACTGCTGGGCCTCTGCACTGGCAGGAAGAGCAGAAGGCAGCAGTGGTGGTAAGTGAACCGCTGCTTGGCTGAAAGGTGTTCTGGAATGTGGGGAAGGCGGGAATGGGACAAAACTGGGCAGGAAGCAGGCAGAACAGAAGGCCTGGGAGGAGGGGCAGGGATGGAAGTAGAGGCTGCTGCCAGATCCTATTCTCCTTCCCAAGCCTTGGAGCCCAACAAAGGTCTCCTTGGTTCAGCACCAGTTAAATAGCTGGTCAGAACAACTCAAGTATGGTCGTAGTTGTCACACCAATCAAAGCTGGGCAAATGCACTCCTAGCCACAGCTGCTACCTGGTTCTCCAGAGACAGCAGAAAATCCAGGGGCACTCCTACAGCCCAATCCTATGTAAGGCTGACATAACAGGGCTATATCCTAAAGCCCATTAGGAGGTGGCGGCAGTGAAGTGCAGGCCAAGGGGAGGTTTTCCCCTTACCCCTGTGTAAGCCCCAATCACCCCAGTGGGGCTGCTCAGATCTGCGCCTGCTGTTTTCCAGGCACAGGTGCACATGCGCAAGTGCGGCCTGCATTGGGCCTGCCGAGGCTGAGGACGGGATTTAGGATTTGGCACTATGGATGTCCTGCATCACAACCCTCGTCTCTGCCCACTGTTCCACCCAATTACGCCCCCAGCACACCTCTGGAACACTCTCGACGAGGCCCAGCACCAACCGTGTGCCACCCACACTTGACCGGCACAAGGCCGGCACTGCTGGCGGCTGTGGCAGCGCCCAAGCATTGGCACTGCTGCTTGCGCCAGTCCAGCACCGTACCGCCGACGCTGATGCGCTTGACAGCACGTTTGCGACAGTGTTCAGCCGGCACAAGAGCATAGCGCTGGCACAAAAGGGATATAGGATTGCGCTCTGAATGTAGTCTCCGAATAGGTTTGCAATGAACCAACATGAAGCAGAAAATCAACAGTCAACAACTGATCAGAAAAGTAGATTTACTGCAAAAAATTACCATAGAACTCCTGGCACATTTTGAAACCATGTTATGCATCTTCCCCTCTATCCTTCCTTTGCTGCCTGCTGATCCTGAGCAGAAGAAACAAATACCCTAAAACCATGTCGATAATGGAAGATTCCTTCTATGTGCCAACAGCTGCCTTGAGTGGTCAAAGGCCAGTCCTGGCCAAAAAGCATCCTTAATATATAACATTAAGGATTATTTCTTGTCTGTACCCTAGCACTGACTCTCTGCCTTGCATGGAAATTGATTTCCAGCACATCCAGTTTCAGACACTACATAGTAGGTGACTTGTAGATGCAAACCAGAAACAGAACAAGTATGCCTATTTAGCCAATCTATGGTTAGGTTTATGATCAGAATAACTTGGTTACCAAAGCAAGTTTGTTAAACTGGCTCCACATGTGTCTTACTCAATCTTTCAAACATACTAGAGGAAATTGGGAATAACTTCACTACAATCAATACATTTACACTAGTCTAAAAGTGGCATGAAATAAAACAGACTCTTAAACACATGAAGTATGTGGCTAGACTACAAAAGTGCCCTGTCAAATCCTCAAAATTTGTTTAAAGGTTGTGACTTCCATTATAGTTAATTAGTGCCCCCAGGGTTTTCATGCAGCCAGCTTCAAACTGAAGATAGCATCTGGTTTTAAAATTGAATTAGTTTCCTTATGGCTTGCAGAGTCAAGGTGTAAAGCAACAATGTGGCTATTAACAGGGATTTATTTATTGTACTTGTATCCTGCTCTTTTTCCAAGGAGCTCAGGGCGGCATCCATGGGGTCTTCTAGGGATGGGCATTTGACTTGGTTGACTCAACTTGAGTCATGCAAAAATGCTGTTTTTGGCAACTTGAGTTGTCCAACACCTAAAAAAAAGAGTCTGGACTCAAAATGACATGAATCCTTAGTGTGTGTGTTCCTGCTTACTTTTTTTGTTGCTTCCAAGTCACACTGAAGACCTTATGGGTGATCTAAAAGCCAGCCTTCAGACTGACAGCAGCAGCAGCAGAAGTGGTGGGAGGAGTGTTGGTTGGTTCTAGGAGGCCAAGGCTAGGGTGGGGGGTTTGAGGGGAGCAGGAAGGCTTAAGTAGGGTTTTTGTTTTTGTTTTTGTTTTGCTTCACAAGGCTGGTGGGGAGGGAACAGAAGGTGGAGGCAGACAGAGCATGGGGGTGGGGACTCTTTGCTGTTGGAACAAACATTTCCCAAAATGACTTGGACACATGACTCAAAAGACTCAAAATTTTCATGAGTTGAGTTATGATGTGCATGTATTTTGACTTATGAGACGAACTGAACCTTGAGCACATCCCTGGGGTCTTTCTATTTTAACCTCAGAACAACCCAGTAAGGTACCTGAGACCTTATAGTGAGCTTTATGGTTGAGAGAATTTGAACTCAGATCTTCTTCTCCAGGTCCTACCATACTAGTTCTAAATTGTTGCCAGTGCAACTCCACCGTTGAAGAATCTAAAGGAGGGAGGACATTGGGGCATATGAGGGATGTGTGATAAGGAGTACTTGATGTACAACATATCCTAACACTCCAGCAGAAAGAATTCCTGTGACACTAAGGATGCCATGACCATGGTAAGTTTGGGAACTTCAGCCCAACTTCAGGAACAATGGGGAAGGGAGAAACAGAAAAAAGGTGGATCTCCTGCCACACCCTGTCCCACACATGTTCCTACAATAGAGTATAGGATACAGACTGCATTTGGTGCCACTCACAGCACACCAACCAAGTACTAAAGCCTCTGCCAGAGAGATTACAGTTCAGATTATTAGATTTATGGCATGAGGCTATACTGCTCTGATATGATCTCTCAAAGGGAAACTTTGTTGTTGGGAATAATGGTGAAAGAGCACTTGGCACATAAAGGAAGCACTTTGAAAAAACAACCTCTTGTTCTTCTCAACATGTATGGCAAGGTGTTTTGCTAATACTTCTGCTCTCAGAATGCTTTTCACAGATATTCTACCTCAGGAGAACTCCACAGTAAAACTCAACTCACTACCTCAACAGGGCAATGCCAATGCACTTGACAGAAGCAACCAAAGGGGTAAGGAAATCCCAAACTGCATCAACCCCTCATGTCTCTATCCACCACCCCCAATCTGACCTTCAAGGATTATCAAATGTGTCTCTGCTCTCAGCTGTGTTCACTAACCACCCCTTCCTTTAGTAACAGTGAAGAGTTTGAGTGTCTATTCATTTTGGGGGACTGCCAGAACTATTGTCCCAGTCAGGCATTGTAGACTCCATGGCAGACAATGAACCAATTGGTATTCTTAATACCAAGGTTTTCACAATTTTGGTCACTAATGATGTCACACACTCCCATGGGTGTCACCTACTGCAGTCTGTCCCCCTCTAGCTACTCCACTGGAGCAGGGATTTGTCTTTTCCTCTTTCAGGTGTCATGCCAATGCACTAAATAAATAAAACATGCCAAAAATTAAAATAAATACTACTGAATGAATTGCAATATTTTATTTATTAAATTTCTATACCACTCCATACTGAAGTTCCCTGAGTAGGAATTTGATAGTACAGTGGTTCTCAAACTTTTTAGCACTGGCACCCACTTTTTAGAATGACAATCTGTCTGGGACCCACCAAAAACGATTTCATGGCTGGAAGTGCCGTCATTTGTGATGCCAAAGCCTGCTGCTTTACTGATAATGCAGCAATAAGTTGGGTTATTTCTTAGTCATTTTCCAATAGCAAAGTGAATCAGAACAAAAAAAGCCTATTTACAACCCTGTCACAAGCAAAACAACAACACAGCCCTGCCCCTTTCCAGCATCCCATCTTACCATATTTTCAATATGGTTGCTCTAGGTGCTTTGCAACCCACCTGAAATTGACTCCCAACCCACAATTTGGGAACCACCATGATAGTGGACCTGGGGACAAGAATAATTAGTTTAATTCCAGGACATCGCATAGAAGACAAAAAATGTATGAAGGATTCTGTTGACTACTTGTACTAAGTATTTTTCAAGTAACAAACTAGGGAGAGAGAGAAAATAAAAGAATACTACCAATTCTATCTCCAAGAATGATCCAGGGCAGAAAAAGAGTGGAATTTAGGAGATTGGGAGTGGCTCCCTTGCTATTCACAATGTGTCAAAGTATCTTGTATTTAGGCCACTGGAAAGTGCCCGTTCCTCCTCCTTGAAAGAAGAAACCTGCTAAAGTGAACAAAGGAAGAGAGAGAGGATGCAATGAATATTGAAAGTAAGAGGGAGACAAGACACAGCAGGTAGGGAATCAATGACAATACAGGCAGGAAGAAAAAAGAATTTCTTAAGAAATGAATCTTCCCTGTTCTACTTCTTTTATTAGAATGCTTTGCACCTCTCTCATGCTCTCTTCCTGACACTGTAAGTTATGTTCAAGCTAACTGTGACACTTTGACAGAGCAGATATCATTGTAATTCTGACAGATAGTGCCGTCGTGACCCCCATGCTGGAACAACACAATGAATACACTTTTATTCCTACAGCCTTTGGCTGTGAAGATCTCTGATTGAAATTAAAAATTCTAATGGGCAATATAACATGATTCAAAGCATTTCTTTCTTAGTAACTTCAGTGAAAGAGCATAATTTTGAGAGACCTTATTGTGGTGACTGAGAAAAACTTAATCCATTGAAGTCCTTCTAAAAGACATAGGAAAATTCTCCAAAACTAAGGAAATTTTCACCAACATTGTTTTACAGACTTTAATCTGTATTCATTTTAATTTTATAGAATTGTCAAATAGTTTCCCCTCATAGGACATACCTCATGTCACAGCTGTGTGGCCAGATGTCAAAGGCAGACAAGCTGCCCTTTCAGACTTGAAGACATTAGAGTCAGCGTCCAATATTACATTTTTACAGCAATGTAATATTTCTGTGTCATTACTACCAAATCTGAAAGCACCTTTTTAAAGAGAGAGAGAGAGAAAGCTACTGAAAGCTAATAGATTTTTTCTCTTTAAAACAGATGTCTCCAAACTTTTCAGTTCAAGGGCCACATAGTATATTTTACTTCAAAAAAAAAAAGTTTTATGAATGAATGGAATTTAAATGAATGAATAAGTTTTAGTTGGAACTTTTTTGTAATCAGCATTATAAGATTCAGAACAAAAGAAAAATGTGACAATTACAAATAAACAGTCCTGTGCTTAAACTGAAAAATTAAAGAGTAAAAATGTCAATCATTAGCAAATCCTCTGACAAAAAAACCACAAGTTGCTGCAAGCCAGATAAAATCTTGTGGTAGGCTGGATGCAGCCTCCAGGCCATAGTTTGGAGACCCCAAAGTTTAAAATCTTGCATGCCTCTCTGGCTTGTGCAGGAAAGTTTCCTGAAAGGGGGGATAGAGGTAGCACAAGACCCTGTGAACCAGCAACCTCCAAGTTCAGACTACAGAACAGAAAAACCCTGTATACATTTCATAGCTACATTACCAAAAGCTGGTTTCATGAGAGAAACCACATTGCCAAAAGTTAAAGGATTCATAAAACATTGTCTTTTGGAAAGAAGCCATGCGTAAATATTTGAAGTGAAATTGACTTCAATTTAGAAGTTTGTCCCTTTATTTTAATATGGCAGAATTTGAGCTCATTTACTAGCTCTGGCAAGTTAATACTTAAAGTGATTTTTACAAAGTCTTCTTACAGATATTTGTAAAAGTGAGATAGTACTGTACATCACATTGTGCATAATTTGTCTTAGCTAAAGAAAAGAAAAAATGTAAGAACAAATCTTCAGAAGAAACAAAGGATGTTATGTTTCTACTTATGGATTTTGGTATTCTAATCATATGGGAAATTGAAACAGGTGTAGTAACTGAAGGTTGAAACAGCCTCAATGGAAAAGGAATGGAACTGATTGATAATGTTCTGTCACATCCACAACTGGAGTTGAGCTGCATTTTTTAAAAAAAGTTTTTTTTTAAAAGTAAACAGAAAGAAATCCAAAACTGCATCTACGTAGAGAGCAAGTCATTTCATTTTATACTTAATAGATTTACACTCATGGAAAAAAATGGAAAATGTGTGCCAATTGTTCCCACCAAAAAAAATGAGACCAGGTTTCCAGTGAAAACACGCGCCAGTTCTCAAGTATTAAACAGCTTGCTTACACATTTAAATAAAATGAAAGTTTATGTTCTGGCAGAATTGATTTTAAAATAGTGAAATGAATAAAACCAAAGCCCAATTGCAACACTAACTCTACAAAACTACCAGGGTCCAACTGGTAAGTTCAATGTTCTTCTCTTTCATTTAAGTTTACTTGTTATTATTCAGTTGCTAAGTCATGTCAACTCTTCGCGACTCCATGGACCACAGCACACCAGGCCTCTCTGTCCTCCACTAGCTTCTGGAGTTCGCCCAATTTCATGTTCATCGCTTCGGTGACACTAACCATCTCATCCTCTGCTGCCCTCTCCTCCTTTTGCCTTCAATCTTTCCCAGCATGAGGGTCTTTTCTAAAGAGTCCTCTCTTCTCATGAGGTGGCCAAAGTATTGGAGCTTCAGCTTCAGGATTTGTCCTTCCAGGGAGAAATCAGGCTTGACTTCCTGTAGGATTGCCTGATTGGATCTCTTTGCAGTCCAGGGGACTCTCAAGAGTCTTCTCCAACACCATAATTCAAAAGCATCTATTTTTCGGCGCTCCCCCTTCCTTATGGTCTAGCGCTCACAGCCATACATGACTACTGGGAAAACCATAGCTTTGACTATGCGAACCTTTGTTGGCAGGGTGATGTTTCGGCTTTTTGGCTTTCCTCCCAAGAAGCAAACATCTTTTAATTTCATGGCTGCTGTCACCATCTGCGGTGATCTTGGAGCCCAGGAAAATAAAGTCTGTCACTGTTTCCATTTCTTCCCCTTCTATTCGCCAGGAAGTGATGGGAGTGATCTTAGTTTTTTTAATGTTGAGCTTCAAGCCAATTTTTGGCACTTTCCTCTTTCATCCTCATCAGAAGGTTCTTTAGGTCTTCCTCACTTTCTGCCATTAGAGTGGTATCGTCTGCATATCTGAAGTTGTTGACATTTCTCCCAGCAATCTTGATTCCAGCTTGTGAATCATCCAGCCCAGCCTTTCTCATGATGTACTCTGCATATAAGTTAAACAAGCAGGGTGACAGTATACAGCCTTGTCATATTCCTTTCCCAATTTGAAACCAATCAGTTGTTCCATGTCCAGTTCTAACTGTTGCTTCCTGACCTGCATACAGGTTTCTCAGAAGACAAATAAGGTGGTCTGGTACTCCCATCTCTTCAAGAACTTGCCACAGTTTGTTGTGATGCACACAATCAAAGGCTTTGGTATAGTCAATGAAGCAGAAGTAGATGTTTTTCTGGAACTCTCATGCTTTCTCCATGATCCAGTGAATGTTGGCAATTGGATCTCTAGTTCCTCTGCCTCTTTGGAAACCAGCTTGTACTTCTGGTAGTTCTCGATTCACATACTGCTGAAGCCTAGCTTGTAGGATTTTGAGCATAACCTTGCTAGCATGTGAAATGAGTGCAATGGTGCGGTAGTTTGAACAATCTTTGATATTGCCCTTCTTTGGGATTGGAATGTAAACTGATCTTTTCCAGTCTTGTGGCCACTGCTGGGTTTTCCAGGTTTGCTGGTATATGGAGTGCAGCACTTTGACTGCATCATCTTTTAAGATTTTGAGTAACTCAGACTACTTCGTTTACTTAGCTAGTAGTAAGTTTACTTAGCAAGTAAAATACGTTTACTAGCTCATAGCTAGTTTCACATATGGCTAGAAAAAGTCCTTTTCTGCAGCCTCAGCCAAAATATGTTCCTTCCTTTTTTCTACCTTCAAGGATCCCTTTTCACATAAATTGGTCCATGAAAGATCCTTTGCATATCTGCCATAACACCATGCACCTTGCTGAGGATTCTGGGAAATGTCCTAAGGTACAGGCCATAGCAGTGGTGTCATCCAAATGATTTAGGAACAGGTCATTGTTCCTTTTGATTGGCACTTGTTGGGGTCCGCCCACCGGAAGTGACGTTGTAAGCCAGAAGTGATGTCATGTTTGTTGCCATGGATGTGATAATGTTTGTAATAACTTCAGCTTGTGGTTAGTGTTGATTTAACTTATATTGCTTTGCTTTCTAGAGATGTGTATATTTTGTTTCAACAGTTCCCTGGTTAAATAGCAGGGGCCAACTTCGAGTGGGCGGGGCCAGCTCAACTTCTAGGAACCGGTACTTGCGTAGTGGTGCGTAGTGGGTGCATGACATCACTGGGCCATAGGCCTTTGGGCCTCACAATTTCCTCACATTCGTTGAGACTGCACCCTAGAATGTACCCATGGCTGCACATTACAGGTAATGACTGATAGTCTGCTGCCATTATCTTTCAGGGAAGTTCACCAGCTATATTATTGAGGAATTCCTGATAAGCTTCCAAGGAAGCACAAGGCCCCCTAGATAATATATTACTTTGAAAATCACTGCTTTAAATTGTACTGTCAGTCTAAGCCAAGCCATAACTCAAGCTCCAGGCCTAGTGTTCAGCACAGCCTACTAACGAGGTACATCAACGAGACTGATTAAATAACTCACCTTTATTTATTGGTATTACAAATTTAATGCTTGTCCCCTTCAATATACTCCCCATTTGCACTTATACATTGCTGTATTCTTGTTTTCCACTGGTCGAAGGCATGGAGCAAATCAATTTCTGTCCGTTGTTTCAACATATCTGCCGTTTTCTTCTTTACAGCATCAACTGACTCAAAATGTGTCCCTTTAAGCACTGATTTAACTTTTGGGAAAAGATAAAAGTTGCAAGGTGCTAAATTGGGCAAATATGGAGGATGTTCAAGTGTAGTAATGTGATTGTTGGTCAAAAACTGCTTCACAGAAAATGCTGTGTGAGCAGGCACATTGTCCTGGTGAAGAATGAAACCATTTTTCCACAGCTGTGGCAGTTTTTGGACTCTTCCTCTCAGCTTTTTCAAAACTTCCTTATAATAATGCTGGTTAACTGTTGTTCCTTCTGGAACCCATTCTTCCAAAATTACACCCTTGATATAAAAAAAACAATGAGCATTGCTTTGAATTTTGACTTGCTTTGACAAGCTTTTTTCATTCTTGGTGATGACGGTGTTTTCCAGTGCATTGACTGTCTTTTGGTTTCAGGATCATACTGGAAGATCCAGGTCTCATCACAAGTGATTACTTTATGAAACAGGTTTGGATCTGTGTCAAGTTGCTGCAGAATGTCAACCCAACATTCCTTGTGATGTTTTTTTTTTTGCTCTGGTGTGAACCCTTGGGACCATCTTTGTTCAACTAGAAACTTAGCATTTTTCCGGCACTCTACAGAAAACACAACCAAACTAAATGGTGACTCGCAATCAACTGAACCTCATAGAGTGTTGCTGCTTGTCATGCATTTTCAGACATGTTCAAGGTTACTACATATGCAGTTATAACCAGTTCTGACTGCTTTGTTTACTAAGTGGAATCACAGTCTCGTTATTTTATAGACAGACCTCGTATACTGTTTTCCTCTGTTCTATTAGGCAGGGCTCACCAGACACTGGCCTGCAGGCTAGATCTGGTGCCCTGGCTAATACCTCTACTGTGTGTTTTGTTCCAAAACTGTGCTCTGACTAGCCACTTCCAGATTCTGTTGCACCAACATGCCATGTGCCCTGATTTTTGGGCAGATGTGGCTGACTGTGCCAAGAAAGCCTTTCCCTGCGGTATCTGATTTGAAAGATGCTGTAATCTATTAATTTCCCATCTATTAATATATCTGTTAATAAAACATTTTTGCTTACCAACCAATCTGCCATTTTGTGGGATCAGTGATGTTGTCAGTGTCCCAACTCTGCAGGTGCTACTGACAAAGTAATAGAGGCCCTAAAACCATTTTAGTGGACGGGTTTTGTCCAGGGAACCCCTCTGGAAACCGGATCTCTTGGGCTGGTGGGAGCAGATCAGAAGTCTATTCCCACTAAGCTGCATGTCTGAAGGTGAAGAGTGGGAGATGGGAAGGGAGCCAGGCACTAGGTGCTAGTGCCCTAGATCTGCAGGTGGTCACTGGTAGGCCTCCTACCTTCACCATGATAACATGTGTGTACACATGAAAAGCCAAACAGCACCTGCATAGCACTCATTACAGCTCTGCAGCCCTCCACAAGTTAAGCAAGTTACTAGGAATGTTGTTAACCTAATTCTGTTCCCCACCCCCAGTGCCAATGCAGCGACATCAAAAAGGCATACGTTGCATCCTATGGTGGCACTTCCACCTGAATCCTGATGCTTCCGCTGGCAGAACACATATTCCTCCAGCGGCCCTAAGTGATAGGATTGGGCCATGAGTCACTTTCTGCATGCATGATCATTAATAATAGCCATCACATCTATATAGCATCTTAGTAGGATTGTTCATGTGTTAAGCTGTACCCAGATAAATCTGTGTACCAAGGTGCAATCATTGGTCTGGGTATCATTATCCACACATTCCAATCAGTGCAGGTATAATCTGTGTACAATATGTAAAAATAAACCCAGGTACAGTCATTCATTTGCAGCTGCAGCAGTGAGTGAGGCAGTGCATCAGGGCATTGAAGAGGACAGGTGGGAAGTACAAATAGATGCAACGTGCAGCAGGGTTTAAAGACTCTGCCTCTTCCCCATGCTGAGGAGTAACATTAAGAACTGGGAAGCTAGGGTCAGACTGAGACCTGAAGCAGAGGTTGCCTGAAGTAGCACCCAGACAAGTGGGCCAGTCTGAGCAGGAGGAGGCGGCTAAGGTATTCCTCTAACCCCCTTCCCTCCTCGGACTATGAGGCACTGCAGCCTCACCTGGAGGATTTCTCCCTGCCACCTCATGTTACAGAGGATCCCTCAACACAGCAGCTTTCAGGTAGCCAGGATCTCAGGGGCACCTTATCGAACCAGCCTCACATTGGACTAATAGGGAGAGCCACCCCTGCTTGCTTCACCTCTTTCTCTCCCATGGCTTCCAGTGCTATCTCCACCATTTCCTGTAATGACCACACAGGGGATGGTAGTCTCTCAGTTTCTCAGCATTTCCTTCACCTGCATACCTTCCTCTAGCACTATCACTTCTTTTGCCATCTCCTCCTCCTTCTGTAATAGTAGGGGAATGTTGAGGGAAGTTGGGATACCAGTAGAGAGAATGTTGGGAGACCAGCACATCCTCTGTTATAGGAAACAGCAGCAGTGGAATTGGGTGCTGAAGGAGAGAGAACCCCCTCTTACTGTTGGGGGGAGGGAGGAGTCCCCCTCTTCACCCACCTCTTAGTGTTGAAAGGGGAAATTTAGACTCACCTGTGAATTCCCCTTCTCAGTGGACTACTTGACAGGCTCAGCAGTGGTGGATGGGAAGCTTCTCCTCTCAGGTCAGGCAGGTCAGCTAATGATGATTTCCTGAGGGGAGGGGCTGTCTCCACTATCCCAGTCTGGACTAAGCCAGAAGGAGTTGGAAGGAACGTGCCCCTCCCTGCTATGCGGGTCTCGAGATAGGGTGTTGACGGTGACAACCATGCGAGAGGTGCTGCAGTTGAAGGAAAGAAGACACCAAGCAAGGGAGGCCAACCCAGGGAAGGGGAGGTCTAGAGGAAGGTGATATTGTACACCTCAGGCAGCAAGGGAGGGCCTGCTGAACCTGTCAAGGAGTCCACTGAGAAGGGGAACACTGAGAAGCCCCCTTTCTCCAGTGGGGTCTCCTTGCAGGCTCAGCAATGGTGGATGGGACGTGCCCAAGCCAGGCCTCTATGGGTGGGAGCTGCCTGGGGTGTGCAATATGATACTATGGAGGACACGCCTCGCAAAGGCAGCATCTCTAGATGCAAACGTTTCCACGTTGTAATGTTTGATAAACATGTGAGGCGTGCTCCAGGTTGCAGCCTTGCATACGTCTTTGAAGGATGGGAAGGATTTGAACGCCGCCGAGGTGGCAGCGCTGCGTAAGGAGTGGGCCACAATGCCCTGTGGCAGGTCCACGTGCCTGGCATGGTAGGCCGTGGCGATGGCTCCCTTGACCCATGTAGAGATGGTGGAGGGAGAAACCTTAAGTACTCTGTTATGGGGCTTGTAAGAAACGAACAGGGCCTCTGAGTGGTGGAACGAGGATGTTCTATCAAGGTAGAAGCTAAGGGCCCTGCGTACATCTAGGGTATGCCAGTCCCATTCCTGGGGATGAGAGGGGTTGGGGCAGAAGGAGGGAACGGTGACCTCCTGAGAGCGGTAGAACGGGGAGTTGACCTTGGGTAGAAACGCCGGGTCGGTGTGGATCACTACTCTATCGGGGTAGAAGTGACACAGTTCCTTAGCCATGGAGAAGGCCACCAGTTCAGAGACTCTTCTGGCTGATGTGATGCCTATGAGGAAAGCTGTCTTGTAGGTCAGCCGTCTCATGAGGCAGGTGGCCATAGGCTTGAAAGGGGGCCAGGTGCTTGAGAACCAGTGGGAGATCCCAGGATGGAGCCCTTGGGATGGGGGGAGGGTTGGATAGGGCTGCCCCCCTGAGGAATTTTCTGACGTGGGAGTGGGTAGCGAGGTGGTGGCCTTTGGGGTGACAGTATGGACGAGACACAGGAGATGTGTCTCCGAAGAGTGGCAGTACTAAGCCCCTGGAGGAATTCTAGGAGGTTCCTAACCCTAAGGTGTTCTGGGTTCAGAGAATGTTGGGCGCACCAAGCTGTTAGGGTCTTCCAAGTGTACCCGTAGACCCTGTTGGTGGAGGGACACCTATCGGCTAGCAGGCTACCTGGGAGGAGTAGCCGGCTCTGGCTAGGTGTCTCTGCTCAATCTCCAGGCAGTCAGCTGAAGCATCTGGGGCTGGGGATGGAGTACCGGACCCTGGGACAGGAGATCTGCTCTCAGAGGCAGTCTCGTGGGCTGGGCGGTGGACATCTCCATGAGGGCCGGGAACCAGGGACGACAAGGCCAATGGGGCGCTATCAGGAGCACCTGTGCTCATTCTTTTCTTATCTTGTTGACCACCCTTGGAATGAGCTTTATTGGGGGGATGCATATAGGAGTCCCCGAAGCCAGGGGCTGTGGAGGGCATCCATCTTTTCCGCCGCTGGACAGCAAGTGGAGAAGAACCGTGGGAGCTGGCTGTTGAGATGGCAGGGGAAGAGATCCAGTGCTAGTGGCCTGAATCTGTTCTGCAGGGACTGGAACACTTCTGGGTGGAGTTGCCACTCCGACTAGTCCAGCTCCTTTCGACTCAGCCAGTCTGCCATGACGTTCTCTACTCCGGGGACGTGTTCTGCGCGGATGGAGATCAGATTGTGTTCCGCCCATAGGAACAGACGTTGCGCCTCCACTTGAAGGGCGGAGGACCTGGTGCCCCCCTGACAATTGACATAGGCCCTGGCCATCATGTTGTCCATGTAGACCAGAAGATGGGATCCTCTGAGGAGGTGGGAGAGGCTCTTGATCGCCAGGAAGATCGTCTTGAGCTCAAGGAGGTTGATGGAAAGGGATGACTCGGGCTGAGACCATCTCCCCTGGGCGGTGCATCCTGCAGAGTGGGCTCCCCAACCCAACAGGCTTGCATCTGTGTGTAGCGTCAGCCTGTCCTGGACCAAAATGGGGGACCTCTGGTCCAGCCTGTGAGGGCGGGTCCACCACCGAAGGTCCGACATGGTCGCTGGGTCCAGCGTGAGCGGTCTGTTGTGCCTGGAGGCTACTATGTCCTGGTGGGGAAAGAGCAGGTGTTGGAGGGACCTTGATCTGAATCTTGCCCAGGGGATGATGTCCTTGCAGGATGTGAACATCCCGAGAAGCTTGGACAGTGTCTGGACTTCCGTCTTTTGAGAGAGGGCCAGGTCCTTGATTTTGCTACGTCTGTCATGAGAGAGGAAGACTCTATTGCTTCTTGTGCAGTGTTGTCACCTTACCGGTTCGCTGGGCAGAGTTCCGTCCGTTGCAGGGAGGGCTTCCGCGTTGATCGGCAGCGTGATCGCTGCATTCCATTGCGTAATGGCGGAAGCCCGCCCGCTGTAGCGGGCGTGCTTTCGCCATCACGCTGCCGATCAACGCGGAAGCCCTCCCCGCAACGGACGGAACTCCGCCCAGCGAACCGGTAGGGTGACAACACTGTTCTTGTGTCTATGATGGCTCCGAGGTGCTCGATGGTCTGAGATGGAACTAGGTGGCTCTTCTTGAGGTTGATCAGGAAGCCGTGGGATGATAGGCAACGAACCGTGAGGTCAAAGTGGCGCGCAGCTGACGGAAAGATGTTGAGTGGATCAAGGTGTTGTCGAGGTATGGAAAGGCTGCTACCCCCTGTGTCCGAAGGTGGGTGATCAGGACTACGAGGACTTTGGTAAAGACTCTCGGGGCAGATGTAAGGCCGAACGGGCAGGCAGTAAATTGAAAATGCACCCGCTGGTAGCAGAAGCGAAGGAACTTGCGGTGAGGTGGAAATATCGCCAAGTGAAGGTAGGCTTCTTGAAGGTCTAGGATCGACAGAAAGTCTCCTTCCTGACAGCCATGAGGATGGATTTGAGCGTTTCCATCTTGAATTTGTGGTGCCGGATCCAGCGGTTGAGCCACTTGAGGGCTAGAATTGGTCTGATGCCTCCAGATCTTTTGGATACTGTGATGAAGTGAGAATAGACCCCCCCCCTTCCTTCTGCCCCGGTGGGACTGGTTCTATGGCCCCAATGTGAAGGAGGTGGTTGATGGCAAGGAGGGTGGCTTGGTGTTTTGGGGGGCAGGCAGGCCTGTGGGCTTGCAGAAATCTGTCCCTTGGGACTTTTCAAAGTTCTAGGGAGTAACCAAAGTGGATGGTGTCCCTGGTGTCCACTCATCTGCGTAGGCCTGCAGCCTCCCTCCTACCTGTAGGGCGGAGGAAGGGGAGGCGTCATTGCTGCTTTCCACCCTTTGGGGGGAAGCGCTGTCCCTGCTGGGGTCTGGGTCTTTGGGGCTGCTTTCTGGAAGGCTGCCAGAGGGGGCGCTGGTCCCTGAAGTAGCTGCCAGAGTGGGACGCATGACTGGGTTGGTGGTGGCCCCGAAAGGGCCGAAAGGAAGGCTTGAAGGGGTGTTTAGTGGTTCCCCAGTCCTTGGTGGGGAGGGCCTTCCTTTTGCCCTTCGTCTCCACTAAGAGGGGGTCGAGATCTTCCCCCAAAAGCTTGCCTCTCTTGAATGGCAGAGACGCCACTCTGGCTTGGGATGCCGCATTGACATCCCAGTTACGCAGCCAGGTGTATCTACGTACGGCCACTGAGGTGGCCATAGAAAGTGCTGAGAGCTGGGTGGCATCTGCCGTAGCATCTGAGACGTAGGTAGCTGTGGTAGGCATCTTCTGAAGCTCAGGAATGAGCTCCGGGGGGAGGTCCGGGAACTTGGTAGGAAGGTGCTGGATCCAGAGGAGAAGCACCCTGGATGACAGAGATGAGGCTAGAGACACCCAGAGGGAGGAGGCCGAGGCAGTAAATGCCCTGCGGGCTGCTGTCTCAACTTTTTATCTGTGTCTACCAGGGGAAGGCTTAAGAGCTGCATGCCCTCTGTATCTAAGTTATAGAGCCTTGTGGATGGCTTATTTGAGTGCCTGGGCTTAGTGGGGTTGGCCTATTCTTTTTCTATGAGGGGCCTGAAGCACTTGAGAAGGGGAAAACCTGGAGTGGGTTCCTCATGGCTGGGGAGGACAGAAGCCAACCCCACTGTGAACCAGCATGTTCCAAGCCCTGTTAGCTGGGTCCCAAGGGCTTGTCACCGGGCAGAGCATTGAATGTCTTTAGGAACCTATGCAGGTGCCTAGGGAATTGGTCTGCGTGGAACAGCCTATTTTCCGGGAGGTCTTGTTGGTAAACCTCTTCCTCCGAGAGCTCCCCATCTCGGCCTCTGCGGCCTCGGACTCCTGTTCTTGATCGTCTACCGGCTCTGAGGCTGGTGCCAGGCCCGGCAAAGCAGAGGAAGGATCATGCTGTTGGAGCATGGGCTAGGGTTGTGCTAACAGGGGAGGGGGGGTAGTGGCTGGCTGCCCTTGGTGAGGGGGGGAGCCCTGAGGGCGGCCACGCTCGTCGCGATGGACTGCTGGAGCGTGGTGATGGCGGAGGCCATTTGGGAGGCAATCGAGGCCAGCACTAAGGCAGCAATAGATTGAGCAAGGCCATCCACGTTAGCTGCGGATGGGGTGATGGCGGGCAGGGGCTGGGCTGAGGAGAGAGAGAGCTTGGACATGCCTGCCGCTGCGGCGTCTGGGGGGGCTGAGGGAGAGGGTTGGGGCTCTGACTCACCCATCCCGGCTGGCCTTGAAGGCGGCTCCATGAGGTGGCGACTGGCTTTTGCACGTGCCTGTTTGGAAGAGGGCATGCGGAGCCTGCAACTTCCCTCCTAGAAGCCTGGTGAGCAGGGAACGTCGCCACGGAGCGGGGCTGAGTGGCGTGCTCCGAGGCTTGGGAGGCGACCGGAGGAGGAAGCAGGGGCTTTATGTAGCGTCCCGCGGCAGGAACAGGCTTCTGGAGCGCACCGCAGCAAGTTCAAAATGGCGCAGTTTGCTCGCAGCGCGTGGAGTGCTGCCGAGCGTGAAAATGGCACCCTCGGTTTACTCAGTGGCGCAAGGTAGTGTGGCCAAGTCGAAGACCTCCAAGTCCGGCTCTGCCAGGCAGTGACTCTCTGCGCTCCTCTTCCCTGCCATGGGGGAAGGGAGCAAGTAGCCTGGGCTGGTCGCACACAGGCTAGATGGCCAGCCGCCGCTTGCCTCGGTGGGGAGCAGGGGGGGCGCGCTGAAATTTTGTCTTTGTCCGAGGATGGAGCGAGTGCAGAGGAAGGCGTCCTGCCTTAAAGGGGAACACTGCAGAGTAACTAAGGCTTTTTTTTTCTTCAGGAAGGAAAATCCATGTGATGGATCTGAACCTGAGGCGAGGCTAGACTGGGATAATGGAGGCAGCCCCTCCCCTCAGGAAATCGTCATTAGCTGACCTGCCTGACCTAAGAGGAGGAGCTTCCCATCCACCATTGCTGAGCCTGCAAGGAGACCCCACTGGAGAATGTTGATGCCACTGATGCCATCCACTCTTCCTCTGCCAATGTCTAGAAGCCTTGTGCTGGGAGCCCTGTAGCCCTTGATGATGATGATGATGATGATGATGCAACAGCAGTAGTAGCAACAAAATTGGATGCTGAGAGAAGGATGGGGTGGGCTTACCTCTCTACCTTGGCTTACAGCACTGCCGCTACCACTTCCTCTAATGGCCACAGAGGGAAATGCTAGGCTCCCAGCGTTCCCTCCACTGGTCATTAGAGGAGGAGAAGGCACTAGATGCCAAGGGAGAGAATAAGCCATCCCCATTCTCCTTTTGCACACTACAGCATGAAATAGAGCGAGACTGGACTCCAGCATTGTGGCAGATTGGGGGAGGTGGCAAATAGGTGTGGAGTATCTCCCAGCAACTTGCTAACTTCTCAAATTTGTTGCCCAGTGACAAGCTGAGCAACAAGCTTGTTCTCAGCTTGCAGCATAGCCACTCTGTACAGTCTCTATCACCTACCTTATTCCATTGTCATATTTCCCTCTGTAAGTCCATTAAAGGCATGGATGTACACATGGTCCTCTTTAACCCTATTTACATTATTTCTTAGGAAGGAAAATTCCCCTTTATAAGTCATTTTGCAGTAAATCCAAGTGTCCCAGTCCCTAATCCCAATTTATAAAAGGAGCCCCCATATGCGATCCTGCAAAATTGTATTTTTGCAAATGAGAATTTTGGAAAAAGATTTATTTATATCTCCTTCTTCTGACTGGAACTGAATTACTATAAAACAAGCTTCCACTATTGGTCATCAGTTTGTATCCTGATTCCAAATGCAATTAAAACATTCCAAGAAATACTGTAAGTAAAAATAGTGATGGGAAAATATTAGCCTGACATGTCAGAACCAGGGCAATTTTTGTTCTAGATAGAACCCAAAGATTTAGAGTGGTGCTTATATTTTCCATACCAGTGCTTAAATCCTTAAACTGTACAGCATATAATATCCATGATGCCAGAAAGAATTTTCTTTGGCAACATAAATGGAAATTGAGGCTTTTAATGAAAACTACAACAGTGCCAAAAATCACAAATGCAAGCCTATAATGTCTATACACTTGTCCTTTAAAAATATAAAGCAGAGAACATTACAGGATGAATTTTTCTATTTTGATTGGTCTGGAAGCTGAGCTAAGAAGTGCCCAGTATAGTTGCTCATATTTTCTGAAGGACAGAATAGGGAACCTCTTAAAACAAAAATAGGCCCTTGTCAAACAATTTTAACAAATGAAAATGGCATGCCTATTGGGCTGGTTTTCCAGACATTCATCAACTTCTGTTGAACATTAGCTCGGAAGAAGTTTTCACTGTTTATTTTCTAGTTTGCATTTTGAGATCAAAGAGCAAAGAGTGGGAAGGTGTTTGGTATCTAAGAAACACTTGTAAAATTATTATTAATTATTATTATTATTATTATTATTGTTATTATTATACTGTCTCTCTTATGCTTAGCTGTCTTTATAAGGCCTTCAGAACGGCAGCAAGTCTTCCAGGGATCTATTAACTGCCAGACGATTTTGTGCAAATGCCTGGGCAGTATCAAGGTTTTTTGTTGGCAAAGCCAGGATGGGGCAGAAGCAGGGTGAAGGCGACCCCATGCATGAGCTGAGAGTGTTCTCTAGAACCTGGTGCCACATCAAAGAGGAATCTGGGGCTCATATGCAGGGGGGTAGGTGGGAGAAGTAGCTATGCCAAAAGCCAAACAACTGCGTGCCTCTTGAATTCTGCCTCAGCTATTCTGTATGGCTTTGGTAGGTCTAAATTGGAGTTGCTTGTGGAGCAGAGGCTCATTATGTTTGGAGTAACTTTGTTCCTAGATTCATTTTGTTCTACATGTGTACATGGTGCTGGGTGCGTGCTGACACACTTGTGCTGACATATTTGCCGACATGTGCCATGCGTAAGTAGTGCCATGCGTCTGCTAGGAAAGCACGACCTAGGCCAGTACTTTGGAACTAGATTGATGGTAAGAGGTTCAGATCCCACAGGCCTCAAGATGGGCCACACTGGTTCAGCAAAGCAATTACTCCCCTTCCCCTCTCTGGCTTGCCTTGGAAGGAACCCTGCCTGGTTTTTGTTTCATGGAACAAATTTTGTTCCATTTGTTGCTCAAACTCTGATGCCAGTCCTGGGAGTATGGGTGATGTTGCTTTTGAAAGGAATGTCTTAACCAAACGTTTTGCATAAGAACATCTAAACTATAAACTTAGGAGTGACTGTGACACTATATCAGCATCACTGGAGGCAAGAATGGACTGGAGATTTGGAACCTATCAAGAGTTACTTGTTGTACATATGAATGGACGCAGAGATATACTGGTTCCTTTCGTCTTCCACCCACTTAGCATTCAGATGACTTGTTACATTTATATTCTGTTTGGCTTCCAAGGTCACACAGTATTATACAAAGAATCAGGCCTGTAGGTTGTATATATGTGAAGGGCTCTAAATAAAACATTTGCATTGGCCCAGAAAATCCAGTTGGCAGTTCTGGGAGTACTTTGCTCCTGTGCCATCTCTGCTCTGTGCATCTCTTCCAAAGCATCTCAAGAGCAATAATGTAAGCACTAGAAAAAATGGAGTGGTGATTGAAAGAATAGATGATTGAGGGTCCTAGTCGAGAAAAGATCTTGTTTGCCTAGCAAAGACCCAAAACAAATGACTATAATTTCTTACAGATTTCTTACCTGTACATACTGAATGTTGACTTTCTGAAAATTATGCTAGAAAAGAACTTGATTTGTGGAAATTACAACTAGAACTGGAAAAATACTGGAACTGGAAAAGTAAATAGATGTGGTTTTGAAAAGTCTTTCATAAGGTCAAATTTACTCTAGCAGTTCCAGCTCATATGATGATCTTTAGTTGTTTTACAAAATAAATGTTTTTGACAAAAACATGGTATAGAAGAAGCCTGCATTAACTGTGATAAAGATAACATAACACTAACATTTTCTTAGATTTACAGATAGGTCTTGAGCAATATCTGATTAGCAACACAGACACAACTTAATGTATTGAAACGATATGGAACCTATTATATTAATTTTTTTTAACATCAGCAGCCCGTATCTGTCCGTGTTCCAGTCCGGCATCTTGTCATGTGTTTTCTCCATATTTATCAGATGCATATGGACCCATGTCGCTCTCTGCTTGTCCAATCTAGAGACTTTGGTAATTTTGTGAAATTGTGTGTCAATTTTAATGACTTGGCAGGTTCTTCTCCAGCAAAGTCATAGCTCCAGGAAAAATATGTATCTCCAAACATATATTTAGCAATACAAACTCTAATTATCCCACTCCAATCACCTG
Organism: Lerista edwardsae; assembly: GCA_029204185.1. Taxonomy (NCBI): domain Eukaryota; kingdom Metazoa; phylum Chordata; class Lepidosauria; order Squamata; family Scincidae; genus Lerista; species Lerista edwardsae. The sequence continues at coordinate 9,658,947 of JAJKFI010000032.1, forward strand.
CCATCAGTCTTGTAATTTCATTCAGAATCTGAAAGCTGATGAAAGTTATAAAATATCAGATCTTTCAGTGAATATGGACCTTTCTTCTCCTTTTTCTCCCACACCCTTCCTTTTTATGAATCCTTATTCAAAAGTGAAACATTTGTTCAGTTCAGCAAGATTCTCTCTAGAGAAGGAAATAATTTTATCAGTGAGACTCCCTGGTGATCAGGAAGACTTGGAACTGCTCTTAATCAGCCTTTTTGACATGGTAGCTTGAATAGCACTTCCCATGATGCTTTGTGTGTCTAGCTTAATTCTTTCCTTTTGAACTCACCATGACTTATAAGTGTCTTTTTTTCTCTTTGTATGTCTGAAGTTATCCCTCTATTAACTTTAATTGGAAAGGTATCTTTTGTTCCCCTAGAGTAGTCATGCACTGCACACTGAACTCCCTGGGTTTAAATTTCTGGGGTAGCAAGAGTTCAGTTTTCTGATAACTGGGAAAAAAGGAAAACCATTGTGATAGATCTGATAACGTTATCATTTCTTACAAAAATGAGAGAACATTTTTCATGAGTGAAACAGGTTCTATCAATGTATTTTTGCAAATATATTCAATTTAGAATTAAGTCATAGGAAGTCAGAAAGCAAGCAAGCAGCAACATGGATTCACAACACACCTAACACAACATATGAGAGAGAGAGAGAGAGAGAGAGAGAGAGAGAGAGGGCTTCTCATCTACAAATATTACTTTAGGATGATCTTGTATCCCTAAATTTATAGTTGTGAAGCTGAATGTTTTACAAATTCACTTTTCCAAATATTTTGTTAATGTGTCTGCCTAACTCCTTACCTCTTGTTAAAATAAAGACACAAGCAGTGATGTCATGCAGGGGGTACGCGGGGGTACGCGAGTACCGGTTCCTAGGATTATGGCTGGCCCCGCCCATTCGCCTGCCCACTCGTCGACTCTGCCCCCTGCAACGTTTGAATTTCCTGCACGTTTGAGTTGCCTGCATGTTCTCAGAGCCAGGCAGGCAGCGAGCGGAGCCTTGCCTTGCCTTGCCACTGAAAAATGAGCTGCTCTGGGGTTTTGGAACTGTTGGAACTGTTTGGAACTGTTGCTCTGGGGTTTTGGAACACTTTAACATGATGCCAGGCCTCCTTAACATGTTCTGGGGGTGCTGTTGAATACTGTTGCAACTGTTGGGTCAGTTTAAAATTGTCTGAGGCCTCAAAAAGGGCTTTTTTCATGTCACTTCCTGCCACGACATCACTTCTGGCTTATGAAGTCACTTCAGGTGGCGGGTCCCGATACATGCCAATCAAAAGTGAGTACCTGTTCTTAAATCATTTAGATGACACCACTGGACACAAGTACTCCAGTAAGTTATTCCTGTGTCTCATCACCCCAATGGCTAATTACACATTAAATATGTATTTGAAATAAACCAATTGAAGAGGAATTCTGCTTATAGCCAATTGGAAGTAGGGAAATAGGCAGAGAAATGGTCAACATCTGCCCCTTACTACTACTCCATTTGAAATACAGGCATGTCCTGGTATCTACTGGGATTCTGTTCCCATGCACACTGAAACTGTGGATACTGGGGGTGCCTTTTTAAAGATGGGGAATATCAGTGGTTTTGCTGAAACAAGGTAAAAAAGAGATTTAATGTTCCCCTATCTTTTTAATAAGCGTCCCAGTATCTATGGTAGCCATGGATAACTGAAACTGTGGATACCAAATCAGTGAGCATACCTGTACTGTCCTCCTGAATTCCTTTTTAAAAGGTGCTGGCACTGTTATACGTGTTATGTGTTGTTGGCCCCATAATTAGCTCAGATTTAGACATCTGCACTAAAATGCTATTCAATTAGATCCTCATAGATTTACAGTGTAACACACTTTTTAAAAAAAACTCTGTGACATGGAAGAATGCCTAGAGAAAAATCAATAAGAATTGTGTCCACATTTCATTGACTGAAGAGACTTCATTTTAGATGTTCATTTCTTAAATATGAGTGATGGCTTAAAGGACATCATGAAAATGAGAACAAAAAAAATGTTTCTTGATATGAAACCTTCTTCTTGACAGAAGAATGAGGGAGGATGTAGCATGGGATAGCACGTGCAATGGGCGCCGGCAGCAGCATGGTGCCTCTGCGTGGAACAACCCGCACGTTTTTCACCCCCTCCCGCCTTCCCTCACTCTTGTATCGCTTCTTAATGGAGCAATTCCGGTGCAGGGAGGTGTGGCTGGGTGATGCACGGGGGTGGGGTACCGCACTGGGGGCACAGTGACATTGCCCCACCCCCGGGCACGTTCAGAGCCCGTTATGGCCCTGCTTGATATGCTAGCTTTCTGTGTGCCAGGAGAGGTTTAATTTCAGCTGCCTTAGAAGTCCATCTTGGTGGAAGAGAAAGGCAGGACATCAATACTTAATAAATAAATATTTTATGGAAGAACATTCAGATATGTCATCCCCATTGTAGTCTGAAGTGTTAACAGTTCCAGAAAACCTATACCATGTGATTCTGCTAAATGAGAAGATAAATCTCTGATAATTCATGTAAGGCACATATGTGCTGACGAGAGGCCAGTGATGGGAGTGGAAGAGGGTGAAGAGAGGGCATTCTGGGGGTGAGGGCATTTTTGGACAGAGGGAACAGATTGGGTCCAGGAGGGGACGGGATTGGTGGCAGCAGGGCATGCCAAATCCTAACCCCCCAATCTGTGGCCTTGCAGTCTTTCATGGGCTACTCAGATTTGCGCCAGCTAAATAGCTAGTGCAAATATGAGTAGACCCACAGGGCAGGCTGGAGCTTGATATGGGGTAAGAGGAAAAATATCTCCTTACCCCAGGTGGTCTCCAGCCTGCACCTAACCTGCACTGGGTACAGCACAGGTCACTGTGGCCTGGCTATACTGTTGCAGGTTAGGAGTGTGCCCTCACTCATGCAATTCATTAATTGATACTGTAGCCATCGGGATGTGTATGAACATAGATGTGTATGCATGCATATATGTGAATGCATTGATCCTTAAGATAGAAAGTTTGAAATAAAGACCATTGTGATTGTTCAGACTAGGTGAGAACTCAGTATTTTTGCTGGTAATCGCAATAATTATATATATTTATATTTATATTTATATTTATATTTTATTTATATATATTTATATAAATATATTTATATAAATATGTATAAATATAAATATATATAAAATTTAAGATTGTTTTGGTTTTAGTGTTTTAAAAAGCTAAAATCCTTTAGTTCAACACTATTTTGGAATATTAAGCATACCAAGCCATACACTTCCAACTCCCCATCATATGCTTATGATAAGCTTTCAAAACCATTTCACTTATCTTGTATCCATGCTATCACAATTTGATCATGTTTTCATTTCTCTCTTTTTTTAAAGCAAAGGTGATTCTAGACCTTTATAACATGCTTTATCATCTCAATAGCACATCTCTGTAGATAAAAGACTCAGGACTGAGTTTAAAACTGTTCGATCACTATCATCCCTTGTAAGTCATGTACATCAAACTCCTTTGGCTATATGCTGCATAAAAAATTCAATATGATGTTGAAGTCAACATCCCTAATCATGAGTGGTCCAAAAGGAATTCCTACTCCAAAGGAATTAATTCGTAGCTTGGTACTTAAACATCATATCTACATAATCCTATGCACTAACTTCAGACTCAGTGAGAAAAAAGACCTATTTGAACATCTTAATAGCTTTACAATGGTATATTTCTTATCCTTAGTAATACATTCATCCTGTGAATCTCCCATCAAATATTAGGCTATCAAGCAAACCCAGTTTGTAGGACACATCAGTGGTGTTCCTGCAGGGTGGGTAGGTGGGAATGCTAAGTTTTGCAGGAGCCTGAGCTCCTCTGTAAAGCGATCCCTCCCCCCCCCCATCTTCAGAGCCATAAATGGCTTGGACAGCAAAGTTTCTGAGCCAGCTCTCCAAGCTGTGAACCCTGGAGGCAAGGAGGAGGAGCTACATTACTCAGGAGCTCAGGTTCCTGCAAAACTCAGTGTCTTCCCCATAGGAACGCCACTGGGACACATTTATCTAGTTTTGTTCTGTGGCTAATCTTTTTTGAAGTTTTTCTTGTAGATCATTCTAAACATCTAGTATAAAATCCAGGGGGTCTTCTTAGGGCTGATCCAAAAACACTGTGTGTTTTGCAAAAACTCCATCTCCCATGAAATACACCTTTTAATTCAGCATCGCCTTCACTCCAATTTTGCATAGTGATATTACCATGAAACAAAATGAGATAAATTGCATAGTGTAATATGGAAGCTTTAGAGTAAGTGCTACCAAAAAATAATATAAATATAAATAACATATATAATATAAATAACAAAATTTACGTTTCAAGCAGCAGCACAATTAAATGAGTAAAATAATAAAGGGCAAAGGAAATAAAATTTCAAATTTACTTTAGAGAATGTGCCAACCAAATACCCATCAGCCTGTCTTAATTTATCACCAAAAGTCATAAAGAGAGATTTGCCAAATCTCCCAAACACTATGACCAAAGGCCAAGCCTTTGAAAGACCATTGAAAATGTACTCTCCCTTGTATAGGGGTAGAACATGCAGCATGATCTCCTGACAAAGCATGTGGATAGGTTCACTTGGAGGAGAATATCCTTTAGATATTCTGCTTCCAAACTAGAGCTTTAATGGTTAAAACCAGCACTTAGAACTGTGCATGGAAAGAAATTAGGAGTCAATGAAGCTGGTACAAAACATGTGCTATATGTCCTAATAAACAGTTTCCTGCTAGCACTGTACTGTAGATGCTGTATTTTGTACCAACTGAAGTTTCCTGAAACTTTTCAGAGGCATTTCCATATGGAATAAAGGCAGACGTAACCAGGACAAAATCTGCCTTCTCCAGGAAAAGGCACAGCTAGCACAAAAGTGTTAGACACAAATTAGACACTAACAAATTAGAAACTATATTGTACTATCACTATTGTTCAGGAAACCCAAGAGCTGTGATGTCACCATACACTCCTAAAGACTTCCCCCAAAGAGGAATAATAGGTACTGACCAGTAGTTTAACACAGTGCAGTTTAATGGAAGTTTCTTCAAGAGAAGTCTTAAAACTGATAGCACCGTATCACCTTTTCTCATTGAGCTATTCAAACTTCACTTTCCCAATCAGCCATACATACCCCCTTTGGCTGCTTTATTCTGCCACTCTCAAATTCATAGATGCATTTTTCAAATTATACACTCACCCTAATGCAACAGCAATGTAGGAACAGCTGTAAATTCTTTAAAGAGGGAGAATAGAACTGATAAAGTGAATCCCAGTAGGAAGTATAGCAGGTAGCCCTGTGTTGAAAGCATAGGAGAGACATACTTCATCTAGCAGGATGAAATCTCCATTGAGTTACATGAGGCAGGCAGACATTCACAGAATACCAATCACTCTACAAATCTCTGAGGGTTAGTTTTGTGATAGTAAACACTAAAAAGAAAAAAATTCTGCAAATGATATTTGCATGCTAGAATTGTTTGCTGATTATAAATCGAAACCCGCCTTTGATGTAATTGGACCAGACTACTATTGATGTTTGCCAGAGGTATTCCAATTTATATTGCAACTCTTTGGGGCTCCTGGCCTATAGAGGACTAGGATGTACAACATTGAGTTTAGTCCATTATTGTGAATGCTTTTGCAAGTAAATATTAAAGAGGCCATTTTGACAATGGGAACTATTTTAAGCCAAGGAACACAACACACAGCAATTTAAGACGCATAATACTTCCCATATCTAGGGATTCTTTGTTGTGAATAGTTCCATGCAAGCGGCTTTCTTAATCTCTCCAGCACAGTTACTGTATAGATTCTGTATCTAATGGAATGATGCATAGCTCTTCTCAATAGATGTAGCCTGTATTCACTCTTGAAAGAACCAAATAGGCTGTGGGAGTAGAGATTGGTGTCTGTCTTAGCATTTACTACTGTAAGGCTTGATCTGTTGTGGTAGGAAAGATTTTCTTTAAAAACATTCACAAATACGTATGTATATATAGTGAAGACATTTTTAAAAAATGTATTTGGTTTTCATTTGTTTGAAGTCATTTTGCAGCCTCATAAAAGACTGGCAAATTTTATATTAGGTAGTTAACCAGTTGTCTCTGGGCAAAAGGAGGCCTTTCAAGATAGTGAGGTTTTAAAGGACTCATGTGCTCTGTTAGAGCTGAAATGTGGCACTGATTTCATTTAGACTACTTTTCATACTCAAGCTATATTTTTAAAGAAAATGTTAAATGTCAGTACAGATGCACATTCTTTTTAACATGTTTCCAATATAGACTTGAAAGCATTCTTCATAAACCATCAGGTTCTGTTCTTGAGGGACTGCCTGATGCATGATTATCATGTTTCAAATGTATTCCATTCAAGCTGTCCTTCCAACTAGCTGGCTTCCTTAGCCCTCTCTGTCCATCCAGTGGGAGGCTAATTTACCAACCTTATCTCACCTTTCAGTACTAGGCTCCAAGCAACAAGCAATTTGCCTGCCAAATCTCACAATTTGGCAAAGATACAAGTGAAATAGTAAAAAATCCCAAAGGAGCCCTTCCCTTTTGCAGAACAGCTCTTGTTCTCTGTATAGTTTCTTATTTTAACTGATCAGCAGCACCATTAAACCTCTTGTAGGAATCAATGTGTAGAAAATTATAGTAGCATCATCAGCTGCTGAACATCAGATAGTTCTATATCTATAAACTTCTCTCCTAGAAAAGAGAAGTGCCTAGTACAGAAGTGTGAACGCATTTGAAGTACATTCAAAATGCCCAATTTACTCCAAAATAATACACATATATTAAAGGAAATATGTTGAATATTTAACTTCAGACCACTTTGTTAAAAATAACTGCTGTTTATTTTTTTAGTATACAGTACTATGTGAAGGAAAGTTACCTCATATAATTTGTGCATACAGCATCATCATAAACAAGTAGGGTCTTCTTAATGATAATTAATGTAATGTTCACTTTGTTCAACCACCATAAGCAAGCTAAGTCACAACACTTTTAAAAATCAGATGAGAAGATGCTGAGACATTTGTAACCCTTTATCACAAAGAGGCCGTGTGGATGCATCAGCAAGGAGGAGGCAGGAACTGACAATGTGATTAAAAATTGTACTTCTGGGCAGCTATTTGTATTAACCCAACAGTTCCTACACACACAAACATATAACAGCTGAGACCTCCTTAATCATTATGATGAAAATAAAATATGATAAAAACGGCAAAATTATAGACATTTTAGAGGTCTGCTTTTAACTACAGGGGCCCAAATGTTTGCAACTGTTTTTCTGAGCATCTCAAAAAAATTCTTCCTTTATTGGCTAAAGATAATGTAAAACATTCAAGGATACTGCAGGTAGTTTAGGGGGAGATCCATTGTGTATTCCTAAAGTTATGAGATTTCAAAGCTCCCATTTTAAGTCATCATTTAAGTTAGGACAAGTCATTTAGCACATGCTTCCTGCCAGATTGATGCTTCTGAAGTGGAGTCTTATTCCCCAAGGAAAACAGATACCATTGAACTGAGTCAGTTCGCAGCTGCAGAAAGTCAGTAAGTGAGGGAAGAGGGGCAGCATCCTTTCTGCATACAGGCATGAGATTGCATTTTTGTGGGTGGGAATTTTTGTATGAAGGATGTATAAAATGTATGAAGCTGAGCATGCTTCTGAAAGAGATAAATTAATCTCTCTCTCTCTCTCTCTCTCTCTCTCTCTCTCTCTCTCTCTCTCTCTCTCTCTCTCTCTGACAGAATCCATATAGAGCAAGTCTGCCTTCTTTGCCTATCTGTAAAATGTGTTTTCTGTGTCCTTAATTCCTTGACTACATGATTCATATACTTTTATGACCATATACAGGTTGGCCCTAGGTATTCATGAGAGTTCCAGTCCTGTGACCTGGCGGGTGCTGAAAGCTGTGGATAGTCAAAACCACTAAAAAAATAAAAGTATATCCCCCTTTGTGGTTAAAAGACCATTTTTCTTACCTTTCTATAGCAGCAGGCAAGCAGTCTCCAGTGATTAGAACTGCTATTTTCAGGTTGCACCAAAGCAAGTGACCCACTATCTTAGCCCTGGGGCACTGAAGAATGTAACATGGAAGTCATTACACACTTCTGCATTGGATTATGGGGTGATCATACTGGCCCTGCCTCCATCTTCCACTTTTCACGAGATCCCAGGAAATTTCTGGGTATCAAAACTTACTTCTACAGAAGCTGTAGTCTCACAGCTGTGTTCCTGAGCCTATACAGTCCTTTGTGGTAAGTGGATCCACAAGCCAAAGAGATACTGTAGCAGACCAGTTTCCTCTGAGATTTTACACTGTGTGAAGGAGTATCATGTATGAATTCCTCAGCCTGGCATATATGGCTTGAAGCAGCAATTGCTGTCTCACAGCCCACAGTAGTACCTGCAGCATGCGTTGTGAAGGCCAGGTCTGAGCTGGCGCAGTGCCGGCAGGCATCAGCAGCACGTAGTAAGGGCTGCATGGATCCTGTGCAAGCAGTGAGTCCAGGTGAGATAGGAAAATATAAGATCCAAAGAAATTAACAGCCCCCATTCTTTGGTTTCTGGGCCCCCTTTTTGACCCTGGTTCTGGGTACAGTTTACCCTCTGCATCCCCTCTCATGGGCCCTGGAAAGATGTCAATGGTGGGAGAATGTCAAGAAGTTTCAGGGTGTGGGAGAGAGTGCCATGTGAGGTCTAGATCTGCATCCTGTCCCAGGGTCTGCGCAACCTCTCTTGTTCCATTGAAATAGTGAATTTTCATTCAGGAGAAGAAGAAATAAAAATGAAATTGATAGTGCTTATTAAAAATTTCATATCAATCTCATTTTCCTCACTTAAAAATTTCCAAATAGTGGCCTTCAAAGATCAGGCATAAAAGCTCAAAAGACATGCAGGTGCTTACAGTACAAATGCTGGGGTGGAGAGGATACATTATTGAGAATTTCGTCTGCTATCTTGTTTTGATAAAGGGCTCCCCCTTCTGGAATTTTATTTCATTTTATTTACTGAAAAAAAATTATATGCTTTTTAAAAGTAAGGCCAAACTTCATCGTTTGCGAGTGCTTGGAACCAATGTCCTTAGTTTGAGAAAGAGATTCAATCTAGATTCAAATGCTGCTTTTGCCCCAGAAGAAAAACATGTTTGGTTCATTTTCAGTGGCCAGATCCATTAGGAAAGTGGGCACAGTTCTGCCAAATGTAACACTTCTAACAGCCTAATCCAATCCTTCCCCACCCCCAGCCCTCCTGCTAGTGCAAGATTGGTACACTGGATCCAGTGGGGGGGGGATTGGAGGGCTTTGGGAAAATGGGTCTCCTTGGACCTGCAGCAGCTATTTCACTGACGTAAGTTCAAGGTGAGAATGTAGATGGGGAGGCTGCTCACAGAGGGGATAGGATCTGGCACATGTCATTACTACTGGATCCACTACCTCCCTGCCCAATTTTGTCCCTTCCCTGCCCCATTCTACCCCTCATCCCTTCTGCCTCTCCTGCTGGCTTTCCTGCTCCAGCAAGTGGCCAGTAATCTGGCGATGTGTGCAGGAACACTACTGCCTTTTCACCTGGGCTCCAACAGAACACTACTTTGTGCACTGCTGGAAATAATTTGACAACTGCTGTGAACATTTCCTGACAAGCAGAGGATGAAAACCAGTGCCTTCCCCTGCTATATTACTCAGGGAGCAATCCTAGGAAGTCCATTTGGCTGACGTGACATGCTTGCACCGGCCCAACGTCACTAGCGCCAACGCAGGAGTGCCGACCAACACCCCTGCATTGGTGCTAGTGCCGATGGGCCAATGCTAGCAGCAGCTTCAGCCCAAGGTCACTGAGCAGAGGCGCCGCAGCACTGCTCCTGTGCCAGCCAAAATCAGATGGTGCAAGAGCATTTCTGGGTGTGGGGAGGGTGGGCATGAGGGAGAAACCGGGCAGGCCAGTAGGTGGGCCAGCCTGGGGAGGGTGCAGAGATGGGATCCAGTCATCCAAGCCTCCATCCCCAGGCTGTGCAGCCCCGATTTGTGCTGCGCAGCCTTCTTGGCTCTGTGCCTGTTATTTAGCAGGCACACATCCAAGGAGAACATAGGGGAGGCTGGAGCCTCCCCTGGGGCAAGGGCCTGAACGTGCCCACCAGCCTTGCTATTCCAGCACACTTTAGGATTGCTCTCTCCACTACATACTGTCCCTGCATCTGAAGGTTCAATGTAGCCACTATGGTTAATAACCACTGGCAGATCTATAGTCCATCATGAATGTTTAGAATCCACTTTAAAAGTAACCTAAGCCAGTGACTAACAACACCCAAACTTCCCAGCCCCCTACTCCCACATTAACTTCCAACCCCTTCTCCTATTCAACAAGCTGTAAGGAAGTTGTATGAAAGACTGTTCATACCAGCAACCAATGAGAACATTTTTTCTGCCATATAAAGTTTCCATATAGACTTTCACAGATATTCTAACCCTCTCTTCCTATTCCCAGTCCCACTAGAATTCACTTAATAGCCTCCCAAAAGTAATCCTTCCACCCATTGCTCCCTACTCATCTTCATCCTTCCAGCATAAGAAATTTCCTCCACCACCCAAAATCAGCCCCAACATGTCCCATCTCCATGATCCCATCCTTCCACCAGGTTCTGGGGTCCACTTTAAAAGTCATCTAAGCTAGTGAGAACACCACCCAATGCTTCCCACCAGTGACATCACTAGGATTGGTATCACCAGGTGCACTTACCCGCATTAGCTTTATTTATTTTACTATATAAGAATACAGATCACCCAACAAATCAATAACCAACTCAAAAACCTGTGGTCAACTTGATTATGCTCACACAACTGAATAGGCTAATTATACTAGAACTTATAGCAGCTAATAATAGTTCTGATACAATCAAAATGAGAAATGAGTCATACAAACACTTTACTGGTTCCATGCTGTCATAACAACACCTCATTGGCTTTCAGAACAATCAATCTCATTGGTCAGTTTTGATTTATGGAAAACCACTTTTTGTTATATAAGGCAGTGGTTTTCTTTTTCTGGTTATTTGGCTACACCTTTTGGTGGAATACAGATAATTTAACACATTTTTTTCTTTAAAATCTGCATTAAATTATTTATCAAATTATATATCACATGAAGGTATTATTCATAAATACCAATGTTTCTACAATCTTTGCTACCAGTGGTGTCATCCCCCTGAGGGTGTCGCTCACTGCGGTCTGTCCTCCCTCTAGCTACACCACTGTTGGTGAACAAATAGGGGTGATGCAACAACAACAGGAAAACATTTCACACAGAAATGTTGACCTTCTGGCTTTGGTACAGTGTGACCTTCTAGCGTTGGAAAAGACTAGTAAAATTCCATCTTCAGGTTTCTCTTACATCTCTGGTTATGTTTAGATTATAACACAGGCTAGAATTCATTTGAAGTACTTATAACATGCAGTATAAACCTTTGGAAATCAGTGCAACATGTAGTTGCCATACGGACAATCATGAGGACTTAAAGTACTGGGTGATCTCTTTACACCATAACTGGGTACTTTGTATTTCCCTTTTGAGAAATAAAGCGTGTTTGGATCACTCTCGGAGTCAGGGAGGATGGTGCATGTTTGTGATCCAAACATACTTTACAATATCTCTTGTGCCAGCCAAACTTTGCTGGCCTAACTATGGCGGCCAGCACTCTTGCACAACTATTGCACTCTTAATTGATGCAGAGCGGTATGCACACATAGCACAACGTAAAACAGCTCCATGCAAAAGTGGCTCCGTATGTGCACATGCCACTTATAACATCAAAAGGGGAATACAGAGTTCCCAGACCAATTTTTCCCTAGCTAAGGCAAATGCTAATATAAGGAGTGCATACCCCTTCTTCCACTCAAGATTCCCCCTCATATACCCTCCCAGAAAGTCATTTTAAATATTTTTTCACAGCTGAGTATTAAAAGCAGAAGCCCAGCAAGGGGGCAAACAGAAGGCGTGGGGAGGATCAAGCACCTTCTCTCCCACAAGTTCTCCCTTGCAAGGGCCAACATTATCTTGGCAAACACAAGTGTGATAACACACATTTTCCAAGATAATGTGCAAATCCATTCTAAGCCTGCAATCCTTATCTGGGAGTAAGTACTATTGTTGGGGAGGAAATGCTCTGTCCTTCCTGACCATGAATTCTTTTGTACCACTGTACAGCAGTAGGGTACAGAATCAGTCAGCCATGTAAAGCCTTGTTTGTGTATTGTATTGATGCCTGTGCAATTTGCCAAGGGGCAGGGAATTATACATAAGCAAATCCACTTATATTTTAAAATGTGTTCTGCTTAAATGCTGGATGTTTTTACAGACCTTGAGACTGAAGAAAAAACCCACACCTATTCTCAACTGCACACTGTTCTTGCTATAATTGCACATAACACTACAAAGCAGAAATCTATTAACAGGACCTTTGCAATAGTGTGTTTTTAGGAGTTATACCATATGTTTAGCACCCCATCCTGCAGCCAATTTAAGGCACTAGTTTGCCAATAAGCAAAACAATAACAAGGAAAATCTCTTTAAAGGATGAATACATCTGAAAGGGGGTCAGAAACTCCAGGTAAGGGAGGAAGGCATGCCTATACTCTCATTACATCTGCCCCAGAGAGAGGATATCTTGAAACAGGAAATTGCCTAACAATGATTGAACAGCTCTGAAATGCTAGGAGACCCAAACTGGCAAGTAGAATTTGCTTTTTTCTTACGAAACATTTTACGTATTGGGAAAGATAATTAACTCCTTACTCTCAGGAGAACAAACAGGAGAAATGTTTTATGAGTCTGATACTGAAGTGGTAATAATTACATATAGGATTTACAGTGCAATCCTGTACATGTTTACTCACACGTAAATCCCACTATGTTCAATGGGGCTTACTAACAGGTAAGTGTATATAGCAAGGATGGCCAAACTTGCTTAAGAACCACATACCATAAACTTGAGATGTTAAAACACTATGTACTCACAATTAACATTAAACTTACATTTTAATCCAGGGGTCTCTCAGGTTATACTTGGTAAATAATTATATAAAGTTTGAAAAAAAATTGTTTTCCTTTTATATTAGTTGTGATGCAAAAAGGAGCTTAGCTAATATGTTTCTGAAACCCACATATTAAACAGGTAGTGCTTTGGCATCTGCCATGGTTCTGTTCCTGGAACCCGCCCAAATGCCAAAACCCCTAAACAAATCTGTAGGTCAGGTACTCCAGGCTCTCCTAACGTGATAGAAGCTATCCCCGGCCCTAAGAATGCCTTCTAAGGAAAAAAAAAAAGTTCATCTGCTCTTTACATACTAGTTTAATTATTTCTTACATTATTCTCCTCCTTACTCAGTGAGTTGTACATAGTTTTCTCCTATACCCAATTTTATCCTCCTAACAACCCTGTTTAGACTGCGAGACAGTGACTGATCCAAGGTCACTCAATGAGCATTGTTGCTGAGTGGTGATTTCAGTCTGAGTCTCCCTAATAGTCTGAGACATTAATCACTATTCTACACTGGCTTTCTAATTAGGTAAGAAATTCCTCTTCATCCATAACAAGCACTTATTGAAAACAGTACTGGCACTAAGTTTGTTGGGTGCCCTGGGAGAAAGCTCTCTCCTGTCCTGTTCCCCATAACATTTCCCCAGGCTCTTGATGATAACTTGCAGGGACACTACCACTGCTGATGCTGGAGATTCATAAGCTGGCCTGTGTGGGTGTGGGCCCTCAGCAGTGCCCCATCTGGTTGATCCCTGATGCTACTCCTGATTATAAAGATGAGTGGGCACCCTCATCAATTTACCTCTAGCTACTTTTCCCATTGTTGTGCAACTTAGTATAGATAGATGTTTATCCTAGTTAGTTCATGTGAACTATTCCTTAAGTGATTTTGCCTATGAACTTCATTTCAAGAATGCAAGAATCTACAGAAGCTCAGTTGCACCAGATGCAAAAGTGCAAGAAAAGGTTAAAAAGGTGATGCGTCAACTTCTTTAGAATTTCTTTTATATGTCTCTGAAAAGTAGGGGGAAGACATTTGGGCATCATCTTGCCAATACTAGCACTGGTGGTAACCCTTATGAAACAGTGGAGAGTTGGCATCCATACTAATGATGGGAGAGGTTAAAATGAAGAACAACTTTATATTTGTAGCTACATATTTGCATTTATGTTTTATTCAAGCCCATAGGCAAAGACATTGACTTCAGAATCCTCAAGGTTCATTTGGATACATGGATAAGGATGATGCAAAAGAGATTACTATCAGTAGAAACAAGATATACATCTCAAATAACCAGTGTGTAATAGAACCTTCTGCTAACTGTAATACGTTTAGATAGCATATCTTGCCTTCTGAATATTCTTTAGATACCAGTATACTATCTTGCCTTCCAAATAGCAAAAACACTTGGCCCTCAAAAAGCTTTTAGAGTCTTTTTGAAGGCAAAGGTATTTAAAATTCTTTATTTGAGAAGGCAAGAATTCCCCTGAAGACAGGCTGTTCACAAACAAAAACATGTTGAATACTTTTGGCAGCACTGATTTATTACAATTATATTTAGAGAGTTTTTGATATTCTGTGGCCTACCCCAGAAAGCACTGGGCAAACATTTGCCACAACCCTAAATACAGAAAGATGATACAATGAACTAGAATGAAGGACCAGAAATGGATGACAGCATATTCCAATGACTATGGACATCATTTGTCAGTATATAACCTGAAACATAGAAAATAGAGGCTATTTCTTAGAAGCAGAATTCTAATTTTTCTATTCAGTGCATTTTCCACTGTTACAAACTTTCATGAAAATGATTCAAACACACATGCTTTGTATTGTCCCATTAAGTCTTCCTATAGAATAGGATACCACAAGCGAATAATGGAACAATGGAATGAAATATAGGGTTTCCTATAGAATAGGATACCACAATGGAATGTTTGTAGAGTGTGGATTTTACCATAGTTCATCCTTTTAAAAAAGTGAACCAAACGAAATCTGAAGCTAGATTATAGCCCATTTGAGAAAAGTAATCCTACTCCTTCTGACCAAGTTATTTACTCCTGCAGGGGATGTTTTGGGCAGACAGCTTTTCTCATCTGATAAGTAAGGAATGAGTTGCTCTCAGTGTCTCTCTCACCTTTCCAGAAAAGCTGGTCAGTATTGCTGAGTGTTTTAAAGACCTCCACCCACCATCTCTTGATGTCTTTGTTGTGCAACTGAAAGGAGCATACCTCTCAAATGAAACATTGTCCCTGGTCTCTAAACCAGAAATTGGAACCAACTCATGTGGGTTTTTTAAGTGGGTGATCTGCTCTCCATTTTAGGAACAAATATGGTAAATTCTTTCTTGTTACATTATCTCATCTGACTTCAGTCAAAGCATCATTATAACTAAAGATCACTAGATATGATGTTAATATTCTTTTTTGGCCCTGTAGTTTTACTTTTTCTTTGTTAAACAAAACCTGCTGATGGGGAGGGCAATCAGGATTGGGATCATGGCAAAGGTAACCTTTCTCTCTCCACTGTGGTCTTGATCTAAAATAGGAGCCCTGCAGTTGCTGTTTGTCCCAGGAGGAAACTGCCCTTGATGCTAGTTCTTTTTCACATGATAGTCTTATATCCTTATATGTAGTATTCTCTACTCTCATCATGTGAACAGAAATCATAGACAGCTTTGTTGTCCAAATGTCTTGATGCTAAATATATTTATTTTAGATTAGTTCAAACTGAATTTATTACATTGATTCAAGATAAGATTGCATTCCTAAACATAAGGGAGTAAATACCTTTCGAGTCAATCGTTCTGAGTAAACATGGGTAGATCACTATAAGTGTGTTTAGGATTGCAGTAATGTGGACTGGTTCTGCAAACTGTAGAGCTGACATTCACCTCCACTACATAATGTGGAGAAGCAGTGCTACACAAGGACAATAAAAACAGCAAAAGTGAGAGAGAAATGACCTCACTACATGGCATACCACAGACCACATTACTAGAGGCCATCAATTCAGTGCTCAGTTCAGTCTAGAACCACCATCACTCTCTATGGACACCTTCCCCCTTAATTTCTAAAGTGGGGATTCTCTGTGGTAGTGAAGCAATTGCTCAGAGAAAATCCCATCTGCTCAGGGGCACCTTATTCCATATATTTAATTCTAGATCTTAACCTTGGAAAAAAGATTCCTTGGCTAATTTCCTTCAGAGTTGCAACATATCAATTCAGCTATGTATTCACTGTGAGCAAGAGAACTGGGGTGCTTGGGGGTGGGGGTGGGTGGGGAGCAAGTAAGCAGTTTTTATAACCAGCAACTGATCATTCATGTTTTTCTGCTCAGTTTTCTTGAGCTGCTTTGAAAATAAAATACAGGGAGTAGTGCAGGTGAATAATAGAATTATCACAAGACCTCCACCTGCAGCCACTGGGTACCGTAGACAGTGCAATCTACTGCTAGACTAACTAGGGGTAAAAGACATTCAACAGTGCTTTTGATATTGCTGTGATAACATCTGACTTGATGTTATCATATTTGTAGCTGTGGGTTTCCAAACATCTGTTATGTAATAATGTGAGTCCACATATGCTGTCTGTCACTGCAATTAAATCCTGTCAGTAAAATAAAGGTGAGTTTCAGTCACTTGCCTGGAGTTACACATGCATGAGTAAGTAGGGTCAGGGTTATAGCCCAGGGCTGAAGAACTGACAATTCTTATGCAAGTTAGATCAGAACAGAAACAACAGGACTATTCGTCATTGTTAATTCATATTTTTCTTCACTAATTTTTAGCTTATTCCTTTTTCTGTAACATTTCCAGATGAGGTAGACTCCTGACAGGACAGTTTATGCAGAAGAACTAAAGTTTCAGGTGAATTTACATACATGCATTTAGTACAGACTGGATACAGGAAAAAATTTTCTTCCAGGAGATGACTCTTATGTATATAAGAGTCAATGGGTTGTATCCTGAATTTACTTAGAGACCTAACATCTTTAGTCATGATTAAAGATGCAATCCTACATGAACTTGCCTGAAAGCAAGGCCTAT
Source organism: Lerista edwardsae (assembly GCA_029204185.1). Lineage (NCBI taxonomy): Eukaryota > Metazoa > Chordata > Lepidosauria > Squamata > Scincidae > Lerista > Lerista edwardsae. Next base: position 9,676,102 of record JAJKFI010000032.1, read on the forward strand.
TGAACACAATAGGACTTATGCATAGGATTGCACTGTAAGTTCCATTGATTTAGATGCAATTAATAGCACCACCCTTTGCATCTTCTCTACTTAGAAGTAAATCCCATTGTGCCCAGGAACATGTGTATAGGATTGCAGCATTAAGGCTTACTTCCTTACTCATTACAAATTAAATTTTACAACGCAGCGACTCTATAGAAAACAAAAAGGTTTTGCAGAACCCAGAAGTCCGTTCAGTAGGGTGGTAAAAATAGTGGCCCCAGTTATTCATATGTTACATGTTGATTTTCTGAAAGGACAAAGTTGGAATACTTACTGCTTTAAAAAAAACAACACATTTTTCTCAGGATAATTTTTGGCACTTCTTGCAACAGTGTTAAATTACCCTCACTCTTTCAGAATAAAGGAACCTATTATTCTTCTATCTTACCTGGCTGCCCAACTGCCTGAAAATATCTTGATTTATGGATGATAAGGAATCCCTTGGGCAGGTGAATTAAGACAATTAAAATTATGTTTATAGCATGATACTGAATTTTAAGTAAATAACAGTTCATTGCAAAAAAAGTCATTGTTGAAGACTTGAAATGCTTAATGTCAATAATTCGGTTGGACATTTCTATATATGTGAATGCTACCAACTTTCCAAAATATTAAAAAAAGATGAATCAACCTAATCTGAGGCAGTGAGCAAATCAATGCAGAGAAGAGACTATGACTATATTTCAAATTCTTCATTTCATTCAGGGCATCAGGCAGTTTAATACTAACACACAACTTCTGAAAAAAATAACTTAATATTAACTAAGGAGTTATTGTGCAAACACTACAGCATAAACAAAAAGTCACAATTGTTAAGCCTAATCAGTTATTGTAATATTTGTAAATATATAAAGTTATACGTTAAAAATATTACCTTCACATTCTGTTTCTAGAATTCATCAAAATCATAAAGTGATCCTTGATTGGATAGCTCCATGTGACTAATCTAAGAAGAAAGTGGTACCAGCCAAAGGAGGAAATGGTGCTAGAGAAATAATGTCATCAAACAGGACCAAAACTGATGTGAATGTTTGCATAGTATTTGGAGGGACACATTTTCACCCAACTAACATAGCTACTTTTGACCTGAAAGTCAGAAGTAGAAACTATTCAGTGCAACCCTATCTGTGTCAAATTTCCCTTGGACCTCAAAGAGAGCATAAAAAATATAAATGAAAATGTTTTGTGTATTTCACTTAGGATAGAGTGCCCATCCCAACTTTGTCTGCAGTGTTACAATTCTAACACTGTAATCAACCTCTTCTGAGAACGTGACAAAAACATACAGCAATCTTTACTGACCTTTCATTTGTCACCAACTGCCTGGAGGCACTTTTGGTTGGTCAAATATCACATCAGCAGTATTGAATGCAACCTAAGGAGAATCAGAATACTTCACCTTGAGAAACTAGCACTGCCAGAAGCAAATTGTTATTGGTCTTGCTCTGTTGTAAAGCCTTTTCCATAAATGTGTGTGTGTCACACACCCACACCCCTGTAATTTTCCCTCAGGCTCAGTGCAAAAGGGTTATCTAACTCTTGAGTTAATGAAATGGAATTTTACCAACAGGAATGCTGATCTCAAATCCCACTCTGGGCTTTTAGCACAGGGGGTGGAGGATTTTATTTTGCAACTTGAGGGAGGGGATAGATTTTGACGTAAGTAGAAGCCAAGTTTTTTCTTCAATAAATTCAGTCAAAGCTCCCTTTCCACTAAAGATAGGAAACTTATGTTTTCTTGCTTGTGGTTTACAAGGAGCAGCAAGTCAACAATGCTGATAAAGATCTCAATCCTCTCAGCTTTAGCTCTTGTTCTGACTATACAAGGTAAGGAAAATGCATTAGAAAAAACAGTTTAATATTAATGTTCTTATCATTTGGGGTTTAATTAAGCTTTGCTAATATTAAATGAGAAAAAACATGACTAAAATCAATTGATTACAACCAAATTATGCTATCCTATGCATATATATTCCTTTATTCTTGATATTTTTTCTTTGAACACATTCCTCAGGACTTATTAAATATATATGTTACATTGCATAAAAATGATACTCTTCAGGGGGGCAAAAGACCGACCATAGTTCATAACTGGGCCAATGACTAATTTTAAATGGACTGCATAGCATGTTCTGGTTAGTTAGATTATTGGAAAAATGCTGAATTAGGAGGACTTTGATCTGATCCTGTGAAATACTTATTTTCTTAAGGAAGACTGCATACTTTAATATGCCTTAACTTTAACAACAGGGCTTCAAGGTGGGAAGAAAGAACACAAGTTTCAAGACAGTTGATTCCTGGTTTAGTTTGTATTCAGATGCTTAATATTCAGTAATGGTGAGTATCAAACTTACTTAATATTTATTATCTTTCATTTCCCCAGAAGCATCTGTTACTCCAGTGACCCACAAACCAAGCACAGAATCAAATGAGATGCCAAGTGTTGAGCCAAGCAAAGAACCAAGTGGAGAACCACCAAGTGCTGAACCAAGCTTAGAGCCCAGTGCAAAACCAAGTGAGGAGCCCGGTGCACTTGAAGAAACTAGTGGAGAATGCATTGGAGAAGAACCAAAAACAGAACCCAGTACAGAGCCCAGTGAGGAACCAACTGCTCTAACAAGTGAAAAGCCATTTGAGGAAACGAGTGAAGGAGAACAAACTGTAGAACCAAGTATAGAGCCAACCAGAGAATCCAGCTTTGAAGTCAGCCCAGAACCAGGAGACTTTACAAGTGTATTGCCACGTGAGGATGTAACCAAAGAGACAACCAAAGAACCAATACCAGAACTGACAGATTAAAGAACAAACAGAAACGTTTAGTAAGTAAATGCTGCTTTAACTATCCATTTGTATTAACAACCTTTCTTAGGGCTGGTTTAGACATTACTGTACACTCTGTATTGGAACTGGCATCAAGCCCAAGTATTTAATATATTTACTATTTAGAGTATGTACAGTATAACTCACCCTATGAGGTGCAGCTATAATATAACCAATTGTCGTCGTCCCCCCCCCATGTGTGCATAGCACTCACTATGCACTCACTATGTAAAGGGCCCAGTCCTATCCAACTTTGCAGTGCTGATGCAGCCATGATGGGCGGCTGCATCCTGATGGGGGGGGGGAAGAGTCATGGAGGCCTCCTCAAGGTATGGGAACATTTGTTCCCTTGCCTTGTAGCTGCATTGAGGCTGCATTGGCACTAGAAAGTTGGAAAGGATAGAGCCCTTACTTGGCAAGATATTCTAATTGACAGGATTGAGAGTGAGAAACTCACCCCAGGCACACAACTCATTGTGACAAATATAACATGTAGGCCAGCTCCTATGTGTTTCTGATAGCTAGACTGAATATTCTTAACAGAATGGTAGACTTCCCATCCTCAAAGACATTTGCCTATTTAGTGCTAGGAAAGATAATTCTTTTTCAAGTTATAAGATATGAATTGTTAAGAGTTATTTTTTAATATAACATGCTCTTCCCAGTGATATAAGCTGACATGAAGCCCACTCATGTTTTAATTGTTCTTGTTTTGAATTTACTGATTAAATATAGTCACTTTGAGAGGTCTGTTACAGGGGACTTAGGAAGATAATGGTGAGCTTTCCCATCATGTTAGGAAAGTCAGGATAATTTCTTTTTAAGACATTAATCAAAATATTAGACCTGCCCAGTATTCCTCTACATTGCACAAGAAATTTGCAAAATTTGCGGACTTTATGCAGCAGTCCGCATTTATTTATGTGGACTGCCAGAATCACCAACCCAGGGCACAGCTGGCAATTGTGATTGTCAGCACGCTGTATATGTATGTGAGATTCGGCTGTTATATGTAGCTTAGTATATCATTCATTGAATCCTGTATATTTCAGCAGATGTGCATGACCATTGCCTGATGCAGAAAAAGCTCACACTTTTTCTAGTTGCCAAGCCTGTATTTAACAGAAATCTAGTGGTGTACAAACCATTTAATAAAGCCTTCCAGTCCTCTAAGGGCAGAAGATTTAGTCGAGAGGGTTAATGCCTCCGTTTGCCTGAAGATAAGAGCTGAAGATCTGAAGGTCACCAGTTTGGGACTACCGGAAGTCTCTGTGAGCAGCAGACCTTGTAAATTGCAACTGATTAACAGCTGAGCTGTCTTTGGCTGCCTTGTGTGAGGGGGAGTTGTGCCGAAGTCAGCTGCTTCTCTGGTGGGAGCAGGGAAGCCGCTTATCAGCTAGCAAGAAGACAAACGGGTGGCCAGAAAAAAGGACTAAATCCAGACAGATCCATCTGTATGTGTGTAGTTCTTGGAAGATAGAACATTTCTGTAAAAATTGTAAAATCCTTCAGGTTTCTGAATAAAGTCTGCCTATGTAAACCGCCTTGAGTTATAGTCATTAGAGAAATCTGGTGACCTAAGAAAGGCAGTATATAAATACAAGTATTAATTATTAATTAATTCCACTGGGCCCATTGCAGAAACTCCTATCAGCAGAGTCTCAGCTAGGCAAGTTTATGTTTTCATATTAAAATATGACAATAGCTTAAACATATAAATGTTCAGCAATCCAAATATAGATCTCCCAAATAACCAGGAGATTAGTATTGCATACTTTGATAGAGGAGGAGAGAAGGCAGCTTCTCATTCCCACCCAAGTTTTGTCATCTGCCCCCTCCTTCACCTGCTGTTCTTCGCAGTGCGGGTGGAGGAAGCAGATGAGGGGTTCAGGGAAGGGATGAACAGGAAGAGCTTAGACTGTCTTTTCCTTTAAAAACAACACCTGGGTCAAGAGAACTGCCTACTTGCAGAACCTTCATATAGGTTGATGATGAAAGAAACTAAGCTCCGCCAGGACAACTTCTTTCCATGCTTATGTAAAGCTGGGGGAAACTGCCATAGGGTCACAACCTTTTTTCTGTCCAAGGAGAAAACATGCATATACTAAAAAGCCAATGCTTCTCTAAATGTAAATGTAGGATTAGTAGGTATTCCAATTTTTGCACATGATGTTCATCATTATCCTACATTAATCCTACATTTACATTCAACATGCATACCAGCATGTATATGCACCTGTACATGCATATAACGTTATGTATTAATAACCTTTCTGTGTCATAGTGGTCTTTCTTTAAGATCAACTACAACCACAAACATAATTTTCTACATAATAATCACATTCTTTCCTTTTAAAATTACTTTACACTTGGTTATTTACCCCTGGGTAATAGTACTGCCAACGTTGCTCTTGTGGTTGAGGTCTGGTTCAATCGGCACAGGGAGTGGGAGAAGGTGGTGGGAGGAACAGCAGTTTTTGATGGGGAGGAAGGGTAGGGTAGGGCGATCTGGGGTGGAGGGGACCTATCTAGACCTGGGCAACTTAGGCCAGATCTAAACCCCTGGCCTTGGCCCAACTGGCATTACACAGGCTGCTTGGTGCCCAAGAAACTGCGAGTACAGATCTGAATAGCCCCATAGGGGTGGCTGGCACGTGACACAGATAAGGGGAATCCCCGTACTTGGAGGTGCGCCTCAGCCTGCTCCTAACCTGGGCTAGATATAGGATACACCTGTGTGTTGCAGCACAGGTTAGGATTGCACACTAAATAAAACAGGACTGAATAAAATTTTGGATTTGCCAAAATCAACTGAATTTGGCATTTATGCAAAATGTCACTTCCATTGTCATGTTGAACTCACTTTTCCTCTTTGTCTCATGTTTTTGTCTTTAGAGTAAGAATGAATTGGTGCGTTGATGTCTTCCTGATTACTTTGGCTTGAATGAAGCAGCCGTCCAGTAAAGGGGAAATAGCAGAATGTTTTGTAGTTTCAGAGCTAGTAAGTTTAGAGCTACTTGGTTGGGCTTCAGTGAAACCTAAATCTACTGCTGGGGTTTTACATTTCATTTAACGTAATAATTTATTAAACGGTGACATACCAGATAGCTCACAGTTGGCTTATAGCAGTTATACTGTATTAACACACACTCCATTTCTCTCCCATTATGCTCTGACACTGTTAGTGATGGGTTTGCTACATTGTATGCAAGAACTGGCATTACCAACTTAGCTTTGGTATTTTTGCCAGGCCATTTCTATTCCTCTCCTCTTTACCACACACTCCTTTATATGTACTTGGAATAAAGTGGCAAGTAAATATGCTTCAGATTGCAGGCTTAAGGTGGGGCTATATAGATAATTTTGCATCTTGCTGAGGGACTCACCAATTCATTCATGGGGATATCAAAGTTACCAGGGTGCTTCCTGATAAAGCAGTGCCCTGACATTTAGTAGATTCCCATGAAAATATGAAAAACAGCCAATTATATTAAAAATATGCAGTACTCTCCTTTTAAAAGCAAACAACCAAAACAGGGTAATTCCAGGCTACCCAGAAAGCTGAAGTTTAGTACACAGCATCAGGGTTTACTAGAGAAATCTGGAAATGGGCCTTTTTTTTTTTACACCTGACAGACAAAACTTGGGACATGAATTTTACCTCATAACAGAGCCCAATATCCTAAGTCAGACCAAACCAACCTGTGTGGGGGATGGAACATCAAGAGGTAGGAGTTCAGTTGCCTCTTCAGGAGCCGAAGTGGGGGAGGGGCAGTCCAAAACAGTGCTATTCCCTTGCAGAATAAACAGTTCATTTACAAACACATGGAGATCCATGACCATTCATAGACCTGTTAATTCTAGGATGTTTGCTGTACCCATAGTACTCATACACCTCATCCATATGCATGGATATCTGTGTGTCTCTTTCAACTCACCAAAGGAGTTTAAAATATAGGGATGTCAGAGGGGAGCTAGCCCCATTACTACCATTTTTCGTAAGGCTAAAATAGGGACATTAGGAAGAGTCAGGAGGTGAGCCTATGGATTTAATTAAAGGCTCACTTCACTCTCATGCATCCTTTTATCATGGAAAGGCAAACTATAAATATGATTTAAGCTCTGCAAAACACTCACAATTGTATTGGTACTCACATGACTACCCAGGGCTGCCTCCATTCTCTCCAGAATAGGATATTTGTTCCCTTAAGCATTCTGAAGCTGAAGAATTCTTCCCCCCCCCAGTGAAGTTGCACCCTCCCTCCAATAACATTAAGAGAAGAAAAGCCACATCTGTAGAACGGTTGTACTTCTGAGCTTTCTTAAAGAACCCTCTTCCAAACAACAGTGCTAGTGGACAACTTAATGGAAGTGTCGACCCAATGTGTCAGTGGTAAAGAAGGCCAATTCCATGCTTGGGATAATTAAAAAATGGGATACAGAATACAACGGCCAATATTATTATGCCACTGTACAAATCAATAGGAAGGCCATATTTGGAATACTGTACACGTGTACAGAACTGTATACATTCTGGTCTCCAAACCTCAAAAAAAGATATAGGGGAACTAGAGAAGGTGCAGAAGAGAGTGACCAAAATGATTACAGGGCCGGGGCATCTCCCATACGAGGAAAGATTGCAATGTTTGGGGCTCTTTAGCCTAGAAAAAAAGGTACCTGCCAATTGAGACATACAAAATTATGCACGGGATGGATAAAGTGGATAGAGGGAGGTTCTTTTCCCTCTCTCACAATATCAGAACCAGGGGACATCCACTGAAATTGAATGTTGAGAGAGTGAGAACAGATAAAAGGAAATACTTTTTTACCCAGTGGATAATTAATCTGTGGAACTCCTTGCCACAGGAGGTGGAGATGGTATCTGGCCTAGATGTCTTTAAAAGGGGATTGGACAGATTTCTGGAGAAGTCCATTGCGGGCTACAGGCCATGATAGTTCGCAACCTCCTTATTTCAGAGGTAGGCTACCTCAGAATGCCAGATGCAGGAGAGTAGCAACGGGATGCACATATCTAGTTGCCTTGTGTGTTCCCTGAGGCATCTGGTGGGCCGCTGTGAGATGCAGGAAGCTGCCTTGATGGGCCTTTGGCCTGATCCAGTGCGGCTCTTCTTATGTTCTTAATACAATCCTTCCTGCAGCAAACTCTTTACTATATGCAAAATACTAAAAAGTCCACATTTTGCACAAAGAAAACATAATCCATGCATTTGTTACCTCTGGCTGCAAAAAATACTATTTGAAGGCACAAAATACACAAGACATATGAAAGAGAGAGAAATATAGTTGTTTTGCCTAACTAAACCAAGATATGAAAAGGAACAAAAAATATTAGCCTTCCAATTCAAATTTCTTCCCCCTGTTGTAACACTCTGCAGAGTGTCCATGAGCAAGATGTGTTCATCATGCCCTCATTCTAGACAGAGGTAGACAGCAGACCAAGTGTTGAACAAAGAGGTATCAGACCCTCACCCCTTTGCAAACATGCCACTGAAGTCTGTGCAATAAAAGAGCCGAAAGATATTTGAAGTGAATAGGAAGTGAAGTTTCTATACAAAAAACATGGAGTGGTTTAAGAACCCTTGAGTAGAGACAGCTTCACAAAAGAAACTTCAGTACAACCCAGTTTTTAAGGGAACATTTGCATCTTCTTTGTGTTAGGGAGAGTGCTTGGAATAAGTTAATTTCCACATGTCAGAGTGACCAGTAAAGGGAATTAGATCTTCTAGTCAAGTGTCGGTACCACTGAAGAGTCTCAGGCAGGTTGGGACTTTCATTTATATTCTAAACCCTAAATCTGAGATGTGCTACAGTCCTACACACATTGAGGTCCCTTTGGCATGCAGCTTTTGATGTCCTCCATCTCTTCCCATTTGTAAAATCCAAATATAGCAATGGTTCCTATAGCACAGCCAAATTGCAGAATTTGAACACAAATGAACAGTTCTTGTAGCAGATGAACATGAGTATGACTTGAATCCCTGTTTAGTATTTATGAGTACAAAGGCAGTCTCTAGTGCTTTTATCACAAGGAATCTGTCATGCTGAGAATGAAACTCCACCAAGTTTCTAGTCTTCATGAGTTCTCAAAATAATTTGCCAACATGGAGGCTGCATATGCTGGAATTTCTTGTCACTGGGCAGAACTTTCAAGTAGACTACAACACACAATGTGGTTTCCTGTAACTAAGCTCATTGTTTTCAGATTCCATATTCTTCTACCTATTTGTTCTCAACTGACAAAGAAACTTCAAATTGTACTTTAATCAACTAGGAAAAATTTTCTATAATTGATCTTCCTATAGTGTGATTAAGAGTATGAATCAAATGTCTGAATCCATTTATCTTTCAGGCATGAACTCACTAGGGAGCCAATCCTGTCCAACTTTCCTACACGGATGCAGCTAGCATCCTGCTGTTGCGGGGGGGATTCACAAGCTAAGGGAATGTTTGTTCTTTTACCTTGAGATAGGATTGGGCCTTTGATCATTGTGAACAAGCCAGCACCCTGTCACAGAACTCCGGTCCCCCATCTATGAACTGGGTTCAATAATGCTGGTCTTCCCAACACAAACAAAGGCTTGCCTTCACCAATCTCCATAAGGCGCATTAGGCTGTATCACTGTTGCTGCTACAGAGGGTTCAGGAGTTGATCCAGCCTCCTGCCAGTGCCCAACACTCTGAGCCATTGGGACACAGTGTTTTATAAGCACTGTATTACTTGCATTCTGAATGAGACAAAGAATTTGTTGCTTCTTTGACAGAATATTTTTAAACCCACAGCAGTCATTGCTCTGGTTAACATACAGAATAAACTCATTTTGATGTCTGAATGGAATACATTTCCACTTTTTAGAATGGCACTCGTGTTGGGACTGGCAGCAAGTGATGTCATAAACCTGGAAGTGATGTCATAGCCAGAAGTGTCATCAAGTGCTATCAGTGTGACGTAATCAAATGACACTCCTAGAATGCAAACTGAAGGAAATACACACAAAAAATATTTGACAGAAAATTCAAACTGTTAACACTCTGCTCCTGTGACCCACCTGACATCAGGTTGCGACCCACCAAGTGGGTCTCAACCCACAGTTTGAATAACACTGTGTTAGCATCCTGTCGGTTGCTGCTATATGAACTATATGCTCCATAAACTAGCACAAAAGTGGAATTCTTCATTCTTCAGGCCATATAAGAGTTTCAGAAGCTAAATTTGAAAGTTGTAAAGCCAGTCTCTAAGCACCAAAACACAAAACAGGTTCTGTTTGAATGGTAACATTTTAATGATATGTTGCACTCAGTTAACAACATAATTATCCCCAGTAAAATAAATTACAGTGGAGCCACTGAACTGAATACAAAGAATTCGCACACATGAAATGGTCACAATTTAACCTAAGGTACATGTGTTTTAAGACCCATCAATTTCAAGGGGAGAGTTAAGCATGTGGCTAAAGCTGCTATATTTAAAAACAATAGAATCTAACTTTGATTGGATCTTGCCAAGCCTCACATGAAAATCATGTGCTGGATTTCTCTTTTTGAGGCATAGGTCCTATACATAACTTTAGGTAGAAATAAATTTTATAAGAAACTGAGAGCTCCCACTAAAAGCAGTAGCCATATGTTGCATCTCCCCCTTCATAATGTCTAGCACGGTGAATGCAGTCATTCTAGCACTTGAATGCGGTCATCAAATTGCTGGCTGCCATTGACAGAAAAATGCACAACTTAAAGCTAGAGCAAAGAATTGTGCAGTAAAGTGATATCAGGACATAATACATACTATATTAGACACTACAAAAGGAAGAATGGAACTTTAAAAAGGGCTCCATTTTAGTAGCATCCCCATTTTCTTTGTAATTTTGACTTCTACCCTTTAGCTAGATAATGTCCATATTTTTCCCAGTGTTGTTTCTGAAATAACTTTTACTGCAAGCAGTAAAATTAAGCTAGTATTTTGGAATATCTACTCAGGGGTTCTATTTTAGTGCCGCTGTTCGAACTCAATGCTTTGATACAGGTGTGGCAGACAATTCTTTGCTTTCTGTCAGTGCCCTTGGCTGATGAATGAAAACACTAAATTTAATTCCCTGATTAGCTGCTGCCCTAACAAAGCCACTATTTGCAGTCATGGTGATGGCCTTTAAAGCATCTCCTGTCCCAAAGATGGTCAGAGATCGACTATTGATTTTGGAACTAGGCACTAGTCTTAAGGCACGGTCAGAGGGTTGGTCTGGCACCACATTGATTCTCTCCATGAGTTGTGCAGCTCGATTTTTCTCCCCTGGACCCCCTAAAGTTTCCAAGATGACTTGAAAGTCTTTCACTGCTGATTCACAAGCAAACAACTCCTTACCCATCATGAATTCCTCTAACAATGGAAGAACTCGCTCTTCTCTCTCTTGAATAGCCTGCTCCGTTAAGACTTTCTCCTTGAAAATGAAGTAACAGCCTCCATAGCTAAGGGCAGACACATATGTAATCAAAGTAGTAATATCCAAGTTAACCCTATTGCACATGTCTACCCTGATTTCTGTAGGAAAAGCAACCCTGGCTATTAAGTTGTCACGATCCACTTTAGTCACTGGCAGGTGCTCACCACCTTCTTCATCAGATTCACTAGAACTTAGGTACAGGTCTTTGCTGGCATGTCCTGTTAATACATTCACGGCTACTATGTCTCCCCGCACAGATATTCCCATCTGTTTCAGCCTCTCTGCCATTGGACAGGATACACCATTGTAGAAAGCAAATATAATGTGCGGGTTGCTATATTGCACTGGCTGCTGGCAGCTTGCCTGCAGGAAGTCCTCTGCCTGCTCAATTATGCTCTTATCTCCATACTGACCCCTGCCAAGCCAAATATTGTGTAGGGCCTCAGCCTTTCGACCAATAGCTTTCACCCATGTGTGGCCATTGTTTGCAACAACATCTACCACTAAGCTTTGTTTTTCACCAAAGTTGTCCTCATAAGCAAACACATGAAGAACACCAACAACTTCTTCCAAGTTTTCCGCCGATTCGATGATGGCTTGCAAGTGAGTAAGATTTGTACTTTGCAGATGAGACTCTTTAATGGCTATCTTACCAGCCTCCACCTTCTGCAAGAATTTTAACTCTGATTTCAGTTTACTGCAGAGCTTTGATCCCCCTTCTATGCCACCTTTCCGGGACCTGGAAACAGCATCGGCTCTTTTGATTAGCTCTTTAGCAATGGCAATTCTCTCACATAACAAGGAATGCGCAGACATGTTGATAACATTTTTCCTGGGAGAGGGAAAAGAAAAATTGTATTGTTACTGCAAGTAAGCAATGATGCCATGGATGAAGAAGTTGCTTGAAGTTCAAGGAAGAATTGTTGCCCCAGTATAACCATTTAAATTCAGCAATGGGAAAAGCAAGAGCCAGTAATCAAAATAAATTTTTGGATATTGAAGTACCTTAGTACGTTATGTTTTTTAAAGCAATATTACAGCTATCTACCTAAGCTTTTGTAAAACAAGGCATATTTTTCCCTCAGGGACTGAAAAGAATGCCAGAAATTTAAGGCCAGGGCACATAAAAATAAGACACCAATCTCAAGCTGCCTGCACTATAGTTATTCAACTGCATGTTTCTGCAACAAGCACACTAAAGTATTCTATCCTAAAGTATCCTCAGTATCTTATCTTCCTATAATTTGGGCCCTTGCTTTTAACTTCATTTAAACACATGGGCAGTCTGATTCTGATTTGCCATTCTACTAGTTCTGCAGCCCCTGCACCGGTGGTGGATGTTGCAAGTGGGCTATAAGGCATGTTCGCGCCACCCAGGTCGGAAGCAGCACTGGCAGGGAGGCCTTCGCCATCCAGTTGACCCTGAAGATTGGTCACCAGCTGTTAGTGGAGCAGAGGTAGGCCACATGGGGGCTTGGGGAGGGTGGCATTCCTGGGCAGGAGAAGGCAGAGCAGGGGGAGGTGGGGGTCCAGGTAGAGGGGGGATCCTATCCCCTGTGTCAGGCTTGAAAGTCTGACATGGGATTCTTGAGTCTGTGCCTGCAAGTTAGCAGATGCAGACATGAGATGCCCCATTGAGCAGGTGAGGCTTCACTTGGGTAAGAGAACGAATGTCCTCTTCCCTCCCAAGGAGAACTTCAGCCTGCTCAGATCCCATACAGGATCCAGCGGTAGCCATTTGAAACTGCTACTCCAGTCCTGGACTGTGCCCTTAAAAACACTACACATTTACTGAAGCTTTATCTTAACAAAACCCCTCCAAGATGCACCTCATGCAATATCCAGTGATTATTCTGATACAGTAATATGGGTTGTACAGCTCCTTCAAAGCCTTTTTAAAAATCATTAAAATCTTTGAAAGTTGCAGAATAGTAAACACTTAGCTTGGTTCACCACTGGACTGCTGCTTGGCAAAGCCTATACTTGCCATAGATCTGCTTTTAGTCATACAAAGCACTGCCATCTGCTATCGTAGTATCAGTCCAGCAATGCAAACTCTCTTTTTATTCCAATGTGGGGCTTGCAAACTACCAGTAGCTCATGGCCCTTGTTGGCTCAAAGCAACCACAGCCGAGCAGCCAGAAAGTACAGGGCAGGAGCACAGAGCTGACTAGCCCTGCCCTTTCCAGCTGGAGTCATGGGGCCCGCAAGCTTCTGGCCGGCATGTGGCAATTTTTCGGTCGACAATTAAATATGGGTGGGGGAGAGAAACCATGACTGTGAGGGCTGCATTTGTTAATTATCTGTTGCTGTGTGTATGTTGCTTCTTGGAAGGCTCTCCTGCCCTGCTTGGGTGGTTTTTTCCCCTAGTTAAATATGGGGGGATCACAGTAACTCTTCAGAAGGGCAGAAGATCTAGTCGAGAGGGTTAAAGCCTCCGTTTGCCTGAAGATAAGATCCGAAGGTCGCCAGTTTGAGAACACCGGAAGCTTCCATGCGCGGCAGACCTTGAACAATGCGGCTGATAAGACTTGAGCTGTTCTCCAGCTGCCTGTGAGAGGGGAGTTGCTGGGGCAGCTGTTTCTTTCTTTGGTGAGAGCAAAGAAGCCATCTATCAGCCGGGGGAATAGAAGGCATTCGTGCGGCCAGATAGAAGGACTGGATATGAAAGCGTCATCTGCATGTAGTAGTTCTTGTAAGATTAGAACATTGTTGTTGTGATTTGTAAAAACCCTTGCGGTTTACGAAATGCCTGCCTATGTAAACCACCTTGAATTAAAGTCAAAGGAGCAATCTGATGACCAAGAAAGGCGGTATATAAATACTAAGTATTATTATTATTATTATTATTATTTTGTTAAGCTCGCATACATCCAATGGTTGCCTAACTGTGTTCTAGCCAGTTCTCTAATCCCAGTGACAGCATAGCCCCCACTTCCAAGCAAACACTGCCATTTCTACACCACTAAGCATCTCAGTCACACAGACACATGCGCGCTAAAGCACAGGCCAAGTACTTGCTAATCCATTCCCTTGCAGGAAGAACAAGAAACATTTTTGCAGAGCCCTCCCACAATTCACATAAATTGCTTAGTCCCATGCACAAGCCAAGGGCATTCTTTGCTTAATCACTGCAGAGATGAAGGGGGGGGGAGGGGAGAGAGCAATGTACTGTAGGATGCAAGGATGTAAAGAGTGCTTTCTTATACAGATTCAAACCATTGGTCCATGTAGCTCTGTAATACTCTGTGTGACAGACAGCAACTCTTGAGATTACTGAAAGAGATAGCTCTGTTGCCTATTAAAGTTTTTAGAAGTTGAGTCTGGGCCCACTACAGACAGAGAATGCACTGTTACCAAGTGATGACTTCTCCTTAAGAAGCATCACTGAGTAGACTCAAATCATCATCCTTTTTGGTAATTGCAAAACTTACTGGTTCTGTCCATTGATACCAGCAACAATCATATTAGAGGCTTCTGTAGGAACATTTCAGTGCAGAGGAGGAAAGATGTGCATTTTTCAAAATTATTAAATTCCAAAAAAGGAGTACGTTTGCTGCTGCTAAACATGCCACAAAATTATTGCAATGTTACCAGTAAAATAACTCATCTTTTTTTTTTTTTTTTTGTCAAGCAAAGGAATTTACGCTTTTGGCGTGCACACCTAGATTTGCCCATCCTCTAGGACTAGCCTGGAGCCTTCAAGGATCAGCATCAATTTCCAGGACACTACTTAAGGCAATCCTGAAGATTTTAACAGGACCAAATATCATATTGGAAAAAAATATCCAAGAATAACTTCAGTTGGAGTCGGCAACAGTAGACAATTCTACGCATAGGTCCATAGGCTGATTCTCAATCACAATTCTGTGTGCAGAGCCAGATACTTAACCAGAAATATAGGTGCGCCTGAGAAATATTTGCATGGTCTGAAATACAGGGAGAGGCTAAAGGGCACCTCTATAGGTTACAGGTGAAATCTTAAAAACAAAAGCAAAAAAATACCACTGCTGTGCTGTGCCTAAAGGCACCAGAGAGGCTGCATTTGCTCAAGCTTTCCTCATACTACATGTCAGAGGCCCTGAAACAAAGAGCAGGAAATCTTATGTAAGACCCAGAAATGGTGCATTGACAAAAACAAAAACAAAACCCAACACTGTGCACTGGAAGGAGCATCCTTTTGTAAGGTCTATGTGGCTAGGTGCACAGGATAACAGCTGTTATTTTTTCTTGAGAAAACTCCAAGATACAGGGGAAGGAGAAAGAGTGAAACTTGCATAGAGAAGAGAGGCAAGGTAAGACTACAAATACAAGAAAGCACAAGGGGAGGTTTTGTCCAATGCTTTGGATGAGTGTACTCCTTAAAGGAACCAGAAAAGCCATTTCCCAGTGCCCTTACAGTTCTATTGTGGAGAAAAGAAGAGAACCCTAATTCTATGCGACAGCATCCATTTGCATTTGCTGTTGCCACGTGAACAGAGCTGAGCAAAGACTAGCAACCTCCCCCGCCCCCAGTAAAGCAACAGCACTCTCACAGATCACTTTACTTCAGGTAGGCTTCCAATGGCTCTTAAACACTTCTCGTACTGCAGCAGGGCTTCATAAAAATAAAACTACTTCACATTCATTAGATAACTCACGGGGCGAAACATTTGTACTTCCGCTTGGACGGCTAACTAAGCTTTCCACCATGCCCTCATTTCATCGGATGCAATGTCAAGTGCTTTCCCAACGCAAGGGCCTCTGGTGCGGTAAACAGAGCAGCCTAGATGAAAGGAGACGCACAACGTTTCGTTTGTCTGAACTTTCTCATTTACAGGCACAAGACTTCGTCTTCACCAAGCCGCGTAAAGATCACGAGCAAGGCAACACATTATTCGAATTTTAGCTTCTTTCCCCTCCCTCCTAGTTGAGTTTAAGCTGTAAAAGAAAGATCTGCTAAAAACCAACCTAACTTGGCATACACACTACTCACTACAACCCACAAGTCTGATTCCCGCGAAAGCGCCTAGGATTGTAAGCACTCCCCCACACTAACTTTCCCCATAACTGCTGGGTTGAGCAACACTTACAATTAAGCCACGCAACCATTTCTGTACTACATCTCCCCCGCTCTAGTTCCAGCTACTTCCGCCTTACATCCCACGGAAAGACCAGCCGGTTCACCGTGACAAAGACGTAAAGCACACGCACTTCCGGCTCTAATTAGAACCTTCTGCCTTCTGCTGGTGCATGGCGGAAATGCACTGGAATTCATGTATAGACTCGAATAGGCAGGGTAGGAAAGTTCTCTTTATGCCTTGTTTTGAAACTGTCAAGCCGCTCTACCTTAAAAATAAAGTATTTTTATTTCACTCACTGTGGAACTCTGAGATTTTTAAGCAAAGAAAAAAGTGGTTGATGAATGTGGAAAAGACGACAAAATTACAGAAAAATCAAAAGCAGCAAATCTTTTTTTTATTAGCTTTGTTGGAGAATTTGCATCTTCCTATTTTTCTATCGCTTTTGCTCACGTACAGATTGTTTCCAGGTGCAATCTGAATCCAGAAATCTCACTAAAGAACCACTAAGACTGTAACCCTTTGCGTTCTAATTCGTCTCAATGGAGCATAGAGTTGCAATGGAGCCGTCTTGAGATTCCGTTGCGTCATCTTCCGGTGCTTGAAATCAAAACCCTT
Source organism: Lerista edwardsae (assembly GCA_029204185.1). Lineage (NCBI taxonomy): Eukaryota > Metazoa > Chordata > Lepidosauria > Squamata > Scincidae > Lerista > Lerista edwardsae. The sequence goes on from JAJKFI010000032.1 coordinate 9,693,098, forward strand.
CTTCTGACCGCGCTAGAGCGCTACCACGTGGACAAGGAAAAGTCACTGTAAAAATGGTCAGTTGCACTTTGCCAGCCTCATCAGATATTTTTCATATACAATGCTGTAGTCCAAGCTGTATTATGCATCGCGCTCTGATTTATAGGCATGAGGCTATTCCTGATGCTGTGCTGCAGCAGGAAAAATCAGGCAAGGGAGCAGTTCACATTGGCATGTTTATCACGTATTTATTACACAAACTAAACATCCCACTGTGTACACATGTAAAAAAGATTCCCTCCCCCCAAAAAGAAAAATAGCAGAATAGCAAAAAATCAACATACAAAGAAAGTAAAACTGCTATAAGAAACCTGGGCAAATAAAAGGATCTTCATTTGGCACTGAAAAGTGACATTTGGCACTAGGTTACCCTCTATGAGTATTCCATGGTCAGAGTAGATACCACTCCTTAAAAGGCCACAACTGCTGAGGTACCACCTCCACCACCAGCCTCATTTTTCAAGATAAGGAGATCCAGAGGAGGGCGTTTATACGATTATCTCAATTTTCAGACTGGTTCACATGGGGACAGGCAGTCCTCCCTTATGTGCTTACTCAATATTTTTCTTTCCTGAATTCATAGACAGTCTCCATAGAAAGGCATTGTGAAAGTTTCATCTGTGTTTTCTCTCTCACTCATGGTTCTCAAAGCATCAGGATCTCTCTAAACTGGGGGAATGGGCAGCAAAATAGCTAAGTGTAATACAATGCCCAAATCAAAAGTTCACATTATATGATAATGGGTTCTGACATGTCTGTGATGGATCAGGAGAGAAAACTTGGAGTGGAGTGAAAACAGCTTGATGACAATATTAACCCAGTATGCTGCAGCTGTGAAAAAGGCCAATTCAATGCTTGGATTAATTTTTGAAAAAGGGGCTGAGGATAAAATAGCTATTATGATAGCTATATACAATAGCTATATACAATATCGATAAAACCACATCTCAAAAATGATATCGATTTGGAAATGTGCAGAACAGAGCGATCAAAATGATTAGTGGGTTGGAGCATCTCCCTAATGAGGAACAGCTACATTTGGGACTCTTCAGTTTAGAGAAAAGGCACCTGGAGGGACTTAAATTATGCATTGGATGGTTAGAGGAAGTTCTTTTGCATAACACAAGAACCAGGAGACAGCCACTAAAAGTGACTGGCAGAAGAGTTAGCACAAACAAAATAAATATTTATTTGCACTTCTCAATCTTTGGAACTCCTTGCCAAAGAATGTTGTGATGGTACTTGGCCCAGACTTCTTTAAAAGGAGATTGGACAGACTTATGGAAGAAAGGGGTAGGAGGTGTGGTCTGGTGGTTTGGCCTGCTGCCTGCCTGAAGAAAACTGAACAAGATCAGCTTGATCATGCCTGAATGGGAAACTGGACATCATGGACAAGTTGTGATGACCCACTGTGAGAGTGAGGGAGTCGCTGAGGAGCAGTGGTGAGAGGGTGGAAAGAATGTGAATAAGTGAGTCAGCAAGAGTAATAACAGCTTGATCCTGCCAGCCTTGATTCCTGGCTATCTGTTGAAAGCTCAGAAGGCATGAGCTGTGCAGGCAGAGACAACCACACTGAAGGATAGCAAGTGGAGAATGCAAGTTACATATGATAGAACAATATTGTTAAAGACTCCAACGGGGATTTATGACAACTGCTCAGTATAAATCATATTGAATAAGTCTGATGAAAATCTGATGAGAAAGGTGGCAAATAAATGCTGTAATGACTAGTAAATAAGTCATCACAGGTTACAAATCATGACTACATAGTCACCAGATTGTAGAGGTAGCCTAACTCTGAATGCTAGATGCAAGGGAGTAGCAGAAACAGGATACAGGTATCTTGTGTTGTGTTCGCCCTGAGACAGCTGGCTGGCCACTGTGAGATACAGAAAGATGAACTAGATGGGTCTTTAGCTTGATCCAGCAAGGTGGTTCTTAGGCTAACCAATGCGTTTCAGTTCACAACAGCTTACTGTACACTGTAATAAATTGGTTAGTCTTTCAGATGGCAAAACTCTGTTTTTACTGCTATACACCAACCTGACTACCCATCTGCATCATGTTACCATTAGAACAAGACATCACAAACCACCTCCCAAATCCACAAAAATAAAAATACTGAAGTACAGTATATCACTTCTTGATGGGACAATGGAGGAATAGCTTCTATCATTTATCCATACTGGATTTGTGAACATCCTCTTGTCAAAACCAAAGCATCAACATCTTGGAAAAAAAAAACAGGGTGGGGAAATCCTGTTTAAGTGCTTGAAACAATAGGCATTTATTGATTTTTCTGTTTGCAGTAGAGTAGGGGGGAATGTGAAGGTTTGACATGTTACAAAAGCTCTTTGTAAGCCAAGCATGCTACATAAGGTCAGATATATAAGGTCCTCTATGAATGATTTATATATTGCTCGGATGAGGAAGAGAGCAGAGAGGATTGTTGGAGATTGCTCTCACCCTGGCTGTAATCTGTTTGAACTTCTTCTCTCTGGACATCGTTATAGGACATTGTATGTTAGAATAACCAGACACAAGAACAGTTTTTTTTCCCTCCTGCTATTGGGTTACTGAATAGCTGATTATGTGGTATTGATTATATGTGGTACTGAGTGTATGTTGATGATCTGAATAAATTTAGAGTTAGTGGGGTCTTGTTATTGTGATGGTATATTTTGTTGTATTATTACTTATTAGTTTAAAGTATTTGAGAGAGTTTTTGGGCCAGAGTAAAATTCCATGTATGGTGAAATTCCATGTATGGCCAATAGAATTCTATCTAATCTAATCTATAAGAATGAGCAATGGCTGAGAAAGAGAACTCATAACTTCTCCTGCACTGCCAAAGAAAATACTAATCCAGAGACTTCAAGATTAGAGAAGCCCAATGAAAAACTCACCTAATGAACTCTATAGGATGACTTCCCCATTCCTTGTAAATTAATAAAAGTTTGGTCTACACTGTAATCCATAAAGCTAATTTAGACTGGCATGGAGGTATCCTGGCTTCCGTATTGCAGGCTAAAAGTGTCAATAGAGTGCATTTGCAGCACAGCCAAGGGCTCTACCACCTTTATTGGCCCTGCACCATTGGCGATGAGCCTCAGCACCCTGGACCCACTGCTGTGCTTCTGACTGTAATGAGTTACCATGGATGAGCGGTGCAAGTTTTGGGGTGTGGGGGAAGCAGAAAAAGGCCATGGGAAAGGTGGCAAGAAGACATGGGGAGGGGAGGAGCAGCCCTAGAAGGGGGTGGACCTAGTGGCAATGCTTGCTAGCACATCCTCAAACCTCCATGTTGGGCTTGGAAGCTCAACAGGGGGCTCTCCAGTCTCTCTGCAGAATAGCAGGCGGAGACTAGAGTAGCCCCCTTGCACAGCCTGCAGGTTGTAGGAAGCAGCAGTACCCATTTTGGCACTTCTGCTCCTATGGGACCCCAGCAGTAAAGAATTCACCTCTTATTCCCCTAAAAGGTATAGTTTCCCTTTCCCGCTACTTCTCAGGCAGGCCTGATCATACCTTCTGACCTTTCAATGCAGGATACAATTTGCCCAGGACCTGTTTTGGATCTTACACTCTCCTAATGGACACTGAATTTACCACGTTCAGGGAGAGGAAAGGTGCCATACATCTCCACCTATCCAGCATATTCCAAGGGCAGCCTAAGTCTTAAATATAAATACTCTGAAAGGGATGAAATGTCAGAACTGGTGAAAACTTCTAACAGAAGATTTGCTATGTTTCTCTTCCTTTATTTTGCTCAAAACCTGAAGAACTCAAGAAAAAAAAGTTTGTCACTATGAAAACTGAGTTAGTCTCATTACACAATCCTAACATTTACTTGAGCTAGTGCAGCTGTCCCCGCACCAGCTCAGAGTGTCACAAATGCACCGTAAGGAATGTTTGCAGCTCAGGAATGCTGCATTCAGGCCCTGTGCCAGCACTGGTAAGTTCGCGCAGGGGAAATGGGATGTCACAGGAAGGGGGCTGGATTGGTAGTGGCAGCAAATGCCACATCCAAACACTCTTCCCTAGCCAGACAGCCCTACACAGGGCTTCCCAGATTTGCCCTAATTATAAAGCTGGCACAGATCCAAGAAGCTCCATACATGCTGCTGAGGCTTTACTCAGAGTAAAAGGAAATATTTAATGCCAAGGAGACCTTTAGTCTGCTTTTAAGCTACATTGGATGCAATGCCAGCCAGCCAGGCTGCACCAGCAGTTTAGGATTGGGGTACCCAACGTATTCTACTAGTGCAGTTCTTTTCTAATGGAATGATTGTCCAGCATTTTACTATCTTTTACATAAAAGACCTGAAACACGCAACTTAACATATAGCAAGATATCCGAGGCACTAAAACTATTGTTTATTTCACCCTCTGATACCATTCTAAACCAAGAGGCTGCAGAAGATAGTGAGTTCTAATTAAGTCATAGCACACCAATTCTTACCACCCTGAAAAGGTGACATCTAGTCTAATTTTTGTGAATATCTAGATTTCCACAGCAGAAGAGTTTGGCAAGTTCTGTACATCCACTTGGGCTTCCTTGGTTTAACTCTGTTGCATAATCTTGATTTTAGGTGCATGATGGAAAGGATATTCAGGGATGCAACACTTAAAGACAGGATTTCTTTTCTCCTTTTAGGGAACCACTTCTAATTCCTTGAACAATTAGAATGTAGCAATTCAGCCTCATATGGTGCCAAGATCTATATTAATAAATTAGATGTGCCAAAAATAGATTTCTTAACCTATTGATAAGTTACTGAACAAGTTACGGGATGAAATTATTACTTAGGCCACCTAGCCCAGTACCATCTGCTCTGATTAGCAATGGTTTTCTAACAAAGACCCTTTCCAGTACCAGAGCTTGCAACACTAACAAGGTTGGAGTCTAGAGTCCTGCACAACCACGAAATCTGCTGGAGCTATGGCTCCTCTTCACAGTTTAACCACTCTCACCAAGGTCTGCATATCACTAGAAATGCTTGTGTCCAGCCATAAATTTAGAAAGCTTAGAGATAAAGCTGTTGCTTTTGTTAAGCAAGTAGCACCAAGAGATTTAAACTACATTTCTAAACAAAAGTACTTTAGTACAGTTAAGCCTTCTGAAGCTTTACCCATGTATCACCCTTTGTATATTTTATTTTTTCAGATTGTGTAAACTCACATATTTTTGTACAATGTGTAATATTTCAAGAACAATCATTTGACATTTCAATATCAGGACAGTAGCATTCTTGGATCCATAATATTTGTTTAAAAAATCTATCAGTGAAACAGAGTAGAAATAAGAGTACAGAAGCCAAATATTTAAATGGCAGAAGTTTAAAAAAAAAGATCTTTGCATGTCTCCAGGCAATTTTTCCTTGACCTTGACTAGGCAATTGCAGCCAGGTAATCCTTAACCTCAGTTGGAGTAAGTCTCCGAAATCCTGCCTCATTACAGATGCCAACTTCTATATTATCTTCTGTCATTTGTCCTTCAAAACTTTCCTGGGGGAGAGGAAGAAGACAGTTTCCTTAAACAAAATGTGTTTCATGTCCAAAAGCATAGAAAATTCACTCCCAATCCTATCTGCACAGAAGCAGTGGGCCCTAAATGCCCATTGCTGTATCCTGTGCTGGAAATAAGCAGGCTGAAAGTCTCCTCGGGAAGGGGACATTCGTCGCCTTACCCCAGTAAATACCCAGCCTGCTCAATGGGGCTTCTCAAGGCTGCACCTGTTTAGCAGACACAGACTCAACAAGCCCCATGTCAGGATTCTGAGCCTGGGATGAGGCATAGGACCCAGCGGAGGAAGCCTCAGCTAGGTTCATCCCCCTCCTGGGCCCATCCCTCCCTCCATTCTGCCCTCCATCTGTCCCAGAACACCTCCCCCACACCTTTTCCCAAGCCCCCCCACTGGCTCTTCCCACTAGCACTTGGCTCTTCACCTCCAGCAGCCATGGCTCAAGCTACAGCAGCGACAGGGTGGTGCAGGCCCCCCACAGTCACTGCTTCTTCTCCGGGAGGCATGTTTGCAGCATCCTTACTGCCAGCAGTGGGGCTGCAGTGTCAGTGGTAAGGCAGCCTAGGATTGGGTTGCCCAAGTATTTCTCACCTTTAATGTCAAGATAGCTGTATGAATGGCATCTTCCAGCTCCAAGTCTTCATTGTACCTAGAAAAAGGAACAGAAAGTAGGTTTTTTAACTAGTTTCAGTGATTTTTGAAATAGTAACTAGAACAGCAAAACTCTACTGAGCTACCCAAGAGATGAATTTTGCAAAGTGCTCCCTATGTTTCATGTTAAAAGTATTTTTTCAATACAGTGGAGTTTCAAGAAGAATTTGACAGGAAATGAGGGAATAGGATCCATTATTCAAAAATCTAACTGGGCATACATCAGCTCTTGAACATACTTCAGAATCTCTGCCAATCAACATACAATCATGTGTAAATTACGTTGTTTATTCTCTGGCTTACAAAAATACAGCAAAGCACCTGGACAGTACCAGAGATACAGAAGCATCCCACCTGATATTCTTATATTTCCTTGCTAAGTTTTTCATGGCTTTGTGTAACATGATCTTTCAGCAAAGCTAGTTTGTGAAACAACTTAAAAGAAAATAAAAATTCATCAGATTAATGCAAGGCTATATGATTTATTTTTACATAAACAAAGGAGAGTTCCATGTATCTTAAAAATGTGTTTCTAGGTTAGGGGTACTTTGTTTCTTGTTGTACGGAACCACCACCACCACTACTACTACTACAACAACTCTGAATCACACAACACCCCCTGCTTTGCACTTGCACTGACCAAGTCAAATTTTTTTGTTTAGTAATCAGAAACACATGTCTTTTTAGCATCTCTTTGTAGTAATTTTCAAATTATAAGTTACCCAAGAATAGAAAAGGAAGTAGTTAGAAATGGGGAAGTTATTAATTTTTGTATACTAAGTACAGCATTTAGTGTAAGATTTATACAGCATTAGCCTGACAATTCGAATTAATCAGAAACAGTATAAAAATACTTGAAGTACTATTGGTGACCCTACCTCTTTTCAAGGAATGTCTTTCCATTCACATAATTTTTTCCCATTGCAGTTGCTTTCCATGCAAAGTAAGCCCCCTGGAAAATACATAAAATTAAATTAAAAGAATACACTTTATATCTATGGTCCAATCACTAGATGATGTAGTAAACCAGTCAGCTTTAGGCATGAGTCCTGGAGATATTTTAGTTCTTAATACCTATGTCAGAAATTTATAACAAGATCTGGAGGTGATGGGAAATGAGGACTATTGCCACAATCTTTATCTAAGCTACCAATACACCAGAATCTTCCATTTCAAGACCAACACAGACTGAACAATGGAAGCCATTTTACACCTATGTTGAAAGTGAGTATGTAGAAGTGAAATTTAGGGCACTTATGGATGGACTTTTTAGAGCTTGCTGTATATTGTAGGCAAATGAATTATATAAGAGGTTAAATTGAAAGAAAAATAGATTAAGAAGACTTAGAATGATATGCTAGCAAATATGGTATAAGGTACATTGCACCTCCGGAGCTATTTGTTTGTTTGTGATTATGTGGTCTATTTGTGTTATGAAAATAAAAAATCTTTAAAAAAGCATCTTCCATTTCAGTAACTCCCCCTGCTGAAGCTCCACATTACTTTTTAAGCCATCGAGTTAATGCGAGATCTGCTGAATGGAAAAGGAAACTATGTGCACTATGTTGTGTAGTGCATAACATACCTCACTACAGTCAGTTCTCTTATGCACAAATTTGCTCATTTGTATAAGCAGGGGAAGAATTGCCAGCTACCTCTCCTTATCTGTGCCTTGGTTCTAGTTATCTGCAAATACTGTGTCAGAGAACTTGGGGTGGGAGCCTTAAGTAGGCAGGTGGGGGCAGGAGGTTGTGGAAGAAAGAGGACAAGAGACAGTAACCTCATGAGAAGGAAGCACTGGCGCTGTACAGGGGGAGAGAGGAAGAGATGCCTATACCATATATAGCCAACAGGGAAGGAGAGTCGCAGTAGTTGCGTCCAATCAATGGTATTCCTCGTTTTTTAGAAAGTTGTCTGGATTGGGTCAGTTTAGCATCTCTGGCCCACAGAGAATCAAACACATTTGTGTCTGCTTCTGGACTTGCCCACTATCTTGGGCATTCTCTTGGGGACTCCACCTGAACATTCACAACCCTGGTAATGAGAAAGCAATGATGAGAGGTGTCTGGAAGGCTACCCAAAGGCTGGACTGGGACAATCCTAGTGAAGGAGCCAAGAGAAAGGGGGATGAGGAGGAAGGATAGAGCAACCCCCTTTCCACTGCTGAACTCCAAGCATTATTGGGCCAGCAACCTTCAATGAGTCAAGGGATAGCCAGCACAAAGGAGCAAGCATCAGATGGTGGAGATGATTATGACCTTTTGCTATCACCCAGTCCCAGTCTTTGTTAAGATTCAGATTCACATAGTACATGGTTAAGAGGGTCCCTTGAAATCTGACCCCATTTTTCCCCACAGACTCATAACCCCATTTTCCCCCCACCAGACTAACATGGCAAACTGCTATGGAAACAGAGTTTCAAAACCAAGCTCTGATACAGGATGGTCAGTTGTTTGAAGGGGGAAGAAGTAAAGTATTTTATGGGCTAGGAATAGTTCCTCCAGAGAGCCACGGCAGCTGGAGTAAATAATACAGAGCTAGACTGATCAATGGTCTGATTCAGTATAAGGCAGCTTCATGTGTTCATATTAGGTTGCCAGACTGGATGAATCCCAATTCAGAAATGCTTTCCTTTTGTTCTCATACAGCTTGGAGAAACAGCAGAAGAAAAAACCTAAAATGGTCAAGAGGTTGGAGCACTTTGCCTTTGATGAAAAGCTAAGGTATCTGGGGCTTTTGTATTTAGAAAAAAGGTGACTGGGGAAGGGATGGGGAGCGATGGAAGAGATTCCAGTTCACAGCCATCTTGGCTATTGACATTGGCCTATATGGAGGAGGGCATAGCATCCTCTTTTTGGCAGTATTTCAAATGATTTTTGGTACTTGCAGTAGGCAGCAAATGTAAGCCAACAGGATCTAGGATTTGTTTATTTAGTTTTTCTACAATTGTTTTGATGTGAATAGCTGACTTAAGTTTTCATTGGGAAAGTTGAGATCTAAACTGAATGAATGATGCAGATTTTTTCTGTGTCTTTCCCCACACAATTCATAATATGAACTTATGAATTGTGTGGGGAAAGACACAGAACAAATCTCTCTTTCATAATGCTAGAACCTGGGTCCCTCCAATGAACCTCATTAGCAACAGAATTAGACAATACATAATTTGTTGCCACAGTGCAGGATGATGGCATTAGCCAAAGTTACTGAAGAGAGGCAGCTATTACCCAAAACAGAAGAAGCAATGCATGTCTGAATATCAGCTGGTTGTGGCAAGTAGTGGGGGAATGGCCAATAGTGGGGGGAATGGCTTCTCCAACTTCTACGTTTCCACTGTTGGAAAGAAAATATTAGACCAAATGGATTTTGGAGTCATTCAGCTAGGACCTTCCTGTTTTTAGAATTAAGACTGATTAGCCAAGGTATCTTAATAGTCTTGAACGTTATACTGTTTCCAAAGCAGCTGTTCCACCCACCCCCATTTACCTTTTTTAAAAAAGAGTGAGCGTAATAAATATTTCTCAAAAAACACTTCTGCAAGTATATCAAAGCAATCAAGATGTCTACTTCAATACTTACTGATGGATCAGACTGGAATAAATAGGGTCGTCCCTCATTCCATCCACATATTAATAATGATACTCCAAATGGACGTACACCCCTATAAAGCAAAACATTTTAAAAACTGCATTGTTATTTTGGGAAGTCTCGAAGAGAAGGCAGCAGCATCCGTAACACTTCTGGGAAGAGGCATAGACACAGGCATCTTCACTTGATAATTTGACAAGTTACATAATAACTGATCCAAATATCTCCTACACTTTAACTTGTCAAGACTGCAGTGCCAACCATTTTGTTATCCTGCTCTTCGCTTCAGTTTGAGCTGAAGATTTTGATAGCTTGGTGATTGAAAGAGATCCATGTACTTAATTCCAATATGTTAAGCTACTGTTACATCCACAGGAGCTGGAACAAGGAAAAGCTTGGCAACTGTCTTTTCCAGACAAAGAATTGACCAAACATTTAAAATGATAGGTTACAAAGAAAAACTAACCTACATCACTGAAAACATTCATAAAGATAGTGGCATGTCCTGGAAGGGTGCAAATACCTGCAGGCGCCACATGGGGGCGGCATGCTGCCATCCCCTCTGCTTGCAGCCCACCCACCCACTGCGATGCACACTCAGCAGTTGGCTCTGGCCAGCCCCTTTTATTTTAAAATGAAGGAAGCTGGCAGCATTGGGTTTAATAAAAAAGGAGGAGGAGACAGGCAACTAGAGCAACTTCGCACTGCTCTTGTGGCACTGCCCTTTTTAAAAAAAACCAACAAAGCTAGCAGCCAGCTTCTTTCACTTTGAAAAAAGGTGCGCCCTGACAGCAATTGCCTTCTCGCCCTTTTGCCAACCTGAGGGGCTCTTTTGCCAACCCTTGGGGTGGTACAGTCCAGAACTCTGCCAAGACTGGCTGTGAGCCATCAGCCAGTCTCTGCATCGTTCTGGACCACACTGTCCTGAAGGCAGCAACCTTCTCCCCCTTTAAGAAGAGAGGGGAGGAGGCAGCTGCCCTCAGTGTAGCACAATCATACTGGAAGCAATTGCAATGATGTGATGCCATCACTGCAATTAATTCTGGTTGGGGAAGGGTTTTTTTGTTTTGGCCTTGCTCCAGGGCACAAACGTAGCCAGAATTGCTACTGCAAAAGATATTTATTGTAGGAAACATAGAAAGTTAGCCCCCAGAGAGATGGCAACAAACCAGTTTTCTGCTTTTCATTCTCCCCTGTCTAAATGGTGGAGGAGACTTTTAGATAAGATAAGCAGACAACAAGAGGCACATTTGCTGCCTGCACCATCACAAGACTGACATGTTGAATATGCCAAAATGGACAGGGGCAGTGGTGTCATCTACTCACCAGTAGACGAACGCTGGGCAGGACTTAGCGTGATCGACAGCCCGTCCACTCACTTCCGCTTTCTTCGCGCTCCCCGCGCGGCTTTCCCTCGCCTCGGAGGGGGCGCCTGCTCGCCCAGGCACCCGGCGCGTCCCCCACCCATCCCCCCTGGCGAGCAGGCGCTCCCTCCGAGGTGAGGGAAAGCCGCGCGGGGAGCGCGAAGAAAGCGGAATGAGTGGACGGGCTGTCGATCACGCTATGTCCCGCCCAGCGTACCATCTACTGGTGAGTAGGTGACACCAGTGGACAGGGGTGCACTTACTCAACAGTATCCAAGATTAAAGCTTAGGTACAAGGAACAAGCTTAGGTATTACATAGAGCAATCCAACACTCCAGCCACAGTGATCCACACTTTTCCTTTTACTGAGGAGCAGAAAGCAGGAGGCAAACATCACACCTGACACAGGGAAGTGAATGGTACAAGAATGGCAAATGTGCATCATACTTTGACCTTTGTCAAGAAGGTTTGTCACCATTGTCCCAAGATGAAAACACACGAAGCAAGTCAAGCATACCCAGACTGTGTGTACTCTTGCATCACCGAAGCAATCCTCTGTACTAGCTGAGCTGTTGGGATAGGCTCATGATAAACCAAGTAGTACTGCTGGGCCAGTTTGCGTGCTCTGTGGACAAGTACTCTGGCAAACAAACAAAAAAGGCAAAGTAGTCAGCATATCCATTAATGCTTAAGATCCAAAGCAACTTGACAGAATGATTACATCAAAACAAATTTTCAATACCAGTTAATTAAAAAATTAAGGTACTGTGCTGGAAAAGCACATTCTGCACATGCTCAGAATGTTTTCTTCCCGCCTACTGGTGTGATTTTATAGAGCTCATTCAACAAAACTACGGATTCCACATGAAACAAAAAACCAAACATAAAAAGAACCCTCTGTTGGATAAGCGTGAGTGTCCATCTAGTCTTGTATCCTATTTCCAAAAGGGTCACACAGATGCCAACAAACAGCACTTCTCTCTATTATAGAATTAAAACAAAGGATGTTAATACTCTAAAGACAAAGCAGCATTGAATTTCCTCAGAGTTGGCATAGAAAGAAGACTGAGTACCCAGGAGTTTTTTCCAGGTTTGTTTTAAGGGCCAACTAGTTTGTAGCTACCTTTTGGCTATTGGCAAAAGGCAGGATATACATTGAAAAATTTCAATATGCAAAGGGACATGCAAACTCTTAAGCAACAACTCACGGCAAGAGAACTAACAGGATTATAAACCAGTTTAAATATGAAAGTGACAAAACATGCTGTCACCTTGCCAATATATAGCATTTTGCAAGTACAGTACTAAAGTGCTTGGTATCTTGCCTAGTATACAAACACATCCTTTGTCTTCCATTTTCATGAACTGAAAATACCCAACTACTAGTGAGCAACTTCTCCGGACTTTACAGTTTCCTGGAAATTGGTATGCTATGATACTGAGCACAATTCAACAACAGACATTACCCAATGAATTGGTATCATGAGTTCAGCTAGTTAATGAACAAGGACCTTAATGAGCAAGGCAAGGGATGAGAAAAAGTACTCAAATATTTTCATGCTTGGCACTGACTAGGCACTTTGGAAGAACTGAGCTGTTATGGATAATTTTCTATGTTTTTATTCCGACACTGCTACACACTGTGGAAGACGCTTGTTACCATGTGTACACTCAGAATCCTGGCAGACAAAAGGGAAGCTACATGAATAATAAAGAGTTGCTTTGATGCTGCCTACAGTAATAATCTAAGGTGGGTAGGTAAGCAACCTTTATTTTATAAAAAAAATAAATATATATATACAAACTACTGCCACAAGGGAGGCGTTGAATTTGCAAACAAACGAACAGGCAAGTATCTATTACAGTACATTTTGCCAGTTACCTGTAATCGGGGCCCATGCCACTGTATACCAAGCCTATGTGTTTGGTAATAGATTCCACTTTGTGTACACTCCGTTCATCATACAGAATAGATTTCTGCTTTTTCTCCGTTGCTAATACCACACCATTTGATGCTATATAAAAAAAGCAAACATTTTAGTTAGTAAAGCCAGGCTTTTCTCTTTTCAGTTGTACTTCTTCCAATCTACATAAAGATAATGACTAAAAGAATGCATCTCTTATATTTCATGACTTTATTTGCAAAAATGTATTTAAGAGTGAAATCTAAAATGTTACGTACTCCCCCTAAAAATCCTACACCCAAAATTTACTATGTAAATGTTACATATATTATTCATTATTACATTCTATCCAAGTATTGGCCAGGGATAGATTGCTTAGCTTTAGGATGGACATAATCTTAACTGGGTTAGTTTCTGTTAAGTCAGCTGATCTGAACACAATGCCAACAAAGCAGAGCAGGAATAGTGAGGCTTGAAGCATATAATAAACAAGTAAAAAGGGGGAGCCAAATCCTTCCCAATCATGCCCCCTCACCAAACACACAACCTGCTTTTTAAAGGCAGTTTTTCCCCCCCGCAATGCCATTTTGTGTATCTTACTTCTCTTCACCAAGCCCCACCAGGAGAAACACAGTTTTAAAATACAGCTTTCAGCTGGCATAGAGAGAAGCTTCAGGTGTAGAAGCAGGTGTAGAGAGAGTAGATGGTTCATCTTCCCCCCACTCATCTGCCTATATTGTATTTTAAATCTTCTCTGAAGCACATTTTGCAGAGATTGAGGATGAGCTTCATCATATTGAACTACAATCTCAGTAATGGCATTTTCAGACCATTGGGCAGGGCATGATATTATACTGGTCTTAAATAGCCAAAACAGACAGAAATTGTCCTAAGTAAAAATTGTTTCTAGAAAATGAGACAGGAAAATGTTTACAGAAGATTATTTTTCTCCTTTTACATGCTGGCATACAGACTACCAAAAATTTAATAACCTTATTTACAAAGCCAAGAGAAGACCAATATCACCAGTGTTTTTATACCTTTAATTCCAACTGATGGGGCTCCTGCTGCAACAGCTGCCAAAGCATATTCAATCTGAACAAGCTTTCCAGAAGGGCTGAAAGAAATAATCCAATTTATTACAGAAATGAATGAAAGAAACAAATTGATTCCTGGTAAGAAAACAAGCATGTTACTTCCTTGGCCTCTATTTCAACAGGGGAATATTGCGTATTTTACAAAACATAAAACATGGTAAGTCAAAATTCACTCTCTACAAAGTAACTGTCTAAGGGCCCAATCCTATCCAACTTTCCATCACTGGTGCAGCCACTATGTAGCCCTGAGGTAAGGGAAAAGTTCCCTTGAGGGGTCCTTTGTGACTGCCCTACCACCATCAATGCAGCACACAACCCATTGGCACAGATGCAACAGCACTGGAAAGCTGGATAGGACTGGGCTCTAAGGCTGTACTCCTATGCATTCGTTCTTGAGACTTAAGCGCCATTTCATTCAATGGGACATACTTTCCAGTAAATATACATAAGGTTGTGTTAGGAAGCAAATGGGATCCTATGTCCATTTCCTCAGATCTAGTGAATCCAGTGGGACTCGCTTTGCAGTGCACACATAGGCTCCAATTTCATGTAGCCGTGAGCTCATATCCAGGAAACAGGCTCATTTTAATCAAAGAAAAATACACTGAAATGGTTTTGCTTTCATTTCTGATTTCGGGAAAAACATTTGGTCATAAAGTTGTAGACAACTAAAGTTGCAATCATAGGCATGCTTACCAGGGAATAACATGCACTGTGCTTCCAATAAAGCATGTATGGGATCAGGCTGTAATTCTAATCCTATTTACTTGGCAGTAAACCCCATTGAGTTAAATGGTGCTTGCTTCCAAGGAAACATCCTCAGAAGCCAAATAAAGGAAGACTTTAAAAAATCACAGGTCAATGGAGATACAAAGGAAAGAGTTACTAATTGCTGTATACATCATGGAATTAGTTGAAATTTGGTTTGAAGCAGTGGTTTCAAACTGGGGCAGCACAACACCCCAGCCTGAATGCCTCTGCCTTTGGGCCTTCAAGAGGCAGGGGTGGGTGGAAGACAGCAACACAATCCCCAGGATCGAGTCACTGTCTGGGGTGACAGGGGTTGCAATTACCTTACCTGTTGCCTTGCTGGGCTCTGGGATAGAGCTCCGCAGTGCTCCCTGCAGCTCCCAGAGCCCAGCAAGGCAACAGAGAAGGCAATTGTAGCCCCTGTCACCCCAGACAGTGACTCAATCCTGGGATCGTGTCACTGCCTTTGCCCCACTCCCACAAGCACTTACAGTGGTGCAAAAGCTCCCAAAGACCACTTAAAAAAACAATTTTAAATCAATTAGCCAAAGTAAGCACTTTCAATTTTCCTTAATCATTCATATAACAGAATAATTTTTTTTTTGGATTATAGCCAACCTAGAGAGATGTAAATAAATTTAAATAATTCAATAATATAAAGTCTCATAGCAAATGCCCAAGGCAGTTTACATCTACACAAAACCTATAAAATAAAACATGCACAATCTTATGAAAATATTGACATGAAACCCATAAAATCTTAAAAAATAATCTCTTCTAGAATACAGTGAACCATTTTATATCGTAACACTTATTATAATAATCCAGATGTATTCTAGAAGTTTTGGCCTACATGTATCAGGTCTACTTTGCAGCACTGATGAGTCAGCAGTCATTCAACAGGGACCACAATCCAAAATGAACTTTCTTAGAAGTAAACCTAATGAAATCAATAGGAAAAGGCTATTCTCTGGCCATTATTATTAATGGAATAATTTGTTTTAGAATAACCACAGGTTAATCTAGCATATTATGCAGATATCAGTCATTTATCATGTTGGCAAAGGAAGACAAATAAGAAATCAAATAGCTTATTAGACAAAAATTGTAAGAAGATACACTGACCCACTAGAAAGGTCTCCTCTCCAAACATCAATAGTGCAATACCTTTCATTACAACAAACACATCACTGTGAGCACAATTTATTGTGGCTGCTGTATACTCATGAGTAGCTAGTCACATTAAATACACTGAAGACAGATGACTAATATAGTAGTATACCACGAAAGGAAATTAATAAAAATGACAGACTTGCCAGTCCATCAGCAATTCATTAATTATGTGATTTTAATCGTTTACTGTTTGGAATTTCATTTCTCAGGAAGAGAAATTGGCAACACTAATGTACAAGGCCAAATTCTACCCAAGATAATATTTATGATTAACGTACACCAGCTTTTATTAAAAAGACAACACCAGGGTGGCTTAAAGAACAAGTCAAACAAAGAGAGGATCAGATAAACGCTTAGTTTTTCTACTTGTTATTTTGGACACTCCACGACCGGAACGCAGCAACCTTGTTTTGCAGAGGCGGGAACAGAAGGCCTGGCTTGGGCGAGTGACTTGACCAAGGCCACGCAAGGAGCCCGTGGCTGAGCGCGAATACGACCCCAGCCCCGTGCCTCGAGCTCTAGCGCGGATTCACGTAGCCCAAAACACCGGCCTTTCCGCGCGCGCCCCCGCCTCTCCAGCAGGTGCGCTTCTGTGCAGGGCAAGCAGCAGTGACTCCACAAAATCTCCACCTTCCCTGGCGCACGGGGCGAACAAGCCCGGCCAGCCCCGAAGTCCTCCCACAGCTCTGCTTGCCCAGGACGCCTGGGACGGTTCAGCCCCACACCGGCCTCGCACGCTCGTTGCCTCGCAAGGAAAAGCGTCTATTACCTAAAAGTGGTGAGAGAGAAGCTGTATCCTCGCTCCGCCATTTTGACAGACACAAAAGCCCCGCTCCTCCTCGCACCCGGCGGCAGCTTCTGCGGCTGCGCAAACGTAGAGGTCGGCGTGACCGCGACTTAACACGCCCAAGCGATATCATAGAAATTGCAAAAGGATAGACTAACATAATCGGGGCGTCAGGAAACTCTACAATGTTGCCACTGGTTATGCTTCTCCTTTGGCCCGGAACAGGTCCGTTCTTGACGTCTCTATGGCGACTGGCGATATCTCCTGTGCACTTTGTGTTGGAAATTCGAGTGGAAATGCAATTCCGTTTTAAACTAGGTGTTCTACCAGGTCAAGGAGGATGTATGACTCTGGGTTTTTTTTCTATCTCTAACCGCGTACTGGCTCCCTCGTATTGGCCCACTGACAGAAAAAAATCAAGATTTACAATTCTATTGTTAAAGATGGTACGTCCTTGCATTTTCAATGCCATTTTTTCTCCCTTACCGGGTACACACTAACTCCATGGGTACACATACTAAAATATTTTAAAAACCAGGTGTTAAAACAACAACCATTAACAATAACAACGGATAGCTCCATCTTTTTAACTCGGGTCTTATTTTGACAGCCCCCGTAAAATTTAAACTGTGACCCTGGAAGTCAGGCAGTGTGTGCAACTCTAGACGAATACACTAGGTATGACCGGTTGCGCCGCTTTGCATGCCGGGAATTGTAGTCTTCCTTCGACTCGACGGGGTCCTAAAAGAGAAGAGCAAGGCTGCTGGGAACTGTAGTCCAGTTCTATAGCTCTAGTGCATGGAGTTATTGTGACTCAATGAAAAGGGGAAAACTCAGTTTCCCAGCATTCTCAGCAACAGCGGCTGAAACCCCGCGCGTGTAGGGGCGACAGAGGGATCTCTCAAAGCAGGCGGCATGGCGGCCTTGGTGGTGATTCTTTCTCCCTTGCCTAATCTGCGTGGGCTTCTCCGAAGATGTTGGGGACAGCTGGGCGGGCACAGCCCACCTTGGGGTAAGAGTCTCTGCGTGAATCCACCTTGTCCTCGAGATGGCTTAGCCGGGAGCGTTTCCCGTTCGCGGCTCCGTCCAGAGGCGTTTCTACAGGGATGGCAAAGCTCTAAGTTTTGCAAGAAGCCTTACTCTGTCGTGTAAATCCCTCCTCTCCCTTGCTGCTGTAGCCAGTAAGCAACGCCAAGATTGGCTAAAACGGTACAGGAGAGGAGTAATCTCCACTGCAAGGTAAGGCTTCTTGCAAAACTTAGAGCTTTGCCATCCCTGTAGAAACGCCACTGGCTCCGTCAATCAGCCGTGATGGGGGTTCTTGACGTCGCTTAATGTAAGGGCAGCTGCTCCTGTGAAGGGCCGCGATTCACGTGTCCAACCCCGCCAGAGGATCTAGTCGCCAGTAAGCAACCCAGCCTGCGTGGTACATATTAGGCACATAATTGCCCTATATCGGCACAAAGTGCATCTCATAAAATGTGTCGTGTACTAGGAGGTGCAGCTCAGAGGTGTGACAAAGAAATACAAAAGGATGCAGGTGGTACATCGTCCCTGGGTCTGGGGCCAAAAGAGGGCCTGAGAGCCAAATTCACATTTGAAGCGTTTGTCAGAAACTTCGTATCCCCTTATAATTATGATTTGTACCCACTCTAAAAGTGGAGTAGAATGATATGGTGTGAATAGGGTAATTTTTTTAAGGCCTCTCAACTTTTGTGAGAATAGATAGTACTAAACTGCATATCCTTAAGGAGCAACAGTAAAGACTTCCTGGTGGAGGAACAGGGAAAGGACATTTTAGTGTGAAAATAACCAGTGATTGCAGTCCCATGTGTTGGTTATAAGCCTTGGTGAGCACAATGGGGCTTGCATCCAAAAACATTGTATGGAACAAAGCTACTTGAGTCCAATCTTGGATGCTAGTTATTAATTTTTTTAAAAAAAATTGCCCCAAAACAAAGCAACAGCTTTTATTATATTGTATTGTATTACACTTACACCGCTTTTCAACAAAAAAGTAGTTCACCAAGCAGTTTACGTAGCAATTCATCAACCAAATCAATAAATGGTTCCCTGTCCTCTAAGGATTCACAGTCTACAAAGAGATGTAGACGAGACCGCAGCAACAACCATTGAAAAAGTTGCCATGCTGGGGTGAAGAGGGGCAGTTGCTCTTCCCCCTGCTAAATATAAGAGGACACTGCATTAAAAGGTGTCTTTTTACCCAGTTCTCTGGGGTACGTGAAGGAACAACACTGAACAAACCTGTATGTTAAATACTATTTTACAGCCAATTGATAAAACCAAGCACATGTTCAATTATTTTGTTTACAAAACTGCTGTTGCTGTTATCCCCTTGAAGCTCCTGCATTGGCTATACAAACTCCAGCTTCTTGGCTTGAGCCTGTGGGAGGGAAGGCTGAAAGTGATGAGACTCCAGGTTTTTTAGACAGCATATTTTGGATGGCTGCTCCAAAGTCAAGGCGGACCATTGAGGTAAATCGTTGCAGACGAAGGAATCCTAGGAACCTTATAAAAATAAAGGTAAATAATCACATTTCCATTATGAAAGTTCCTTCGTAATATTCACATGATGCCTTTTTTCTTCAATAGTGATAATATTGTTATAAGGGCAATGCAATACGTATTTTTGAACAGTAGTTCCCAACTTTTGCACAAACGTTGGGAAAGCAGTAAGTCTTTGTGGGCTGGAAGTGGGGCCTGATTGCAGCAATGAGCTGTTTGGTGCCATGGGGAGGGCCACTGAGGGGATTGCTGCCCCCTGCCCCCTCCAGATGGCCGGTGCAACTCCCCAGATATCTTAAAAAGTGGTGGTGGCACATTAGCTGTGGGGCTGTTGTCACGGTTGCAGCTGCTGCAGCCACTCCCCTTAAGGGGGAACCAACTGGTTCTTATTTATTTATTATTTATTTATTTAAGAAATTTCTACCCCGCCTTTCCCCTGCCAAGGCAGATGTCCAAGGCGGCTTACAATATTAAAAAGGATAA
>JAJKFI010000032.1:9717981-9728551 GCA_029204185.1 Lerista edwardsae
ACAGCAACAGCAGCAGATGGTATAGGCTCCCGGCTCAGCTCCCCAGGTGAAGAGCCACGGGCAAAGAGCCCTCCGGCTCTTGCCCTTCGGCTCGCGCCTCTGGCAAGCCCGAGGCCTTAAGCTGGTACTGACCTGCAGGGAACAGAAGCCAAATGGTGCCTGAGTTTGCCGGCCCGGCCTCCACACAGGTGTCTCAATTAGTGGCTCCACTCCACTTCTTGTTTCCCTGGAGGGTCATGACCCCCTATGTTGAGAGCTACTGCTTTAGAAGCAGTAGCTCTGTTTATTTTAAAGTAAGTCACAGTTGTCTATATCAAAGAGTTCAACCTTTTTCATCTCAACCTTTCTCATCTGCACACTGGCAACATGCAAGTGCATAATGCATGTCACTGCCGACGAGGAACACATGTTGCCAGTGGAGAGGCCAGGCACTAGAAGGATGCCAAAGAGGAGCACTGAGCGGTATTCCCACAGCTCAGTGGGGAGGCTTTATTTTGAGGGGATGGGGAGGTGGGAAGTATGCAGAACTGGGTAGAGGGAGGTTCAAGAGCAGATCAGGCCCAGGTGGGGGAGGGGTGGGGCAGACCCTGCCACCAAATCCTATGCCCTCCTGAGCTGCGGAGCCCAACATGGGTCTCCATGGTTCCGCACCAGCTAAGTTATTGGTCCAGATCTGACCAGACCCACTGGGGCCACTGAAGTCCTACATGGGGTAAGGGAACTAATGTTCTCTTGCCCCGAGGAGTCCTCCAGCAGCTACTCTGGCCCTGCAGGATACAGCGGTGGCTATTTTGGCACAGCTGTAGTGCATAGCACCAGAGCATAGGATTGGGTTGCCTGAAAAAAGTGTTAAGAGCTTCACAAAAAATACATTGATAATTCACTTTTCAGAGAATTTTGTATCAATAAATTATTTGTATAAAATAATGTTTTAGTGTAACTCCGGCATATGGCCAAAAAAGAGAGTATATGCTTTTTTAAAAAAATCAGTCAGTATATGTATTTTATAGCAAATTCTTTCAACATGTTTGTAGTAGATCGTTCATAGTTCACTGTCTTACACATTGTGTTGTATGCTTAAGGCTGCAATCCAATGCACATTTTCCTGAGAGTAAACCCACCTTAACATAATGGGGCTTATATCAGAGTAGATCTGCATTGGATTGGGCTGTAAATCTACTGTATATCAAATTAATTTGAGATTGCAATCCTATATATGTTTACCTGGAATTAAGTTCCATTGAACTCAGTGGGGTTTACTTTTGAGTAGACATAGGATTGCACTGTTAGATATTGTTATCTTGCCATTAAAGCCTAATCCTAAACATGCTTTCATACATGCAAGATCAATAGATTTTTCGGGATTTGCTGACAGATTTTTTTTTATTGTGGTTTTGGAAAACAGACCTCAGTTTTAGTACCTCTTTATCATAGCTCATCTTTCTATGGTGCTTGGTTGTTAGGCGGTTACTGTTGTCCCCCTCCCCCATGTCTGAAACAGTTGTTCCTTTTTATATGTATCTATAAGCCTTGGAGATAAGGTATATGAGCTCCTATACCTACTTATCGCATGTCCGCATGAGCAATTGAAATGGAATTGCTATTCATCTGAACAATTTAAATTCAGCCTCTAAATGAAAAGCTTTACTTAAATAAAGCAATATTCCAGATCTGTACATCTTTGCACTTATTGGCTTTTTTCAGAAATGAAAATTTTTTAATTTGGGTGCCCCACAGAAAAAAATCAATTTGGATTAGTCAGTCTGGTTGCCTGTGACTAAACGTACTTATGAAAAAGAATTAAGCATGCTGAATCTCCACTAATCCTATTTAGTTCATCTCCATTTTTATTTTTGTATGCCATGGGGCTGTGCATAAAATATTCATTACATAAAATCTACCCAGCGTTCTTTTGTGCTAAATCTTCACTTTAAAATGAGGGAGTGTTGCATGTTGTTTGAAAATTTAAAACTTGGATACTAGCAGTTTGCATGAAACTTGCTGGAAAACTAAACAGCGTATCATACAAGTTGTCCTACAAATCTCTGTGAAATGCTTCTTTCTTTTTCCTATCTTGTTTTAAGTCTGTTCTTTTCTTTCTTGCCATTAGAGAAACATAGATGTCTGTCCTCAGTGTGGCAACCTGAAACAGAAGCATATTCTTTGTGGCTATTGTTATGAAAAAGTGAAACAGGAGACTACTGCCATAAGGAAGCAAATATGGGCACAGGAAGGAGGACCCCATAAGGCTCCAGTTGTAGAGACTGTCGTACTCTATGAAGGAGAGAAACCTAGAGAACAAGACAAAGGCAAGCGGATTGTAGAAAGAAACAGGAAGCGCCCATCTTGGTTCACACTGGACTGATTATGTGACTGATGATGTGAAATCTTTGACTACAAAATACTTGATTCTGTAGGGTAAAAGTTATTGAAAGTGAGATTCCTGAAAATACACATATCTGAGGAGCATACATTATGAAATATTTACAGAATTTTATTTAAAAATATTTGTAATACAACATTGCAGTACAACATCATTACTATGCTATGATATGACCAAAATAAAATTCTAAGGAAAGAAGCAAATGCAGTCAAAAATTAGTTATATATCGGAAAATAGCTTGATGGTTAATTTCTATGAGTTAGTCAATTATGCTGCTAAAGTGCTAAAGTTGGCCATGGAAGCCAGCACATTTAGATGTAGGACCAAGCCATAGTTTAGCATTATGCACATGAGCAAAGTGAAGGAGAGCTAAGCCTCAGGTATGGGCACTTCCTCCTTGTTTGCATGCCACACCTTGATGTATGCCAGCAGGCCATTGTTTGCCGCTTTGTGTAAATGTTTTGCACAAAGCTTAATATGCCCTTTGATAATGGTTTGGAATCCTAGTTTAAGGGCAAATTATCAAGAAATAGACTAGTTTGGTTTGTCAGTCTGTCAGCAAACAGTGTAAGGATAATGCATATGCATCTAACAGCCCAATCCTAACTTGTGCTTGAACAGGCCGGCCAACTGGCCTGCACTGTATCCAGCACAGGGTAGGTGCAGGCTGGAGTGCAATTTGGGACAAGGAGACTCTTACCCCATGTCGCATGCCAGCCACCCCAACCAGATTTGCGCCAGTAATTTAGCTAGTGCAAATCCAAGCAGCCCATGTAAGACTGCTTGGGACAGGGGTTAGGATCCAGCTTAAGATGCCTCAGGATTGCGCTCTAAGGCTTAATGCTCCATTACTTCACTAATACATGTAATATCGAACTATAATTGGACATTGCATTTGGTTGCTGCCTGAATTTTAGAGAAGCAGATTCTTACTACATACGTGAGTGGCATGTTGTATAATTCAAAGTTGTTTTCTAAAGTATGAATGTGAAGTGCGTTTGTAAGTAAAATAAAGAGTATTCAGCTTTATAATGAGAACTGTGTCCTGTTCTTTGTTTGGCATTCTAGACAATTTTGAGCTGTAATATTAAGATGAGGCAAAATGAGCATATGTGACATCAATTGGACTGTTAGACCTGCTGAGAAATGGACTCCGTTGACATTGAAGTTTCACTTAATGCCAATAACTAAGGGCCCAAGCCTATCCTACTTTTCAGCACTGATGCAGCCACAATGTAGCCCCAGGGTAAGGGGACAAACATTCCCTTATCTTGAGGAGGCCTCTGTGACTGCCCCTCTGATGCAGGATGCCACACAGGCCCCACTGACACAGGTGCATCTGTGCTGGAAAGTTGGATAGGATTAGGCCCTAAGACAGTTGTGGGTTTTCTCTCATTGCTACTGACTGCATCTGAGCAGGACAGTCCCTTAACATCTGCTACTGTTTAGAAGCTTGAAAAAGATTTAACTGCATCTGGAGTAGTGTTAAGGCTTAAATCACTGTGGGGCCCTTTGAAACCCTCTCAGGAAATTAACAGACACATTAACAGTCTGATCCAGCACTTGGGCAAGTTAAAGGACTTAAATTTAAGCCAACTTCATCCCATTGATTCACCCTCCAGTGGCATGAGTTTAGTCTCATTGATTGGATGACACTCAATGTGAAATACAAAGTATTCAACTGCGTTGTAAACTTGGGACTGTAAGGTGTGTTTCTTTTCATATAATTTTTAAAAGCTCATCAGCTATATTGTCTTACACAAGGGTCAATCTTCCTCTTCTGTTATGTGAAGTCAAAAAGAAACCTGCTTGCAGTGCAAATAAAGCTTCTGATACACTGAACAAAGTGAAATTGTATGCTGTGACAGTCATATAATTCAGAATACCCACCGCATACAACCAGAGCACAGCTTGGAGGGTGCAGCCAGCAAGGTCTCCAGAGTCTCATAGGGAACCAGAGGTTTGCAGCGGGCCAGATAGAAGCTCTCCGAGGGCTGCATATGGCCCCTGCGCTGGGGTTTGGAGACCCCTGACTTAGCCAAACCTTTGGACAAAAAAGAGGCTGAGAAAGAACAGGGTACAAGTAAAATATTTTAGAATAGATGGTGGGATGTTAAGAGATAGTTCAGGTGACATTTGCAGAAGGGGCATCCCTGCTCACGTTTTAGCCCCTCTACTAAGCTTAGGACTGTAAATCACTGTGAAGTTCATGAATGATCTGCAGCATTTTATGTGTTTTCTTAGTAAAATCTATGTAGCAAAAAAAATGGACAGATCATCAAACAGCAATTGAAAATACACAAGTCCAAATGATGGATTCTGCTTGATAAAAGCAATTATGTGCTGTTCAGGGAGAGTGCAACAGTGGACCTACTTCCAGGTTCGTCATGATGGAAAAATCTCAACAAGGGCTTCTTTAGGCTCACTGGTACATTGTAAGTATGGTAACTGAAATGTAATATACTTTTCAAAACAGTAGGTGGCAGTGCATCTCTGGTTTTGTGATGCTATCCTATAGTCCAAGACTGCAAGAATAAGAAATCTGTAACTTGACCAGCAATTGATAATGAAGGAGGAAAAACATGGTTCACCACCGGAAGGCTTACAGCACAATTCTAGGTATTTATACTCAGAAGTGATTCTCATTGTGTTCATTAGGCCTTACTTCCAGGAAAATGTGTATAGAATTGCACGCCAAGTTAATATACAGTAGTTCATAGACTTATCAGAAGTCCATGCTGGAAAATGATGACGTGTAATAGCTTCAATTGTACATTTCCTTTTTTCATTTTCTTCAACTATTCCATGAAGTAGTAACACTGAGTGGTACAGATAAGACTGGCTAGCTTCTGACTTGGGGACTGGGTTTAGTTCCTGAAGGAATTTTGTCTGAGTCCTAGTGATCACATTAACCTCTAATCAAAGTATAAGAAAAGATTTGCTCATAATTTCACATAGAAGGACAAGGAATTTTTTTTGTAAGTTGTGCAAGGCATTAAGTACTACATTTTATTAACAAAATGTTATCAAAAGAAAACTTGGATTTTGTTTGTGTCCATTTCAATAGCTGGATAAAACCTTTTTATCTACTTTGGGTTTTTTAGCATGTTGTAACTGGTGGTGGCAGGATGTGGTGGCGCTGCGGGTTAAACAGCTGCTGCTGGGCTTTCTGAGTGGAAGGTTGGGAGTTCGAGACCATGTGACGGAGGGAGCTCCCGTTTTTTGTCCCAGCTCCTGCCAACCTAGCAGTTCAAAAGCACGTAAAAATTGCGAATAGATAGAGACCACTTCGGTGGGAAGGTAATGGCATTCTGTGTGCTATGGCGTATAATCATGCTGGCCACATGTCCACGGAAGCTTGTCCTCGGACAAACGCCAGCTCTACAGGCTTAGAAACGGAGATGAGCACCGCCCCTTACAGTTGGTCACGACTAGACCATTTGGTCATGGGGAAACCTTTACCTTTATTTTTAACAGCCTTGGTGTCCAATCCTATGCATGTCTATTCAGAAGTAAGTTCCATTATAGTCAATGGGGCTTACTCCCAGGTAAAATGCATAGGATTGCAGTCTGAGAGCCCAATCCTGAACCTGCTGATAGCCTGGGAGTGCAGCGGTAGCCAAGCGGCTACCGCTGCATCCTGTGGCAGCTGGGCATTTCCTTTCCCCATGGTAAGGTACAGGGCAGGCGATGGGTCTACTTGCTTCTGTGCCAGCTATTTAGCCAGCACAGAAGCGAGGTCCTCTGAGTAAGGCTGCACGGCATTACTCAGAGTTCGGGAACTGGCAGCAAGTGTACACGTATAAGATTGGGTCCTTAGTGTTTAATCTGCTATTCTGCCTATTGGTTAGTATCTAGAGTTTCAATGGTGCAAATTGCACTAGTATAAGGCCTCATCTCCATCTGCTTCATCCTACTGAAGGTTCCTGAGAACTCTGAAAAACTGCTGGTGAGGATTGGGGGCACTGAGCAGTGATGTGGGATGCCACACAGCTGCCTTCAAGGACAGGGAAATATCCAGAAACTGTGAGAAGGATGCCTTACAGATGCACAATTTTGCTGGTATTCTGGCTGTTCCCTCTGCATTGCATACCATAACATACGTTTTCAAGGGCTCAGGAAGCTTCAGTAGGGAGAAATATGTGGGAAGGGAAATGTGTCTTGTTTTAAGCACACATTGTGCTGGCCCATAATTTGGACACTGCTCACTAAAGGAGTAAATGGTAAATACATTTTTGACTCAGGATCTGACTACTGTTTTAGTGACTGGAATGCTATATTAAATTTGGCTAGTGATAGTCACCAGCCATGGATCTTGGCTAACTTACTGGAATCATCTATTGATATCAATCAATCAATCAATCAATCAATCAGTATTTATATACCGCTTTTCAACATGAAGTTCCCAAAGCTGTTTACAGGCAAATAATAAAGTTAAATGGCTCCCTTTCCCAAAAGGACTTACAATCTATAAAATGCAGAACACCACCAGCAACAGCCACTAGAAAAGACACTGAGCTGAGGTGAAGAGGGGCAATTACTCTCCCCCTGCTAAACCTAAGAGGAACACCCAGAGGTTGATCTACAGGGAGGGCAAGGCTCTAGGTTTTGCAAGAAGCCTTACCCTGTCATGTAAATCCCTCCTCTCCCTTGCTGCTGTAGCCAGTAAGCAATGCCAAGATGTTGCTTTTCCCTGTGAGGACTGGCTAAAACAGTGCCGGAGAGGAGTGATTTCCACTGCAAGGTAAGGCTTCTTGCAAAACTTAGAGCTTTGCCCTCCCTTAGATCTGCCTCTGGGAACACCACTTGGAAAAGTGCCTCTTGCCCAGTTAGCAGGGGTTAAGTTCAGTTCTGTAAGGCATTTCAAGGGTAATCAGCATCTTTTGGAAGTAGCACTTAAGCCAACAGAGAGTCGCAGCTTTTAAAATATAGCTCACCAAATGTCTTGTTTCAATAAAAACGTTTTAATGGGGTTCATTATTTTTTTAACTTGGCTCAAATCTTAGCAAAACAGTAGTCTTTACATTTAAATTTTATTCAGAGACAGCAGCTGGGAATGGCTAGTTCCTGGAACAGAAATGACACAACTGTTTCATTGCATATTCCTCTGGATTAAAGAGATGAACTCTGTTCTTAGATCACCAGAGTATATATTTCTCACTATTCTGATTTGAGAAATGCTGAAATGATTACATCTGACAAATTTCCAGTATTATTGCTCATCATTGGGCAGCTGATTTCAGAGGTTGGTTTTCATTGCCAGTAATTTAATTCAGCACACTTTATTGATGACTTAATGGCTTTGATAATAATAACAATGTCCATCCAGCAGCACAAGAGAAAGCTTTCTAATCATTTTTTCTAGTATTTGTCCTGACCCAACAATTTTCTTTCACACATGATCGAAGCACTGAGTGTACAGAACTGTTACTCACATTCAACCCCTAATCACACTTCACCCCACCCCACTCATGGAATCCAGATACTTGCAGAGTGAAAAGCATGGGCTAATTGTGCTGCTACCCACATGTGAAAATTGTGGAGAGCAGATCAGGTCTTAGCCATGATCACCATGACAAACAATACAGTGAGCACAGCTGTCTTTCCAGATGAGTTGCATGCATTTGAATCTCTGTTCATAGGACAACCTCCTGTTTTTTGCCTTTATGCTACACATGCACTGCAGGATTTGTTTTGCATTTGAGCATCTATGGATTGAAGCCTTGGCCCAGAGGTCCCCAACCCTGTGGAACAAGGCTCCTAGGGGCAGCATTGCAAATATGCAGGGTCATTGTGGGATGTCCTCTGGGTGACAGTGACTCTGTGATGCAACACTTCATCACAGTCACATATGGCAAGCTGAGCTCCTGTGCATAGTTTTCACATGCTTGAAAAAGCACACCTATCCACCCTGAGCCTCTTACCACTGTTTGTAGCATTGTGTGCCTCTTGAATTGTTTTTATGCAATTCTTAAAAGACAGAGCCACAGTTAGAAACACAATTTGTGACACTAGCACCCACTGCAAGTACCTTCATCATACAACACAAAGGAAGGAAACTCCTACCCCCAGAGCTTTCCTCCAAATTAATCACAGTTCGCCTATGCGTCAAATAATCCTCTTGCTGAGTTTTGCCGAAAGCCTTGAGCCAGCTTTGTACATGGTGATTTAATGATGGCGGACAGCAATCCTTTGCAGTTAGTTGGGGTTCAAAAAACTTTGTCATAGGTTCACAGAAGCAATTCAGTGGTTCTGAACTAAAACAGTCAGAAAATAGCAAAGAGCTGAAATTCAGTGAGGGCTTATTCCCAAAAAAGTATACATACGAGAGGCTTTGTCTGTCCTGAAAAACTGGAGGATTTATTGGCAACCTTTATCTTCTTGACATCCCTTGTTTAAGCCCCTTTTTTTTGACTGCCTGATTTATGTTTATAGACAGACATGGCAGTATGGTGTATGTATACAACTATGCACAAGTGCAATGGGAAAAGCCCTTTAGACATAGTTCTCTACCCAGCAGGGTCTAGCACCAGTTCTTCTATGCACTCTAGGGACCAGAGACAAAACTAGGGTTGCTAATATTCCAGGATTGGTCTGCAGCCTCTAGGAAGCAGCATCAGTCTCCATGAGATAACTGAATGCAGTCCTGGGACCTCCCTGGCTAAACGACATACAGTAATACCACCTGTAGTACCGTTTCCTTTAGCGCCGCCGATTCATTCAACAATCCATGTCCTGGTGTGATTGACAGCTGCTCTACTCAATGGGAGTCCTTTCCAAGAAGAGTGGGGTCAATAAGCCTCAATGTCCTGCCTCATAGATACTGTTGAACTCAGCACTCAACATTCCTGAACAGATCCCTTGTGTATGGACAAGTATTATTATACATCATATTGAGAGACATGCATATATATCATAGGAGACATATATAAACACTGCTTTGTTTGCAAAACTGCATAAAAGGAGACGCCTCAGCTCATGAGAACTGAGTAGTCACACATTAAGCATCTTGTCCTGTGTACTGTTTCTCTTATTCCCGAATAAATTTGGTCACGTTGATCATCCTGCGAGTGTATTGGCTGAGTGCACCAGACATGAACTGCACATTAGGTGCATAGTGGAATTTGGCTAATACAAAGAACGGGTATACAACGAAATTTACCAATCTGGCCCAACAACAGGAGGGATGGGGTACTCAGAGGTTTCTATCCCTGGTGATGGGGGGAGCTTGTAAAGCTATTCGGCCAGAAACAATTCATACTGATCACATTACTATCGCAGTCTCTGAAGCGCATCATTTCTGGAGAGAAAAGAATTTCATCCATTGAATAAATTATGAGGAGCCTATGTGTTTCAGTACACAGCTCCTTAATAGTAGCTGGCAGAGCCGCAGCTTCTGAAGCTATTCTTAATGTATCTGCTACTGAATAAGTAATAGATTTTCCAACACAAATCCACAGCTCTTCTCAGCTCTTTATTTTTTTTCCACATGGGGGGTTTAATTTATTGAAATGATCTGGCATCATAACTCTCCCTCTCTGCCCCTTTCCCTCCCATATTAATTAGCATTGCACTATCCGGTTGAGGGAACTCTGTTTTATCAAAGCCCCTGTGGAAATTAGAAAGATAATATCATTGACATCAACAGGGTTACTCTTGTGTACAATTAGTGCTAGGAATCCAACTCAGGTTGTCAGGTTTCTGAAAGGAGATGTTAGCTCAAACCTGGATATTTGGCGCATATCCATCTGATCGTGTATGATTATGGATTATTAACCATGTTTTGATTGTGGGGTGTATGTGATTATAATATCCATTCATTAGCATGTTGACTGGACCACGTAAGGATGAAAACAGCTTTCTGGTTCTGTGAAGAGTTCCCAAAACATAATACTTTTTGTCCCAGAGTAGATTAGGAATTTTTTTTTTAAATCAAGATTCAGAGGTATTTCTCAGTGAATATCTAACAAATATTAACTTTGCCCTGTGTTCTTACATTTACCAGTAAATACAGATGTCAGATGTGGTGGTGGTTTTTTTTTTTTTTTACAGATTTTCTAGGAAGCTATCTTGAGTGAGCTCATAGATCTCTTTCCCTTGTGCTTTTTCCTTGCTGCTGCTGCTGCTGCTGCTGCTGCTGCTCTCTCTCTCTCTCTCTCTCTCTCTCTCTCTCTCTCTCTCTCTCTC
>JAJKFI010000032.1:9750805-9753305 GCA_029204185.1 Lerista edwardsae
ATCATCATCATCATCATCATCATCATCATCATCATCATCATCATCATCATCTACACTGTTTGGGAACATCATACATCTACGAAGGATGCCGCACTATGCCTAGAGACAGGCCAACTAACAATGAAGACCATAGCATGGCTCTGCATCTCCAGATTCTGGACTAAAGCTTACTTTAATGCTAATGATGATACTCTAATAGCCTACCTTCTGAAGGATGTTCACCACATGGCTGATAACTGGATCACCAAAATGAAAGAAATTGGAGTGTGGGAGGAACTATTGGAGGCCGGCTCCCAATTGGATGCTTTTCGCCGGATCAAGTCTAGACTGATGGACATTGAACAGCAAGAGCTCTATAGTGCAGCAAATTGTCGATGTTCGCCGTTATACTTCCAAATTCCTCTGGAGATTGGAAAAATACCAACGTATCTTACTCTCCTGGAGAACCCTCAACTGAGAAGAGCTTTTTCCCTTGCGCGCTGTAATGCTCTGCCATCAGCGATAACCAGGGGCAGGTATCAGAGAATACCGTTTGCTGAAAGGATATGCCCCTGTGACATGTGTGAGG
This sequence comes from Lerista edwardsae, assembly GCA_029204185.1. Lineage (NCBI taxonomy): Eukaryota > Metazoa > Chordata > Lepidosauria > Squamata > Scincidae > Lerista > Lerista edwardsae. The sequence continues at coordinate 9,751,374 of JAJKFI010000032.1, forward strand.
TGGAAACGATAGAGCACTCCTTGTTTCACTGCCCGCGCTTTTCAGATATGCGACATAAGTTTTTTGGTCCAAGTTTTGGATCCACTTTTAGAGTACCGGACTCCGTAAGGTTGAGATCTTTTCTCGACTCCACTGACCCCACAACGATTAAGAGAATCGCTGCTTTTTTGAATAATATTGCTATTGTCAATTCAGGTGCATCACCATAGTGTGTGATCACAACTGTGTGAACCTGCTGTTTGTAACCATATGCCAATAAAGGTATCTAAATCTAAATCTAAATCTAATCATCTACGAAGATATTTGGACAATTCTTAGGCCCTTGGTTAGAGCTTGAATTGCCAACAAAAAGACCAGTCTGTGATATTTGTGATCTTTTTATCATTTTGACTGTGTATATGTGAATTAATAATAATAATAATAATAATAATAATAATAATAATAATAATAATAATAATATGCCTTCTCTATGCCTTCAGGCAGACAATTGTACGTAGCTCCAGGGGTTAGAAGAATAGAACATGGTGAAATTTGAAAAGTAATACCTCAGCATTACCTAAAATCTATTTGTGAGATAGGAACATAACTATTGCAAGGCTGCCCCACTTCTTCTTTTTAAGTCATGTGACCATGCAGCACAAAACCTTAGGAAGCCAAACTCTGCGCAGCTCAGAACAAAGCATTCCTGGAAGTCCAATGATGATATGTGATGTCGTCGCCTTGCATCTGCAAATGCCGCAGGGCTCCAGCACAGCAGCCAAAGGGATCTGTACACCAGCGTGGACCTCTTAAATGGATTATTGCTTCTAACCCTTGTAACTATGTACTATTGTCTGTTTTGAGGCATATGGAAGCTCCCTTTCCCTCAGGGAGGCATTAATTATCTTCTGGATTCAGTTCAGAAATCCCTTATGCTCAATTAATGTTAGCCAACATGGGCATGGATGGATCAAGTGGACAAACTGTGTAAATCTGCAGCCCATTGTTTCCCAGGGATCAGATATATTACTCTGATATAATTTATTTCTTCTCTGGAGCTTTGGTGTGTGCTGGAAGATATGTAAAACAATTATCTTTACGCTTTCTGTTTATCTGTGGCTCCCCTGCCAGATGGTGTTTAAGGAAGTAAGAATTTTGTAGGTATCACAAGGGAGGGTGTGATGGATTCTGTCATTTTGATATGATTAATACTATATCTGGCAGGGACAAACCTTGATCCTTTGAAAATGTCAATGTCTTACAGCCAGTTTGACATCTTACTTTTGATAAAGGAATGAAGTGACAACCTACTAGATTTTCAAAGACTTCTGAGGTAGATTTGCAGCAGAATGTACCTATGGTAATAACAGATAAGGGAGAATGGTAGATACAGCTGTGCCCCAGTATCCACTGATTTGGTAGCCATGGTTTCAGTTATCCACAGATACCATGGATACTGGGATGCCTATCAAAAGATAGGGGAATATGAAACAAATCTCTTTTTGTTACCTTGTTGCAGCAAAAACAATGGTTTTTCCCCTATCTTTAAAAAGGCGCCCCCAATATCCACAGTTTCAAGTATCCACAGGGCGGTCTGGAATGGAACCCCAGCGGATACTGAGGCATGCCTGCACTGTGGGCATAGCAACATGCTATGTAAGAAGTCCCTCTCACTCGCCATTGAAGCCATCTGGACAGTGATGGCAATGGGTAGGAGATGCTGTTTGGTTCGGTGAGCACCTTTGTGTTGCCCAGAATGGCTCCAATGGCAAGTGGGGGGGAGCTGCTGACATGGCATACTTCAGCACCTGCAGTACTTAACATTTTGCCCCCTCTAGCTATGCTACTGCTTGACACCAAATAATTCCATCTCAATTAAATACTATGAAATACAACAAAAATTAGACATTGGTTCTCTGCAGAACCAGCCTATGCATGTTTACTCAGAAGTAA
>JAJKFI010000032.1:9758305-9763564 GCA_029204185.1 Lerista edwardsae
GTTTGAATTTTGAGTACTTTTTGCAAGGTGATTGACGAAATAAATAACGAACTGTGCACTGAGAAATATAGGTCAGTGGTGGCTGAAGTTAGATCTGGTTGAAAGGTGGGCGAGACAAAAGTAAGAGGTTTTAAAGTCGGTGGTGGAACTGGACCCCAGGGACTACAATTTAGAATTAGAAATCAAAAGTGAAGGATTATAGAAGTGCTTTCTGACTGGATTGGATTAGATTGAGAATATAAAACATCTTAACAATCAAGAAGGAAAGACAGAAGTGACTGAAAGACATTGTGGAAGAAGATAGAATGGGAGAAGGACTTTTTGGATGGTACCGGAGGAATCTAGAGGCTTTTAAAATTAATTTGATGGTCACTCGGGGGATGGATTTCTGCAAGAGGGGCATTCTTGGAATACAACTTGATTGATTTGAGACATCAAGAAAAGTGGAGAAAAACATTCTGGACTGGGAGAATAGACAATAGAACTACTTTTGCTTTCACATAGATCCAGACGTAGATGGTATTTGATTGAAGTTTTTAAAGCGACACTACAATTTAAACTGTGAGATATTTGACTCTATCCTTTCATTGTAGAAAAATTGTTATATGAGTTATTAATTCTGAGGGTGTTGGGTGCATTGTTTGAAGTTTTGATTCTGACCTGGGGCGATTGAAAGAGGGGAGACTGTGGAAAAAGGAGCAACTAATTAAGCAAATATTGAAAGGGAAATTCTAACTGTTGGGAAATAAGGCTGATACCAGTATAACATCATGACACAACCAAAAAAAGATTTGGGGAAGGGAATTAAATCTGCGTCACCAACGATGGTTACAACTATTCATACTACTTTGGCACAAGAAACACCTTTGGAAAAGAGTAGGCAGTCTGGAGTGATGGAACTTTTAAAAGGGATGAATGAGGAACTTAAACAGATCAAATGAGATATTAAGACATCAGAAATAAATGTGACAAAGCAAATTGATTAATTAGCAGAGGACATAAAAGAGATGAACCAAGCGTTAAAGACAATCCAGAAAAAGGCTAACAAAAATGAAAAAGATCACAAGAAGATGAAAGAAGATAAGAAATATGAGCAGAAGACAGATAAGATTGAAGATAAAATAAAAAAGACGGAACAACAAAATTATGATCTAGAGACTAATGTTATGAAATTGGAGATGGAGAAATCATTTTTCATGATCAGGATACAGAATTTCCCGGAAAAAAAGGAGAACATATTAAAGAGATAATACAGGAGTGGCTGATACAGCAAACAGAAATTGACCAAGAAATTATAGTCGGAGGAATTGAAGCTGTTTTTCAACAAAATTCAAGTTATGCAAGGATCCACAAACTCCCTAGGGAAATCATGGTGAAATTATATAATAAATTAGATTCATGGAATAATTTGGACTTTATTTCAGTGGTAGATTTTAATGGTACATTTGATCGGAATATTGATAGGACCAATCGAAAGAAAAAAGGGAAGATAGCAGGTAATCTGCCAAGAACATTTCTGCAGATGATTGAAGAACATAACTTGATAGATCCATGGAGATTACAAAATGCTGGGAAGAAACAATATACACATTTTTCTAATAGACATAAAGTTTGGTCCAGGATTGACATGTGTTGGATTTGCAAATCATAATCCAATATCCTTGAAAATGAATAAACAAAAGGGGTATATGACAATTAAATACGAACTGTTTAAAAGAAACAGAGTTTGTAGACTATGCAAAAGAAGAAATGACTTTGTTTTTTAAAATTAATAATCAGCCAACGATGAAACCACAAATAATATGGGATACAAGCAAAGCATATTTTAGAGGGACAGTGATAAGATACATGGCTAGAATGAGAAGGAAACAAAATTTAGCTATCAGAGAGATAATTCAAAATTTGAAAAATACTGAAAAGGAAGCTCAAGAAAATTCCTCTAATAAGGAAATCAAACAAAAGATATTAAGACTACAACATGAGAACAAAGTAATTCAAACAGAAGAAATGGAAAGAATTCTGAAGATGATTAAACATAATTTCTTTGAGAATGCGAATAAACCAGCAAGATGGTTAGCCTACAGACTTAAGAAAGTGAGACAGAAAAATCAAATAAATGTAGTGAAAGATGAAAATGGAGAAGAAAGATTCAAAATCCAAGAAATAAAAAGGATAATAGAATTTTTTTTTCAAACTCTATATAAGAAAAATGAGCTGGAGAAAGATAAACAAAGGAAATATTTAAGGAACAATAACAAATTGAGACTGACACAAGAACAAAGTGAATTCTTAGATCAAAGGATTATGATGCAAGAATTAACAGAAGCTATTACAAAATAGAAAAATCAGAAAGCACCAGGACCTGATGGGCTCACAGCAGAATATTATAAAACATTTGAAGAAGTATTGCAAGTACCCATGAGGAATTTGATATCTGAAATTTGGCAGAATGGTGAAATTCCAGAATCATGGAGAGAAGTGACAATAACATTGATTCACAAGGAAGAAATAGATGCAAAAGAGATTAAGAATTACAGACGAATTTCACTGCTTAATGTAGACTATAAGATCTTTGCGTCTATTCTGGCAACAAGAATGAAAAAGGTGTTAATTCAGATAATTCATGAAGACCAAGCAGGTTTTTTACCTAAGAGACATTTAAAAAATAACCCAGAGTGCTATACTTAAGCCTGCCTGCCTGCCTGCCTGCCTTCTCTCTCTCTCTGTCAAAGAAGTTATGTAGCCAGACCAACTAGCTGGAGGCTACACTTTCCACCCTTTCCACCCTTTGTATTTTCCTTATTGAAAAGTCAAAGATAGTTTTAATTATCAGCCTCTTGCAAAGTTTCCTATCTGGACTTCCTTGCTGTGTGCTTTTTGGTGTTTTATGTTTGCCAACAAGAGGAAGCTGCCTCTTGGGTCTCTAAGGAAGTCACAGCCCTGGGCTTGCCTCTTTCCCTTCTGGAGGCATGACCAGATCAGTGACTCATGCAGAAACACAGCATGAGTTGAACATTCTAAAAGTAAACTTTTGGAGTGAAACGCATGTTGTATTCTTCTTGTAACAACTCTCAGAATCATAGCTCTCATAACTAATTAGAACTCTCAGGAAACCTACAGCTAAACTATTATTGATTACGACTGTTCAGTTATACCTACTCACACAGTTATTGAGTAACTATTGGAAAAAAAGAATTTTTTAACATTATTTAATAAGAAAATATATAACACAAGAATATAAAATATCAAATGTGGAAAAAAGATTATTGCAAATTCTATTAAAAAGAAGAGAAAACATTCTGCTATAACTACTGAGTCTATATACCATACCTTCTGCCTAATGTTTTGCTTTGGCTTAGTTCTATTCCACTACCAAATAAAAGGTTTCATTGTATCAATATGGTCTCTTTTACCTTACCATTCCCATTCCATGACTGCTGTATCAATCATTTATTCTGATGCAGGAGGAGGTCCATCATGTTGTCTTGTGTTGTTTCATCTTGTGATTCCTGAGACATTTGGTCTGGGATCATGCTATGGTATCATGCTATGGGATACAGGAAGCTGGACTTGGGCCTTGGCCTGATCCAGCTGGGCTCTTCTTATATTATGGAGTGACACCATGAACTCTTGCACTGAATGACACAAACTCTAGTGATACCTCTGATTAGTGGCGTTTGGTTTTTTTTAGAGAGGACAGTTAAAATATTCAGAGTTTTAATTAAATGGGAATGCTGTTTATACAGTAGTATTTATACAATGATATCAAAAATATTTATTTAATACTGAAATTATGAAATTGCAGCCACAGACATCTATTCTATAAGCCCCTGTGAAACTGAAGTAAGAGATGTCAATTTTCTTCTATGAATTGTAAATATTCAGGAATCAGGGACATTCCTAGATTATTTTGGCTGGGAGTCATAGGAAGTCAGAGAAAATGTAGATTACACGGAATTGAGACAGTCTGCAAATAAATAATAGAAATAATGGGGAGGACTACAATGGTTGCCTTCTTTGTTGTCTTACTACTAATGGATAGAAAGATGTTTACACAAGGCTATAGGCTGTATCATATTCACAGTGACCATGTGAAGCCCACACATCACAGCCACTGACAATGGCTAATTGTAGGTGATCTGTGACCGATACCAAACTTATGCAACATATCAACAGGCTCACTATATACAGCTTCTATCCCAGACTCTGAACAATGCTCTATCCCAGTAATTCCTGAGCATTTTACCACCACAATCCACCTTGTGCTCTGTGATTATTTGTGACCCAATGCTCAATGTTGCACTGCAAAGCATTTTGGAGGCTACTTCCAGGCTGTTCTGGGTCTGCGACTCACTCCATTGTCTTCCACAGGCTCCAGAGTGCCTCACAGAAGTCCTGGAAGTAAACCAGAAGTTGCTTCTGCAAACTGGAAGCCACCACCAGATGCTTCCATGGGACATTTTGGAGCCTGTGGAGATGAGTGGAGTGCATCATGACATGATATGACCCAGACGTGGCCTCCAAAGTCTTCTAGAAATGCCTTGCAGTGCAATATTGAACATTGGGTCGTGACCCACATATTCTACACAATTGTACCCACCAGGTTTGGAGATGCTGTTCTACACAGTTGTACACACTATGTTTCAAGGCTGGTTAGGCAGTTGTGATAGTAGGATTTTTCAGTTCCTATGTGACTTGCATCCCATAAATGTAACTATAATGGAGAAAGCTGATGGAACAAATCAGATGATAATGAAAAATAAATAAAATCTATGTCAGAAGAAGGCAGCTGACTTTGAAGCCACTGACATATATGTCAGAAATGCACACTGCAAGCTTCCAAAATAGCTTAAAGCCTGCTTAAAGCCAAACTGCAGAGGGATTTAAATGCTATTTTTAAAGTCAGTTTTTCTCTCTTTCTCTCTCCTTCAGACATAACCACATGTGTTTTTGGGTTGTTGGAGAAAAAACTGAAATCACAGCCTAAACCCAAGCCAATGGCTGTGTGCAAAGCCTGACCCTGAGAGTGTGGCCAACAGATTGTCTATTTCTTGATAAATGGAGCATAAAATATTTTAATAGACACAAAATTCCTGGATTGGAGACTGTAAGAATACATGAGAAAGACTTCATGAGATGCGTTAGAGGTAGGGTTACCAGATACTAACTGGGACAGAGAGCCTATACCTTTAACTATGGTATAGAAGAGGGAGTTTGGGCAGGTGCAGCTTTTGAAACCCTTCCATGATGAGCTGCACC
>JAJKFI010000032.1:9763664-9776343 GCA_029204185.1 Lerista edwardsae
TTTGAAACCCTTCCATGATGAGCTGCACCTGCCCAAACTCCCTCTTCTATACCATGGTTAAAGGTACAGGCACTCTGTCCCAGTTTGTATCTGGTAACCCTAATTAGATGTGTGTGCGCATGTGGGTGAGTGGTTGACTGCTCACTGTATAAAGGCACACACCTGGAGCCAGGCAAGATGGGTTCAAGCTCACCCAAGAGAGTGTTCCCCTATCTTTAAAAAGGCATCCCCGGTGTCCATGATTTCAGGTATCCAAGGGCAGGGGGCAGGAATACGGAATGGAAGCCAAGCGAATATCAGGGCATGCCTGTACTCAGTGATGTCATCCGAGCGCGCCAACTACCGGAACGCTCAGATGATTGACAGCCCTCCGCCCTTATGGCGGAGGGCTGCCACGCCTCCCCAAGCCTCACTGCGCCGGAATTGCTCCATTTTAGAGCGATTCCGGACGCAAGGGAGGGCGGGCGGGCCCAGCAGCAGCTCGCCCGTCCGAAGCAGCGGCGTGGCCCGGGAGCTCCGCAGAACTAGTGGAATGGAGTACCGGGCCGTTCCGCCTGAATGACGCCTCTGCCTGTACTGTATAGTACATGCCAAAGATAATCCTTTTGCTTCACAAAGTGGGTGCCGGCTTGTTGTATACAATACTACTACAGTTGTTATGTGGTTGACAAAACAAACTGCAACAAATGAACTTAGAAGTACTTCTGTGTTTTGTATCTTAACCTTGAAGGCAGGCCTTTGGAATTTTTTCAGTCCCTGCCCACAAGCTAAAATCTGTCCTCCTCACTTACTGATGTCTGAATTGTTGCACCTGCTCCCAGGGTGGTAGTTGCTGCTTACTTTGATAGCCACCAACATGAGTAGAGATAGTCACGTGAGGGGCAACAATGGAGCACGCAGAACGCCGCAAACATTGAATTCGGTGACCATTTGCTAAATCCCAATGCACACAGGAGTCTTCTTACTTCTTACTGTTGCCACTCACGTCCCCATTTCCTTCCATGGCTGTTCTACCGCTGGTGCTCTAAGTAGCCCCCACACTGGAAAACATGCCCAAGCATTGCGTGAGTAGATTTCCACCTTGCGTTTGCACACTAGGTATTTAAATGGGTTGGAGAGGCTGCCTCTCTCCAACTATAGCCTGATAATACAATGTGTTATACGTAACACATTGTCTTCCCTCAGGCCAAGATTAAGAACTCCTGTCTTTTCAGAATTCATTCAGATGGAAGGAAACATTAATAGAAAGATGAAAGGGCACAATTTTCTTGGGCTTCCTATTCCTTAGGATTACTAGAACATTTTACCATGTATGATACAAACATAAATGCCTGTCCTGTGAAAACAATAGGACATAATTTCCATAATAAATACAGAAGGGGCTGAAGAGATTAGAGTTCCCTGCTGTTTCAAAGAAGTGGTGTCTTCATATCATGTAACACACCTTGGACAGCAACACCAGCCTAGTATTTTAGAAAAAAATAACGATCAAAAGCATATTGTTTAAGTCTCATAGAAAGTACTGGAAGTCACTGCTCCGGGGATTGGGGAACAGATTATCAAATTTTTCTGTGCACTCTGTCTCACTCCCAGGATAGGGGTTTGCCAGAAACAAATTAATAGTTTCAGTATGATTCATGGCATTGAAAAATTTTCAACATTTCAGCATGAACAACAAGAGATCAAACATTATATCTGAACGTGTGAAAGGAGCAAGAGTGTAGCCATTGAAGTATAAATGTTTGAAATAAAGAATCAATTGATGCTAGCCATGTTATTCAACATGTTATTCAACATTTTATGCAAATACTGTATAGAAGTAGATTAAAAAATCTTTTAAAAAAAGAAGCACATGATTTCTGTCAGTCAGTGGCATCACTAGCGTTTGATAGCGTTTGAGTGTCCATTACTGCTAACTGGACAAGAGGCACTTTTTCCAGTGGTGTTCCTCTTATATTTAGCAGGGGGAGAGTAACTGTCCCTCTTCACCCCTGCGCAGTCTTTCTAGTGGCTGTTGCTGGCGGTCTGCCTTTTTTTAGATTGTGAGCCCTTTTGGGACAGGGAGCCATTTAACTTTATTATTACTATTTGCCTGTAAACCGCTTTGTGAACTTCGTGTTGAAAAGCGGTATATAAGTACCTGTTGATTGATTGATTGATTGATTGATTGATTGATTGATTGACCCAGTATGGTAGATCAGTGCATCACCCCCATGTACAACCTAAATGCAATGGCCTCACTCAGGTTTATTTAATTATTTTAATATATAACAATAAAGGTCACCCAACAAATCAATAGCCAACAAAAAAAATTGCGGCCAACTTAATGGCACTTACACGACTAAATAAGAGTTTTAGTATTAGCTCTGATACATGGATATGAGAGCTGAATCATGCTAACACCTATTGGTTCCCTGCTGTGAAATAACAATACCTCATTGGCTCTCAGAGCAATCAGTTTACTTGATCAGTTTTGAGTTAAGAAAATCCACTTTTTGTTGCACAAGGCAGTTGTGTTTTCCTTTTCTGGTTTTTAGCTATAACGTTTGATATAATACAGATACTTCAACACAGTTTGTTTCATTGCATTCTGCTGTAAATTCCTCATTGTATGATATATAACATGATGGTATTATTCAAAAGTACCAAGATTTTACAATTTTGGGCAGTGGTAGTATCACACACACACACCATGTGTGCCACACAGTGTGGCCTGCACCCTCACACCCCTTAGCAACACTGTCATTCAGTTCCCTATAGCTTAAAAGCATAGACTTTCTCTGTGTCATTACCTATAATTATTTTCCTTGTCTATCCTAAAGATGTGACACACTAAAGTGAGGCATGCATGGTGGTGGAAGTCTACTAAAGAAACTAAAAATAACAGTGGGTGCAATCCTAGTTCAGCACTGGGGTAAGGGCAATGAGATAAGGAAACAAACATTCCCTTAACCTGAGGAGGCCTCCATGGCTGCCCCACAACTGCAGGCATGTCCCCTTGGCACAGTGCTGGAAAGTGAAGTTGCACCCTAAGGGCCCAATCTTACAGGCCATAATGCCAGTGGTACTTGCATACCATCGGCTCTGGGTGTTGTAAATGTGCCGTAAAGCACCTTTACAGCCCATGGAAAGGAGGGAGTGCCACTGCTGGGGCAGTACCAGTTGGTGCTGCGCCTCAGTGCAGATGGAATGGCTGGCTGGCACTCCAACATTGCCAGCCGCAGTAAAGCCTATCAGGGCATGGAGGAGTTGGAGAGGGGTGGAACTGGGCAGAGGGAAGATTGGGCCCAGCCAGGGGTTGGGGCCAGTGGTGGCTTCCACTGCCAGATCCTCAACACCCACATCAGGCTAAACAGCCCGACACAGGGCTGCTCGAGTCTCCACCGGCAAAATAACCAGCAGAGACTTAAGGAGTCCCATTGCAGGGCCCATGGCTTTCCTCAAGGGAAGGGGACATTCATCCCCTTCCCTGAGGAAACTCCGGCAGCTACCACGGATCCCACAGGATGCAGTGGTAGCCATTTTACTACAGCTGCTTCTTTGGGACCTGGCAGCTTAGTATTGGGTTGTTGGGCTGCAAACCTATGCACACTTGCAATGGTGTCATTGTTGCTTAGTGTGTTGTCAGGGGTGCAATTTAGAGAGGAAGGAAAGTCATCCCTACCCCTATGCTGTTTTAGGTTATGTGATTATCCCTCAGGATCTAGTTATTAACTACATACAAGAACTGATGTTAAAATACCCTGCAATTTCATCTTGAATATAGTCGAGCAGGTCTTTGTTTCGCTTTTTAGTGATCTTGTCTCCATCCTCCTAAACAACTGAAATTGTGTTCTTGTGGAGCACTTGTCAATTGGTAAGGAAATAATATTTTTTTTATTTTCCTGAGAAGATCATATAAAGAAACTTCAGAAATCTTCTCACCAGTTTTCAGAACAACTTCACTACTTTGTTCTTTGGTGGTATCCTTTGGGTTCTGCTAGTGCTGTTTAGCAATAGGCAGAGAAGGATTTACATTCCTGCTCATCTTTGAAATTCATGGGGGAGTCTTGGACAACGCAGGCTGCAATCCTATGCACACTTTCCTGAGAGTAAGCTCCATTGAGTACTATGGGACTTACTTCTGAGTTGATAAGCATAGGATTGTACAGTCACTCTTTCTACCTAGCTTACCTCCCACCAATTACTGAGGGAACAAAATGTGTTACCACCATGTGGAAAATCAATATGTAGAGTGAATTCCAGTCCTGGTTGTCAGAATACATTCTTTTCTTTTTTTGCATGAAGTAACATCTGGCATAAACATTCCAGAAACCAATTACATAAGCACCCATGTAAACTCTTTATTAATCAGTGCCTTGCCTCTGAGAGATGGGTTACTCTGAGACCTGGAGCTGCCAAATCAAATGGCCTCTTTGAAAGCTCACAGCAACTGTCAGCTCTGTGGATGTGGCAGAAGGTCATTTGATTCTGTCAGAGGAAAGATGTATATCCAACACTAAATAGCCTTCCCAGAAGCACAGCTCTTATGGTGTTTTTATTACTTTTCAGAAGATGTAAGCACCACAGTAAACAAGCTAATGACAATTGACAATAACTCCCAACGATGTCTGTCTGTCTCCAAACCCACCCTTGCATCTGTGTTGTTTGCGTTACTACTGTAGCCATGTGACTACACCTCCTTTTCTTTATACCATCAGTTCCCAAAAGGTGGTCCTCATGGCAGGTGGTTTGCGAGCTGGCTAGTCCCGGCAATTGGCAGGTGAGTGGAGTGCAGTGTGCTCCTCACTTTGCCAGCTTTGCAAGGGTGCTCCTGCTCTCCCTTGGCTCTGATTGGTCCGAAATCGGGCCAGTCTGGGAACTATTGCTAATGGTACGCCTGCCTGCCCTTGGCTTCAGTTCGCCCAAAATCAGGCCAATTTGGGAGCCATTGGCAATAGCACTATGACAACACCATGTTCTCCTGTGGCTGTGCACTCAGTGGTCTGCAACAGGCCCAAGTGCAAGTGGTCTGTGGTTTCTCAAAGGTTGGGAACTCACTGACATTTCCATTGTAAGATAATTATTTCTTGCAGATGTCCCTGTATCTTCACCCTGTTCAGGTAAAACATCCACATATGATGAGATCCAAACAGGAGTACGCTGGCTTGCTGTACCTTCGCATCAGCATACTCTCTGGGTGCAATCCTAACCAGGAGTTGGTCTGGCACAGTTAGGCCAGCAAAGTTTGGCTGGTGCAAAGGCCACAGTAAAGCACATTTGGACCACTCTCCGAGTCAGGGAAGATGGATCATGTCTGTGTGCTGGCCTCTCTGACTGCAAGCGTGGTCCAAACATACTTTACGATGTCCCTTGTGCTGGCCAAACTTTGCTGGCCTAACTGTGCCGGCCTAACCCCAGGTTAGGATTGCACCCTCTGGCACATCTCCAAGCCTCCACATGGTCGGTGCTTGCCTACAGATGGGAGCACTGAATGCAGAGATTTCCTCCTTGAGGATCCACATTTAGTTGTCCTCTGCTGGCAAATGTCAGGCATGAAGAGGCAATGCATGTCAGAAAGTCTGTGCAGGCCAGGCAGCACAATTCTAGTTGCCCTCTCCACACAGTCAGGTATAAATATTGAACAGGTCGTTTGCTAAAATTATGCAGAAAATATCATTTCTAATTGTATGCTAAATGCTTTGGGAGGCCTTGGCCTGAAAAGTGCTGTGCAAATCAATCAAATACTTTGTTAGATGTTGTCAGGTGTTGTTAGAATGTCAGGGAGAAAGAGCCCCATCTGCTGGGATCAAGGATTGAACTACTATCCTCCCATTTCTACTGCAACCCCTTAAACACTGAGCTACAGCATTATTGGAGAGGCAAAGCCATGTGAACGGAGATAGTATGTTGTCGCCAAGAGTGTGAATGCTCTCGGTCTCCTCTAACAGTTGGGGGAGTTGTAGACTTCTACTTTATTAGTATAGTTGGTTAGAGCTAGTGAAGGCAGAAGCAACAATTCAGGTGTGGCATTGGGCAGCAGATCTGGTTGGGCCATCCCTGGTTAGAGATTCTTGTCTTATTCTTTGTTTTCTGACCTAAGTAATCTCGCTATTGTGCTGGAAGGTTCCTCGTGCAATACTGCCTGCAGTCTCTTCTGCTAAAAGGTCTCAGTGTAGAAGTATGTATTCTGTGGTTGTAGTCAATGTCTTACAAAAAGCAACTCCACTCTGTGTGATTCCATTGTTGATTCCCACAACCCCACTGTGGGGTTGCATAACTGATGGCTGCTGCTCTCTTTCCCCATAGCCCTCACTTTTTAGGAGAGAGGTGAAAGGTCGAGAGAGGTGAAACAGCCATGGAACCTAGATATTGCTCCAATGTGAAGGTCAGTTTCCATTCAGTTTTTAGAGATGTTACCTATGTTACCATCAGGATCATGGAGAGCTCTGGAAATGCCTGTTTCCACATTTATTCTTTTTTAAAGAATAAGTTTTTTTTAAATGTTGCTCAGTGAAGATAGGAGACTGCACAAACATAAGCAGTAGCCACGGCTAACTTGGCAGGACCATAATATTAGGCAGATGTCCACTTTGCACGATTGCCAGATGCAGTGACTGTTACTGCTCAAAATATTTTGCAATACTACATCACAGATTTGTAGTGTGATGTGAATTGGCCCAGGTGTTCTGTATACATGTGCCATTTCATGTAGTAATTTTCTAATTAAGGTCCACCTTTTCATTTAATTGCTGTTAAAGAAAGCAATTACACTCTTCCCTCTTTATAAGTATTCTTGCTATTCAGATTTTCACTTACATATACTGCATATATTAAGACCATCTCTTTCTACCATTCCAAGATTATTAATATAAAGTCCAGGAATGATAGGGAATGATAGGGAAAACTACATGTCACACTACATTTCATCCACTGGGTACACCTTCCCCACGCTTTGAGCTCTCGAGACAAAGAAGGGGACACATTTGCTTCATATGCCCAAGAAAGAGTTCTAGGAAGTTGAATCAAATTTTGGATTTATCTTCCTGGTGGGGCAGAGCATGATTTATTGGGTGTGCTCTAGCAGGCTTTAGGGGGTGTACTCTTAGGGGACTCTTAGAGGAATGAGCTCATGCATTACGTGCTCATTTTTACGTTTATGGTGTACCTGGCTTTGTGCTGTGTTTCTACAAATTATTGTGAATATGAGGCCTAAAGAAAAGAAGAAAATGAGAAAAATCATGGGAAACATAAAATTCATGGTAAAACAGGTGAAACATGAGAGTTTCTCATTGTTTCCAACCAAAGCTTGAGTTGCTATGTGATGATAGAACTTCTGAAACATTTTCATTGTTGAGTTTAACACATTAATTGGTGATGCTTAATAATGTTATTAAGGGCGCAGTTCTAACCTGGAGTTAGGCTGGCACAGTTAGGCCAGCAAAGTTTGGCCAGCACAAGGGACACTGTAAAGCACGTTTGGACCATTCTCGGAGTCAGGGAGGATGGCACATGTCTGTGTGCTGGCCTGTCTGACTCCAAGAGTGGTCCAAACGTACTTTACGGTGTCCCTTCTGCTGGCCAAACTTTGCTGGCCTAACTATGTCGGCTTAACTCCAGGTTAGGATTGCATTCTAAATGTTGTTTATTCTATTTTATCATGCCACACAATCTTTTCCTTATTGTATTATTAAGCATTTAAAGCTATTTGGTGTGAACCTGGAATGGCTTTGGAATGAGTAAGAATTTTTCCCATTGAAATTAATGTAATAATTATAATTGTTCTCTGGATTTTCACTAGAAAGGCTGTTTTCAGGAACAGATTAGGTATGTACTGTATACAGAGGGAAAGTTGTTCTGTCAAGTCCATCTTTCTTACATCAATTTACATATATAGGGACAATGTCTGGGTTATGCATTATAAAAATTATAAAGTTTTAATCAAAAATTATATTTAAAAACCATAAACATTGATATCAAAATGCTTTCCACACATGTATATCCTTAGCAAAAGCAAAACAACAACAACAAAAAAAACCAGCCAATAATAATCCAGCAGAGGTTGAAAGAAGAGAAATACCTCTTCTAGAAATACCTCTTGTTGATCACTTTTATGGCAGCGTTCAAACAGCTACACATGCTACTGTGAAAAAATGTTTGCCAGAAGCAAACATACTTGCTTAGAAGTGTGAGGGAAGTTGTGACATAGCAGTTCTTGTCAGAACTGACTACTTGTGAATGCTGTCCATTCACACATCTTTCCCATGCACTGTGCAGTGACTATAATTCTTCCTTGATGTAAAACTGAAGCATTTTCATTATGTGCCTTCCCTTAACAATGGATTTACACTGCCGCAACAGAGCACAGGACTGGTCTGCAAGTGTTATCACAGCATTCGTCTGCCTTTCACCTTAAAAGACAAGACTTATATTGATTTATCTATTACATATAATAAATTGCAGGGTGTGAGAAGGCATCTGCACTCCAAGCGAGATGGATGTCTAGAGGTCAGTGGCTGTGATAAGTATACAAGATTTACAACTGGTTCATTTCCATTGTTTAAAAAGCCCTTTCTCCTCTTGTTTAAAAGGATGGTAAAATTTGGTGTTTTATTTTTCAGTTTCAGACATCATAATACTAGCAAACTTAAAATGGGGAGAAATGGTAATTGTCTTTTAATGCTGGTAATCCTGGGTTGTGTGTTATTTTAATGATGTTATTTTAATGTTATTTTAATGATATTATTTTAATATTGTTTTATTTTTTGTAAGCTGCCTTGAGTCCCCTCATTGGAAAAATAGGCAGGGTAGGTGTTTTTTAAATAAATAAAAATAAATTATACACTACAGGCCGAAAAACTGTAACAATGTATTATCGCTATTATCATTATTGCTATTGCTATAAGAATATTTATATTATCTTTCTTATCGTTTTCTAAGGTCTACCATCAATTTTCTAAGGTTGTTGGGAGGCTAATGAAATAGAGGTGATGTTGAATGGGTCCAGACAATGCTAAAACCTGTAGAAACTAACAGAATAGTTACTGGTTTAGAATAGTTACTGAAGCATTTAGAATAGATCAGGTTTAGAATAGAATAACAGAATAGTTATGTTTTGCATGCGCTTCTTCCCTGTACATGTTCTCTGCATTAGGGAGCAGCCTGAATTAGCTTGATACAATTTTTAATGTGAATCTACTATACTGTCGCCCATACAAATCTTCTGGTCCAAGCTAATTTAGTTGAAAGCTTCTATTTGAAAGAGATTTGTCCATTTGGCCTTGTGAATCTTTGTTCCTGCAGCCTCTGAAGACCAGGAATTTCTAATTAATTGCATCTACAGTGGTGTGATGGGGGCAAATGTTGTGCTGAAAAAAATTCTCAATACATTTATAGTTGCTGCTCAGTAGAAAAGTTAGCTAGAAAGCTGAGAATAAACAAGGCAGAATAATCAAGGGAACAGGAAATTCCAATTATCTCTTCATTTCATATGTGAATGTATTCAGAATACGCCACAAACAGGTTAATAATGAATGGCAACTGTAGAGAGAGAAGCTGCTGAAAATCCTCTTGTGTTTAGATAAGGGGCTGAGGGCCAAAGAAGATGTGATGTGGAAAATCCAGGCTGATCTCCTGACTTCATGTCATTTACTTCAATGTAGCTGGTCAGAAGGAGGAGATGAACAGCAACCTGGACCAAAGCTGCAGCACTAGAAGAGAAGGGCTTAAGCTTTTCCCCTGTGCTATTTTCCCCAATTTTAGTGTTAAAAGATGCTGGGGTTCCCCCTACTGTGCTCTTTGGGCAGTTTTCGCAAACCCAAAAGTGCAGGGTTTCTAGTCTGGCCGGCACAAGGTACACCACAAAGTATGTTTGGACCACTCTCGGAGTCAAAGAGGCCGGCACACAGACATGCACCATCCTCCCTGTCTCAGAGAGTGGTCCAAACGCAGAGCGGTCCCCATTTGCAGAGCAGGCTGTTAGTCAGGGTTGCACAGCCTTGGCTGCCATCCACCACCACAGCTCCCTCTGCCTCAGTGCACAAGGGAAGAGTTCCCCCTACTGTGCTCTTTGGGCAGTTTTCACAAACCCAAAAGTGCAGGGCTTCTGGCTTTATTTAAAATATCTGCAATAACAAAGGAGCTCCTTTTGCTTTTGTCAAAACAGCAAAAGTAGTACAGTAAGGAGACGGATGATCCCTTTCCCACTCAAGTGAGCAAGAAGAGGATCTGTACAGCTTATAGTCCAACTGCAGAGGGTTGGATGGAGGCAGCAGCAGACCGAGGGTGCAATCCTAACCTGGAGTTAGGCCAGCACAGTTAGGCCAGTTAAGTACTTTGTGCTATAACGTGCACAGACCTCCCTGTACTGTGGTCCAGACAGGATAAAAAGGTAAAGGTTTCTCCATTTCTAAGCCTGTAGAGCCGGCGTTTGTCTGAGGACAAGCTTCCGTGGTCATGTGGCCGGCATGACTATACACCGTAGCACACAGAACGCCATTACCTTCCCACCAAAGTGGATCCACTTGCATTTTTACATGCTTTCGAACTGCTAGGTTGGCAGGAGCTGGATAAGGGCTGAATCTATTCCAGTCCTCAGCAGGCACCAGCAGCACCTCAGCATGCTATTCAGCCCACTATATGAAATGGGTTTGACATCCCTGAACTAGATCATAACTTTCAAAGAGCTTAAACCGGTGTAGCTGAACAAGAAATGAGTCCAAAAATTCAGTACTTTTCAATCAACCACCTGCTTTTATGCCAAGCAATTAATGCCATTAATGCCATTAATGCCAAGCAAATGTATTGTACCTATTGTTTGGTGTGATTTTTGAAGGTGACTGCTAACACACACACACACACACACACACACACACACACACACACACACACACCCTCTATACTTCAGTGTAATTTGTACAGTTCAACATGTAGGGTCAGAAAGCAAGATAATTACACCTTAGCTTTCCAGTGATTCTTAGAGTAAGACTGTCAGTTGTGCATGACAAATAAGGTTCACAAATTTCAGCAGCCATGTGGAAGCTATCTCTCCTCCTATGAATTGCAGTGTAATAATATATTTTGTGGATCATAAGCAAGATGATAAATGTTTCATAGTGCATTATTATTATTATTATTATTATTATTATTATTATTATTATTATTATTATTAAGAAATATTATTAGTAATAATAGTAATAATAGCAATAATAGTAATAATAGCAGCAATAACATAGTAATATTACTATATTAATAGAAATAATAGCAGCAGCAGCAGCAAGAGTAATAAAGTACAATGTGAGATAACCTAATTCTAACTAGTGCTGAATAGTTAGCTTGATACAGGTCAAGCCAGGTTGCTTGGCCTCTGCTGTATGCAGTGCTGGTTGGGAAATTTTTCCCCTTACCCTGAGTAATGCCCCAGCTAGCCCTATGGGGCTACTCAGATCTCTGATGGGGTTGGATATGGTGGAGGAGGCCTTTCCAGGCCAGATCCACCCCATCATTCTGCCCCCCACCCCAAAATTTTGCAGAGATTATGGAAGCCACACCAGCAGACCCCCCCATCAAGGTCTAGATGCCTACTTGGCATCCTTCCTTCATCCTACTTTCTTCTGAAATATCTGCTTTATGGTTCTACCATGTCCCAGGGCCTTTTCCTGGTCCTCCACCTGTCCCAGCTCAGGCTTTCATAAACATCTTTGGACAACAGTTCTGCTTGGGTTAGGCCTGTGTTGGAGAAACATTGCCTCTGCCAATCAGAGTAGACTATACTGGACTAGATCATAAAGAATGGAGTTGGAAGAGGCATCTGAGGCCATCTAGTTCAACCTTCTGCTTGAAGCAGAAAAAATCCTCTCTAGAGAAAGGAGCCTCTGCTTGAAGACCTACAGTGAGGGAGAGCCCACCACTTACCTTGTATTTTGCCACAGCCATGGCTCCTGTCAGGGGCTGCAGGCTCTCTAGGTCAGAGGAAGGAATAAATGATGTTCAAGGCTAGTTTACACATAAATGACAAGGCTTTATTACAAAACAACCACCAACATTAACGAACATAGAACACAGGAGCACCTCTTGACACCCAGAGGTGTCTCCAGGCACCCGTACTTACAATTAGGCATCCCGCCCCAGGCAACACAGCCTGCAGCAGAATCTGGGGGAGTGTTTAGGCGACCCTCCGGACAACGCAGCCTGCTAGTGTTCACAAGGTCGGGGGCAAAGTAAAGGCCCCAAAGCCAGGCTTTTATCGGCCAAACTACCAGCTGAATGGCCAGGAGTTAATTAGCTGGCCAATCCCACACAGACACTTGCTTGTTGAACTACACTGCTAATGATAATTTACGCAGTAAAGTTATCAACAGCTGGGGCTCTTGGTCTGTGTCCAAACTCTCCTGGATGTTTCCCCTGGGAAAAAACTCCACTAGGACTCCCAGAGGCCAGGAGACACCCAGATGGTTTTTTGGGGGCTGGCAGTGGCCATTATACCTTGGTAACTTGTTCCATTGACAACTGCTCTTAATGTTAAGAAACTGCTCTTAATGTTAAGACTCTGCTCTTGCAACTTAAACCCATTACATCAAGTCCTACACTCCAGGGCAGAAGATATCAAATTGTCCACTAATAGGTGACGTAACTTAGGTATTTGAAAAATGTGAGTGAGTGAGTGAGTGAGTGAGTGAGTGAGTGAGTGAGTGAGTGAGTG
>JAJKFI010000032.1:9778149-9814794 GCA_029204185.1 Lerista edwardsae
CACACACACACACACACACACACACACACACACACACACACACACACGGTATTTTAAGCACATGGGAAACTGCTTTTTCAGGAATGCTGTCTGGACGTGGGAGTGCTGTTTTAATACAAGGCAGCCTTATATGTTCATATGGGCCACTGCATTGAAACGCAGTTTACAGTGTTCATACATCTGCCTGGGAGTATTTTTCCTATTTACGTTGAGCCTTGTTTATAAAAAGCAGTGGTGCTATTTATAGCAGCTTCCTTTGAGTCTATAGTGTGCTTAACATAGAAAATCTGGTGGTATGTTTACTCATGTACAGTAGACTCATATTTTATGCAAATGGCAATGTGTTCATTGCCAAGTATGATAACTGGTAACCTCTATCTGTTCTTCAGAGCATAGGTAGGCAGTTTGAAAACAAAAGGAAGTTGGAAGGAAAGAGACTCAACAGAGGAGAATGTAAAACTAGTACATTTTCACATTGAAAGCAATTAGAAGTACTGCAAAAACTAGGCTATGCAAATTACTGCAGCCCTGGGGCTGGAATTAATTTGATCAAGATGGGGTACAGGCAGTTTCAATTTAGCACTTTGGGAATACACTCTTACGCTATCTAGAATGGAACAAGGAGATGATATATGTCCCTAACATCATATTGTGCATTGTTTTGTGTTCCCAAACTGTAAATGTTGCAATTTTATTTGTATCCCTTAAACATGATGAATGTATTGCTTGTTCCTTCTCATCCATTCTGGGGGTTCTATAGCCGTAAGGCATTTACTGAGCAGCATCCCCATGGGAAGCCAAAATTTCAGCCTACCATCTTCATCAATGTTTGATGTGATCTGGCATTATGAGAAATGTGGAAAGCTGTGTTTATGGTGCTTGGGAAGAAGTGCTTACTGTTCATGCAAAGATGTCTTTCGTGATTATATATGTACTCTGATGATTGAATGCTATATCACTGTGCTCTGTTTACATAGTGGTCAATTAAACTATAAAGTCTCTTAGGGATGAACAATGTCACTATAATGTTTCTAGATGACATTAAAGGTAAAGGTTTCCCCACAACCAAATGGTCTAGTCGTGACCGACTGTAGGGGGCGGTGCTCATCTCCATTTCAAAGCCTGTAGAGCTGGCGTTTTGTCCAAGGACAAGCTTCCGTGGTCATGTGGCCGGCATGACTCTACGCCGTAGCGCACGGAACGCCATTCCCTTCCCACCCAAGTGGTCCCTATTTATCTACTTGCATTTAGGTGCTTTGGAACTGCTAGGTTGGCAGGAGCTGGGACAAGCAACGGGAGCTCACTCCATCACACAGTCTTGAACTTTCCTTCCGGCTGGAAAGCCCAGCAACAGCGAATTAACCTGCTGCGCCACAACGTCCCTTGCTCTAGACGACATTAGGATAGGGCATTAGGATGATAGCAGTGGACTTATGGTTGAGCTGCTGGTATTGCCTGAAACTCAGCAGGAGAGTCTGTGGTCTTGTTTTTGGATGGGAGATGGAATCCCAGGCTTTGACAAGTTGCAGTAACCATTGTAGCAGAACAGAGTCACTGTGGAGCTGATTAGCCAATGTGGGAATGTGTGAGAAGACCAGCCGGCAAAAGAACAGAATACGACCTTGAGGACCTGTCCAGGCTTGACCTATGATTGCCTGCTGAAGGTCAATGGCACCAGTAGGGTACCTGATTATAGAGCAGGGATGAGCACTTAGTTGGGGTTGACTCAAATTGAATTGCACAAAATGCTGTTTTGAAGACTTGAGTTTACTCGTGTCGTGCACATCACTGACCCCGATTTGACATGAATCTCAGGCCAGTGACTTGAAAAAAGAGTCTAGACTTGAAATTATTTGAGCCACTGTTTCAAGAGTGTGTGTGTGCGTGTGTGTTCGCGTGTGTGTGCTGCAATCCCAGAAAACAAACTCAATGAATACCATGAGATTCATCCCTGAGCAAACCTGCACAGGACTGCACTAGAAGCCCCCGAGTGTAACTCATTAAGAGCCCAATCCTAAGGGCTCTATCATCAGTGATACACTGCTACCACCAGCTCCAGCTATCACAAAAGCTCTATAAGTTACTTTACCACTGGTAGCAGCGTACCGCTTGCGCTGATGCAGCGACAGGCAGTGCTGCACCTCAGCACCAGGAGGTTGACACTGAGATGTGGGCAGCAGTGAGGGTTACTGTCAGCCAACGCTACATGGTTTGGGGTGGGGGGAAGGTGGCAGGAATGCAGGGAGATCAGGGCCAGCCTTAAGCCAATGTGACCAATGTTGTCACATTGGGTCCAGCACTTTGAGGGGCCCCGCACTAGCACAGCTAGCATATCACCTGCTGCTGTAGCTGGGATCTCTATGGGCTGTAAGTCAGTGGGCATAGCAGCTTTACCTTGGGCCCTCCTACCTGCCCCGGCCCCCTGGAAGCGGTTGGCAGTGATGTCATCGTATCATTACCAACTATTTCCAGGTGTCGTGCATTGCGTGCAGCATCGTAAGTACTCTTCTTTATGAGTGGGGGTCCCATGGGAAGGGCAGGAATGCCTCACATTGGGCCCCACCACTGCTAGAGCTGACCCTGAGGGAGAGGGCAGAACTAGGTGGAGGGAGGTCGGCCAGAGTGGCAGCCTGCGCCTGGGAGGAGGGGTAGGGAGGGATGGTGGCATGATCTGCTGCCATATCCTATGCCAGGAGACCTGACACTAGTCTCCTTGCTTTTGCACTCACTCAAATGTGGGTGCAGATCCAAGTAGGCCAACTGAGGCTGCTGTAGGTTGACACAATGTAAGGGCACATTTCTCCCCTTACCCTGAGGAGACCTGCTGCAGGTTTCCTGGCCCCATAGGATACAGTGGTAGTCATTTTGGCCCTGCTGTCGCCCTGGATGCTAGGGATGTTTGGGCTGTCCATCCTCTAAATTAAGGAAAATAATCAAGTCCATGGTTGCCATACTTGTCAGAATCTCTAAAGCCTGATGGATGAAAATAAAGCAAAATCCTTTAGAAGAAAGATTATTAATTCACAAAAATAATCCCAAAATGAAAGTTAATACACAAATTGGGGCTTATAGGAAAAGAAAAACTTGTTAAAGCAAAAGCATGCAAAGGAGAAATCTGAGACTAAAATAAATTCACAAGGGCTTTAATTAACAGCGCAATCCTATGGATTGTGCCGCGTCAGTGCAACAGGGTAGTGCTGATGCTGCGCGCTTAGCGCTGATGCAAGGACGCTGATCAGCACCCCCGCATCGGCGCTAAGGCAACAGGACCGGCACTGCAGGCAGCACCCTAAAGGTAAAAGACAAATGTTCTGGTTCCTGTGAAAAAATAGTTTCAGAGAAACCAGGGAGGGGCCATGCTTGAAAAAAATTACTAAAGTACCGTAAAAGAGAAAAAGACAAAAAGCATCCATTTTCCATCTGATGGTTTACCACTAACCCATTTTTGGACATTATTTGCCCCTTTGGTTTAGATATTTTAAAAGTATCAGCTATATCCTGTTTACTCCAGGTTCATAATCTGTGACAGTTGACCATTGCATTCATTACTGCTTGCTCTCATGATATCAGAAGGACTTTTTTCTTAGTGATCCTATAGTTCAAGAAGAAACCACCTATGTTTTCCTCTCAGGCAACTCAGGCAGGCACATGTGTGCCAATTTCAGCTTTCTTAGTCTACACCAGTTTCATGCCCTGAGCCAAAGTTAGCATGCATGGCACCTGCTGAGAGCTGTAGGTGAAATCTTTGACATCATCAGTGACAGAAGTAAGCCCTTTGCGCGTACCTAGGAACTCATTAGCTGCAACTGACAGGAGAGAAGATATGCAAATCTTGATTGTATTTTCAAGATATGGGAGAGCCCAATCATCATGGGAGTACGTCTCTGCTTCATAATTCCGAGCACGTCTCTGCTTCATAATTCTGGTCAGGAAACCAACTCACCTTTAAGGCATTAGGATACACAACAATACCTAGGACCAAACTAATAGCACCTCTAGCAATGTTTTCTCGGATGCTGATTTAAGCTTAAATTTAATTGAGTTATTAACAGCCCAATTCTGAGCTGCCCGGCTGGCTGCCGGCTGCCCAAGCAAACAGTAATAGCCAGGCAGCTACCACTGCACCTCATGGCAATCAGGCAGCTGTGGGAGGCTCCATGGGAGAACAGGAATTCATCCTCTTTCCCCGCAATAAGGGCATGGGTGGGTGAGTGTTCTAATTGCCTTTGTGCTGGCTATTTAGCTGGCGCAGAGGTGAGGACGTCTGGCCCAACAAAGAGGTCAGGGTCCAGTGGTGAAGGTCGCTGCTGGTCCTGCCCCTGCTCAACCCCTTTCCCTGCCTGGGAACGCCCTTCTGCCCCCTCCCCCCAAAGGCCGCTGCACTGGCGACCAGTGCACACACTGCTTGCTGGCCTGCGTTGCCGCCTCTGGGTAGTGGGGGCTGGTGGTGGGGGCTGGTGGTGGGCTTACCACCAGTGCTGGAGATCACCAGTGCTGGCATCTGTAGCAATATTAGAACAGCCACTATGCTTGTATCGCCCACACTAAGCCTAACCAATTAAAAAGCAAAAAAAAAAAAAATCCTTAATCAGTATCAGTTAGAAATACATATTTATCAAATGAAATATGCCAGATAGCAAAGTCTGATTATGACTTTGATCCCATAATCCCATTTATTTCACTGTAAGGACAAAAAATGTGATAACTAGATTGCATTGCTACCTTTTAGAAATCTACTACCAAGAACACTATATAGATGTTTTTTCCCCCCACATTGATACAGTGACTTCAGGAAAGCACAAAGGAAACATCCGTGCAATTCTTCTCCACCATTCTGTTACTGCCTTGGGAGGATGCTGGGTTCTGTTTTTGGTCAACATCTGACTGACATTTCCAGTGCCATTTAAAACTTTTAGAATCAGGGGACCATTGGCTATATTTCATTCATCCCTAAACAGTACTCTTATCAGTGCACATGGTGCATGCTGTTGCACAGGCAATCAAGAGTGACAACATCATTGCTGAAAGCAGGACTGTGGCTGAGGTCTTAATCTTTTGGCCTACAGCAAAAGGCCTCTTGTCTGTCTCAATTTGTCGGTACACAGCATGGCTGTCTACTTATCACCAACACTGCTGCCAGGACCATCTTTGGTACCAAAAATGGACCACTGAATACACCTTTTGGCATGGTGCTGGCAGAATCTGATTAGCATTTCAAGAAGCACACATTACATGCACCCTATTAAATGTAATAGTTGACCCACCACTAACATATGGTTTCCCCAAAAGACGATTATGACTTCAAATGTTTCTCCTCTCTAAGCTCTTTGTAGGCACTGCTTTTTGGAACTAGTTTAAGTGAAAAGATGAGCAACCCAAAGACAGGCAGTTGGAGGTCACTTCGGGCTAAGAGGATATTTTCCCCTTACCCTGGGGTAAGCCCAAGCCACCCCAATGGGACTTCTGGGATCAGGGCCAAGGGTTATGATCTGCTGGATCCTGTCTCCAACCCTTCCCCAGGCCGACCTGCCAAGGACCCACCCTCCCC
Organism: Lerista edwardsae; assembly: GCA_029204185.1. Taxonomy (NCBI): domain Eukaryota; kingdom Metazoa; phylum Chordata; class Lepidosauria; order Squamata; family Scincidae; genus Lerista; species Lerista edwardsae. The sequence goes on from JAJKFI010000032.1 coordinate 9,783,698, forward strand.
TGCCTCATTCTGCCTTCCCTCTGCCCTGCCCACCCACCCGCGAACTGGCTGAATCCGGCCAGTGCTTCCCCTACTCACCGGCGGCCTCTGTGGGCCAGTGCTACTGCTTGCGCTGGCCTGACAGCCTCCCACTGTGGCACAGACGTGCCTTATGGCACGCATGTGACACTCTTAAGTCAGCACAGGGGACATGTGCAGGCCTTTCAGTTGAGATTGTACCCTAAAACCTATGTCTTACAAACAACAGAGGAAAAGTACGATTTCGAACAGCAAATGGGGGCTAACATGATTGTAAGCTCATCCATCCAAAAACATGTACAAAAACCTGCATGTACAAAACTTGGAGCGTGATCCTAGCCTGGAGTTAGGCTGGCACATAGGCCAGCAAAGTTTGGCCGGCACAAGGGACACCATAAAGTATGTTTAGACAACATATATGGTCAGAGTCAGAGAGGCCAGTACACAGTCAGAGAGGAGTGAAGAGGCCAGTATACAGACGTGCACCGTCCTCCTTGACTCCGAGAGTGGTCCAAATGCGCTTTATGGTGACCCTTGTGCTGGCCAAACTTTGCTGGCCTAACTCCAGGTTAGGATTGTGCCCTTAGTAACATGAGGGTTTTCTATATACAGGAATTTTTTCAAATATTTAAAAACATTCATCTGGGTAGATCCTTCAGCATCAGTCTCAAATGGTCCACTCTAGGTTTATCATCTGCTATTTGTGAGAACTAAGCCAAGGAGTATGGGCTTAAGAGGAAGAAGTTCTTAGTGCAACCTAAAACCTTCAAAAAGCAGCAAAACATTTCAGGAGGGGGAGGATGGAAAAAAGCGAACTGCTTCTACTTTCTCCTACTTCCTGAAAATAATTTCCGAGTATGAACATACCCTATGTTATACTATAGTGACAAGACTTTTCATTTTAGCTTAGTGGGGAGAGGGGGTGGGAAAGAGATATGACACCAATTTGCACCATCTATTCTGGTCACCAATTTACTTCTGAGCTCAATTCAGAATGTTGGTCTTGGCCTTTAAAGCTCTTAATGAGTTGAAATCAAGTTATTTGAGGACATCATATTTTTCCATATCAGCCTGCCCAGCCCCATGACTACTGCATCAGAGACCCAGCTCTCTGGCTCACCATTGACAGAGATTCAGTAAGTGGGTGCAAGAGACACGGACTTTTTGGTGGTGACTCTCCTGTTGTTGAACTCTGTTCCCATAGAGACTTGTACAGTTTCCACACTTGCAGTTTTTACGAAGCAGCAAAACATTTTGCAAGTCTTTCCCAACTTTGTAAATGTTTATTGATTTTAATGTTATATTCGTTTTTATAGCAATTGCATTAATTGTTTGTGATTATTATCCTTTTTTTTTAAATGAACTGATTTCTCAGAAAAATGGTCTAAAAATTAAGTTAGATCAATCAATCTCTCACCTTACCTCCTGCGGTGACGATTCACCTCCTCCATTCTAGTAGTTCCACATGTTCAATAGCTGCAGTTATGAAATAAAACTTAGGTGAATTCACCCTATTGAGTCAAAGAGAAGAAAAGAGAAAGCACTTTAAATGTCAGTGGGGAGGCACACAGGAGCAGAGAGAGAGACAGTGTGGCTGGAAGTCCCATCACTGTGCCCTAAAGGAGCACCATTGTTCAGGGCTTCTGGGGGTGGGGCTCAGCTTCATCCTGCAAGTGGCTTCATGACATCTTTTGGAAGGGGGTTATAGTTGTACCCACATCCTCTGTGGGGTTGAGTGGCTTCAATTACCTGGGTATGCTGTTCCCTGTTTGTGCTGTTCTGCAATCCAGCAGTGGAACCAGAGGATTCTCCCACTGGCGTAGCTGCATTGCGTGACACCAGGGTCTGTGAAATTGAACAACACCCCCACTACCTGACCCGGAACTAATTGCGATGACATGATGACATCACAGCCAATTACATCCAAGTTTACAGGTTGCTCAAAGTAACTGCAAGCCACTTTTAGGAAGCCTTTGTTTGGCCAAAAAGGCAGTTGGCCACTGAGAGCAGGTCGCAATAGCTCTGAGTCATCAATGGTGAGGGCAGTGCGGGAGAAGGTATTGTGGCAGTGAGCAGGCAAAAATGTGAAAAAAGATATTGTCTGCTCAGGGTCTTGCAACCAAGTGTCTGCAATGGCGGGGGCGGAGAAGGTACTGTGGCATGGAGGAGGCATTGCTGCAGCAGTAGTTGCTCCACCAATGCTCCTTGCTGGTGCTTGGTTGTGAGCCGCTAATGTCTTTTTTCCATCGGCCCGCTCTGCAGCTCCTAATAGCTCTGAACAAGTGTCTGCAAGGTAGGCTGGAGGCATGCTGCCCCCCCCAGGCATACTGCCCAAGGCCCTGTTCCTCCTGGCTCTCCTTGGGTATGCAAGTGGATCTTCCCCTGCTGGGTAAGTCCAACCCCAGAAAGTCAGGAAACAAGGAAAATCAACCATACAGAGTTTATATTGTCATAAGATTATGCCTCTCTTTTCTTCCAAGTTTGTTTTCTTGTTACAAAAAAATTGAAAGCCTGTGTAGATGCAGAAATCACTAGTTATGGAGCTGCTTGTCCAAACATATTGGAACTGAAGTACTTTGTGAACTCATTCCCAGCATATAGTGAGCTCTACCAGTGGGAGTCCTTAGAACTTGTGCTTCTTTCCATTGTTCAGTCTCTGGTTATTTGAAGCTTCTTATTCTCTGTCGAATTTTGTATTCTCCATGGAAGTTGACTTCCATCAATACACAGGATGATTCCCACTGTGGTTCTCATGACAGCATGCATGAGCTGCTATGACATGCCATCAGACATGCCATCTGCTCATCCATGATCCTGTGAACAGCAAACCTGATCCTGATGAACTTACCATTTGCAGAATTACCACAGACAGATGGCATGTCAGAGCCATTCATACCAGTGACTGATGCTCTATCACAGAACTGTGGCAGGATAGGTGTGTGCCTTTAAGACTAATGACTTTTAATGACTTATTCTCCCCATTTTATAGTCTCTGTCTCCTGTGTTAGTGATTTTACTAGCACAAGTTCAAGTAAAGAAATGGGGAGGGAGGCTGCAGAAAAATGGGATAGGATCTGGCATATGCCATTGCCTCTGGATCCACCCCATCCATTAGCCCAGTTATGGCTCCTTCCCATCCCTTCAGCCCTCCCCTGCAACCTCCTGCCTTCCCCATCATCTTACCTTGATCAGTGGGTGGCTAGGGATCCACTGGCAGGGGCAATGAACAAAGATGCTGCAAAAAGTGGAAGTGGTGCTTTTCCTGGTTTCCTTGCTTTAGCCTTCTGCTGCTGCTCTATTTCAACACACGGAGTGACAGAGCAAGGAGGAAGAGACAAGGGAGCAAACAGGGGTTCAGTGAGGTCGCCATGCAGGCTGATCCATCCACCACTCTAAGCAGCCAGCCTCACGTTGCCTCATTGGCCCTGAATACAGACAACTATCTGCTTTGACATGAGGTCCTTCTGCAATGGTGCTCATCTCAAAGTGTCCCCGGCAACCTTTTTCCTATTGAAACGTAGGCTGAACCTTTCCTTAATCGAAACTGATGAGGGAACAGGGAGCAAAAGGAATTTAATCATCATAATGGAAGCCCCCCCCCTAAAAATTTGCTACCTCTGTCCTCACTCATGCACACGTGTACCTTCCTTTGATGAGGGTGGGAGGGTGGAAAAGTGATTGAGCCAGTAAGCAGCATAAGCAGCAAGCAAACAAGTAGGTGGGAGGAAACGAGTGAGGGGTGAGCAAGCATGGCCCTATGGGCAGGGAAAGGAAGGACAGCCACCCAAAGCCCCCTCCCCTTTACTTACCAGGATCGCAGTTCCCTCTTCAGAGCGGCTTCTGCTCCAATGAACAGGAGTGGTGCATGTTGGGAACCCAGCATGTGGTTAGAAACAGAAGCAGTGTGGAGCAAGGAGGCTGCACACTGTGCTCCTGATCAATAAAGGAAGCAAAGGGAAAGGAAGAGGCGTAGGCTCCAAATTGTCTCTGCTACTTGGAGCTTTGTAAGCCCTGGGTGGACAAGGAGAAGTGACATGGTGCTGCTGCAGCTTTGTTTTTCCTTCCCCTGTCTACCTTCCAGCAGTGCAAAATGGGAGGCTGCCACTGCCATGATCCTGACTTGTTCTCAGCGAGTCCGAAATAAAAAGGATTGAAGCGCCCAACAGAGCAGCAGGCTGGAGAGGATGGTGGACAGATGGGCTGGGGGCTTGTCTATCAGACATCCCTCCAACTTCCTGGAAAGGCCATGACTTCTGTGTGTTTATATGCATTTATATACATGTCTGATAATATGATCAGATGTTTGATTTTTGATGCACATTTTGCACCCTGTCCAGGCTGGTTCTAGGAAGGTCAAATGCCCCAATCAATTTTCCCCACTAGTTACTTTCACTGCAGAATGCCTTCTGCTGCTGCTCCAAGGAACTCTCATAGAACTATTTTAGCTGGATCATTGGCACTATTTCTCCAAATGGCTACATACAACATCCATTTTTTCCACTGCTGATGGTGTGTACTATCCCCAGCAGCAGTCTCAGTTAGGCCTGCTATTCATGAGTGAGTCTATTCTCATACAAATGCAAACTCCACATGAGCAGCACCTTTGCGTAGATAATTAGCTGCAATTTGCAAGTGCAACTGAACTCCTTTCTCTTTCCAGCAGGAGAGCACTACATTTCTTTTGTCATAGACTGCAACATGTTAAAAAAAAAAAAAGGCAACTGTTGTATACGAGAGAAAGCAATGGCGTTGGTCAAAAGCAGCAATGTTCACAAATTAAGTGGTGTGTGTTCTCCCAAGAGAGCAAAGTGCAGCTGTGAAAGCTGCAGCAGAAGCTTGCTGGACTATCATTTCCAAAAGGTCCTTTTGTGTGGAAAAAGAAAATTAATGACAAGAGGCCACAGAAATAAAGGGCTGGGGGAAAGCCACTACTGATTGTCTAGAAATCATCTAACAGTTCCAGGGCTTTGTTGTGGGGGAGGGAGAGAGAATCTGTGGGATCTCATTTAATCCACAATCATAAAACAACATGGACCAGAAATCATAATCTTGCTCACACCACTAAAATTGAGAAACAAAAATCAACACAGAAAAGAAAAAAATGCTGTTGTTAGACTGCAAGTATTGAATTTTATGTGTACAGTACTTCCATTGTTGTGGAAGCTAAAGCTGGGGATTCCATGATGATGATGATGCATAAGCATGCTCATTCTCAGCAAGGAGTTTGAAGGGTTTAAATAAAATGGGGGAAGGGATTTTTTAAACATACAAAATCTTCCCTCAGCCTTGTATTTATTGAAATTGGATTGCCTCGTTCTCCCATCCATTAGAACCATGGGATTGCAAAAATTATGGGCAGTGAATTGTCCTTTTTATTTGCAGACAAAGTACAATGGTGTACAGCTTTCTCTTTGTTTAAAATTATATGTGGTTAAATTTTAGCTGTATCATTAAGGCTGTATATATAATATATGTGAAGCACTATAAAGTGGGAGTTTTAAGAACTATGTGTGGTTAGTATGACAATGAAATTATCTGAAGTGAAAACAAATGGCGTCAATAAATCAATGGATTTGTGTCTTGGCAGGTTGAAAATCGTTGGACTTCATCAGATACAGTATCTCAAATGATATCTTCAGGTAGCTAAACATATGCACATGGATACATGAAGAGAGAAAAAAATATTTGGGCAGGATCCAGCCAAACTTAAGCATAAAAAAAGTTAGATAATTCAAAAAAATCAAAGTATTCAAGCACATGGTTAATTTTTCCACATAAGCATGCAATCCTAACCAACTTTCCAGCACTGCGGTAAGGGCAATGCAGAATGTTGGTAAGGGCACTTACCTTGAGGAGGTCTCTATGACTGCCCCCTAACAGTTATGTCAGTGATGGAAAGTTGGTTAGGATTGTGCCCTCAATCACTGGAATGTAATCTCAACTGGATCATTCCCACAGTAAACAGTGAAAGCCATGAAATGCAACCAGCAGAAGTAAGTGAGCCACATTTCTTTACAGAATCCATATATAAAGAAAATAAAATCAGAGTGATCTTTGGTTTGTTATGATCATGGTTGGTCTTCCTGCCCCCAGTGAACTCTTCCTAATATTGAACTGGGAAGCTGAAGTAATTAATTCAACACTTATAAGGCCCTGATTGCGCGTGCATAATAAAAAAAATATGCAGATCACCAGCCATGCAAGCCCACTGTATTAGGTCAATTGATTTCAATATGATATTGTTAAGCATGTGCTGAGCTGTTTCCCAATCAAATCAGGGGGATCAATATGCTTAGCTTTGGCTGTATCTTCTCTGCAGTGAATAAAACTGCCAGAGGAACAGAGATGTAGAAAACATACTAGAGCTTATGTTGTGTCAAGACTCAGGCCTGGCAGTGTTTTCAGTGCCAGCTGTTGTGCCCACTCTTGGCACGTGTGAAATAAAAATACAGATGGACTCCCATATCTGCGGATTCCTTACATGGATTCAATTATCCACAGATTGTGCCCCCTCACCTTCCTTTATTCTTACTTTGGGTTGCTAAAAAATCTTGCAGGGGTGGGGGCAGGGAAGAAAACTATACTTATCATAGGTTCCCTCTTATGGTTTCAGGTATTGGGTGGGGGGGGGGGGGAGAACCTATCCCCTGCAGAATACCGGGGCATGCCTGTACACTGTAAATGAAAGAGTTCCTGAGCAGATACAGATTGCTTTTAACTTTATAGTCCCCATGCATCAGGGAGCGGGGCTTCCCAGAGTAGAGGATGCTCTTCCCAGAGGGGGTAGCCCTAGTATCACCTACTACAGAAATTAAGCACTGCAGAAAATGCATGAAAATCCTGCAACAAAATAAAATATATATATCAGGCGCCGTAGGTTAGCCCTTGTGCCTGGCACAAATGGCCCTAAAAATAGAACCGACGACGGGAATGTGTGAGATGCCCTGGTCTCCTTACGGAGTATCTACGCACGAACGAGGGGGCGGATTGTTTCGACGGGGGGGGGATGTGTGGGAAAAGGCCTGAGAGGACGAAGGCAACGCTCTCCCCCCGCCCCGTCCGACCAGCAACAGCAGGTCTCCGCGTTGAGGGATCGTGCGCGGGTGTGGGGAGGGAAGAGCCAGCTGGCGCAAACGACAGCCAGGCGCGGCTTGTGGTTGGCTCCTTCCGCCTGGTACCCAGAGAGGGGCGGAGCCGAGAGAGCCGCGGCAGGAGCAGCGGCAGAGGCGGAGGCGATATCATTACAGGCGTATGAAACGCCACCGTCGCCAGCTCTGCCGCTCCTAGGACTATGGTCGTGTCTCTGTGAGGGGATAGCCGCACGCTCTTCCTCCCTCCCTCCTTCTTTCCCGCAGCCCCTGTTCTTTGGCGCTACTGTGGAGAAGGCGGCACAAGGACCAGGGGGCTGGTGCGGAGGGGGAGTCCAGGAAAAGGCCAGGGCGCTCCCTGACTGCAGCAGAGAGCCCAGCAGGCTCCGAGCCATGAGCCGCACGTGTGGGATCTAAGGGCTCTCCTTGCTGTTGCTGCTGCTGCTGTGTCTGCTGCCGGTGGAGGAGCATGCTCTGTACCCAGCCCGGCTTTCTCCAGGTAAGGCGCAACGGCATCTGCCCTGCTTCCGCCTCACTCTCTTGGTTGGTCCTTCCCAATGGCTGCCCCTTTCACGCACACCTTCTCACCTTGGCCAGCATCCTCCCATCCTTCCCGTGACTAGACCAGCTCTATTATTCAGATTCCCAAGAAAGCCATGAGATCCCATCCTCTCTGTCTCCACCTCTCCAGGAAGCTTAATAGGACCCTTGGCATAAGTCAGAGGGTGCTGTGTGGCTTTTGCTTCCTACTCTCCAGTAACTCCCATGCCCGCTTCTCTGTTGTGGTGGTGGGAACCCACGTTCTGGAATTATGGATGTATGCATTTTAGATGTATTTCCCCCCTATCTTTTCTAAGTCAGCATTGTGCCAGATTCGGCAATTGGTGTGCAGGGAGATGGGGAGAGAAAGGTTGTGCTCTTTTGCCAAGTCAAAGGATCTGGTTGGCTGTCAGAAGAAGCCAAAGTGGGCCTTCAGTTAAGTGAGTTATGCCAATAGTGGTGGGCCAGGCTTTGTCAAGTCATAACACGCTTGATATAGAAATCTCTCTTTTTTCACTCCACAAGGTGTTTTATTTATTTAAGGGTCTCTGTGTGTAGGAAATGGATGAGTGCAGAGCAACAGTAAATGTGTAGTTTTTACTCACCCAGGGGCACATGACTGAAAATGCGGGGGGGGGAGGAAGATGCGGGGGGGGAGGAAGAAGAGGGATATGTTTATGTGTACGATACTGCATTTGTTTCTGAGCATCTTTGGACCATGAACATTCCCTCCCCCTTATTTTGCTGGGATGTTAAGAACATTGAAAGTCCATATGCCTACGCAAGACAAGCCTTCTGTTACTGGGAGGATGGGGAAAAGGAGAGAGTGCGTTGTTTTGTTTTCTTTCTTTCATATTCAGCATCTAGGTTTGGTTTGGGGTTTGTAACTGCTGGCTTGTCAGTACCAGCAAGAAAATAATGGAGAAACATGATGTCTGTAGTTGACATTAGTTTGACGGCATTGCAATAGGTTATAATGAAGAATTTCATATTGGATTTTTGGTGCTTGGATTTTGTTTTCTTTGCACAATCTGTGACCTGGTTCAATGCAGCAAATCTTTAATGACGAGGAGTTTGCTTTTCTTGGTGCCCCACATATTGTTTCAGGTTAATAAATGGCACATTTCTCCTACTCAATTAAGTATCTCTTCTTTTTACTTTTTCTATGCAGGTGAAGCGTTTTAACTTAAAAGAGCAGTGATGTAACTGTGACTGACGCTGCTGTTAAAAACAATTCTTTCTTACCTGCATAGCACAAATGCACATACACATGCAGAGCTTGTTGGGTTTCAGTTGGCCCGTTTCATATTTTCAGCCATGTGGTGTTTCCTCAAATGAAAGCAATGATTTGTTTGGCCTGGTTCTGGCTGTTTACATTCTTTCTTTTTGGAACTGCAGAGGCACCCCTGTTATGCTGCACTCAGCAGAAGTGCAGAGATGCTGTACAGCAGTCACTCTGGCTGGAAGGAGAAGCCTTCCCCTGGCTCCCCTTGCTGTTTGTCTATGCCTTTAATAAACTGCTATCTGATTCAGTGGGGCACATCCCTGGCCAAAGAGAACAGCATTTGAGAAATAGAAAAAAAACTATTGCCTAGTATAGAGAAGATGTAACATAGCAGGTGGTCAGCTGCGCCTTTGTTGAGCAGTGAACATGTGAGGATTCTGGCTATTACAGTAATACATTTTAGCTTGGGGATTCATTTGAAAATTTGGATTTTCCACTAAGAAGGGATTATCATTTTTTTCTCTGCTCTCTCTCTCTCTCTCTCTCTCTCTCTCTCTTAAAGACCTAGAGTACACTACAGTATGTGTCTTAGCTGTCTATACTTGTCTTTGCCGTTGCCTCTGAAATACATAGATAATTATTTTAAAATAGTGTGATACTATTTTTATTTCTATTCTGAATAGAATTATACTCGGCAAGTGGTTCACCTTAGTTAAAGTCCTGCTGATGGTTTGAAAAGAGGGTTTGAAAAACACGCGGTTTGAGTTTCCAAAGAGAACATTGTGTTATTTTTCTTTGCTTCTGTCTTTAAAAACAAATCACTAAGAATGCCTGTTCCATTAAAAAGCTATTTGATGCAGACTGATACCAATCAGACTTTGAAAAGTTTGATAAATAAAATTGCGACTTGTTCATGCTTTATGAATATATGCACCACTGTGGTTTTCCAGTCTCTGCCTTGAAATATTTACACACGTTACAAATGGCAATGTTTTCATTTTCCATTCAGTATGTTGGGTTACATTGAATTCGGTACTGACATCATTCTTCATTAGCCATACATGTGGCCATTGCAACAGATGCCACAATATATCATATGTATTAGCTTGTACAAGTTGACCAGTGTTTTTGTTATTTCGTGAATTTCCAAATAACTAGTGGATTTTTTTCTTCAGTTTATAATTATTATTAAATACCTAAAAACAAGATTTGTGCAGGAAATATGCATTATCATTTCAATGATATTGATAGTAGTTTTAGATCTGTAGTTTTAAATGCGGTGCAGGGAATCCTGTGGTTACTTTAAAACATGTCAGAGGTTTGTCAATTGGAAGGTCAATGATATTATCAGGCAAACTTTATAATGGCGAATTGCCCACCCATTACCAAACATGCCCTGCAATGTGCAACTTTAGGAGAGTGTTGAGTGTGATTTAGGGCAGTTCTAGTTCATGCAGAGTGATGTTGAAACTCAGCAGGCTTGGACAGTGCTATAGCATGATGAACCGAGCATGTGCCCTAGCTATGCCCAGAATTCCCTGCAATTTCTGACATCAAGCTGATTCAGAAATTATTCTTTGGAGCAAGAAGTTGGAAAACCACAGAGCGCAATCTCAACCTGTAGTTAGGCTGGCTGATGAGGTCAGCAAAGTTGGGCTGGTACAAGGATCACCGTAAAGCACGTTTGGACCACTCTTGGAGTCAGGGAGGATGGTGCACGTCTGTGTGCTGGCCTCTCTGACTCCTAAGGTGCTCCAAACATACTTTACGGTATCCCTTGTGCCAGCAGAACTTTGCTGGCCTAACTATGCCGGCCTAACACCAGGTTAGGATTGTGCCCTAAGTAGTAGTATTCTATCTGGAGAACCCCCTATATTTCTTCTTCTCCCTGCAAGCATTTACCTACCCCCATGGTAAATAGAGTATGTTGTCACAGGGCCCAGTTCTATCTAACTTCCCAGCACTGATGCAGCTGTAGTGCAGCCCGGAAGCAAGTGAACAAATGTTCCCTTACTTTGAGAAGGCCTCCATGACTTCCCCACCACCACAGAATGCAGCACACACACACCCATTGGGATGGCTTCATCACAGCTGGAAAATTGGATAGGAAAATTGGATAGAAAATTTGGCTCACAGTTAGTTGTTCAATTAGAATTTGTTGTAGCTTCTCCAAGTCTAGCGTTTGGGCTTTTATCAGCTCCGCAGTTCTTAAACTGGTTGACAATACATTAAGAACCGCCATATTTGAAATTTATCAAGGTCTGGAAGACCAGCATTGTTGCCACAGTTCATGACTGACTCTTGCAGCACAAAAGAGAATATAGGGAAATGACTCTTTATCTGCTTCCACCATGGTTTTTCGCACTGTTTGCATCTGACATGGCTCACATAAAGGCTAAAGCAGTCAAAATCTGAAATGCATACGTTCTGCCCAAATATTTGTTGCTCTTTTGACTATGGAGAAGGGCATAAAAAGTAATTGCACATATCTCAAGTCATTCAGCTGACAGGAGGAGGTTGGTGAGGTGCACAAAGGGTGTCCTTTTGGAATAAGGGCTATAGTGGGAGCCACACTGCAAGCTCCTTGGGAGGAAGTAGATTGAGCCACACGGATACCAATTGCCTGTCTTTGTCCTAAACCATACCGAGGCTGCAATCAGAAATATAAGTCTGCATTTAAAATAAAAATAAGTTTGCATTTAAAATAATGAGATGTGTTTCCAATGAACATGACTGGGATCAGGGTATAACCTAATGACTAAGAGTGTAAAGTCACTGTGGGCATAATTCTAAACTGAGTTAGGCCAGCATAAGCTAAACCAGCAAAATTTGGCCAGCACAAGGGCCACTGTAAAGTATGATTGAACCACTGTCGGAGACAGAGAGGCCAGCACACAGACATGAGCCATCCTCCCTGATACTGAGAGTAGTCCAAACATTCTTTATGGTGGCCCTTGTGCTGGCCAAACTTTGCTGGTTTAGTTTATGCCGGCCTAACTCCAGTTTAGGATTGCGCTCTGTAAGTCAATAAGTCTTCTTTAGATTTTAGGCTTTTTACTAAGCTATGCAATTTTTAAAAAAGAAACAATCTCGAACTAAAGCTGTTAGCCCATATGATAGCTTTCTTTCAGAATAACAAATAACTCCCTTCCTGACACAAACCTATGGCTTTAACAACACATTTGATTTGAGTCATCTAAGCATGTTTTTGTTATTGACTGATATTAGAGGTATTCTATCAGTTTGTTGCTGTGACTTGTTTCTTGTGGTCTCTTTAAGAATAGTCTTCATACCCATCAATATTTCATTCCTCTTTCTACATCTGATGCAGTTTATTCAGACATTGATGGAACACGACATATTGTAACAGCTGACTGCAATATTTCTTTCTTTAGCATTAACACAAAAGATACAACTGTTGAAGTACATTTTAGTTTCTATGTTATTATTATATCCATTATTTTCTATAATATCCATTATTATTTCTATAATATCCATTATCCATTATGTTCTATAATAACGTTTCAGTTGTCTTAGAGTAAATATGCATTTCTACCCGTTTCTCCTGAACCAGCTCACTGGCATGGGAAGATTGACTTTTAGGAAACTGAGAAGGGAATGTCAGGGAGCCCATGATTTTGCATATGACAGAGAGCTTTCTAGATGCCCCATCCTCCTAAAAAGTACTAGTGAGGAAAGGGCTGTCTCAATGCAATGTTAAGGACCACTGTGCCATCAACAGATAAGTCCTGACCCCCTACAGTAACATTTGCATGCATGAACACTCAGAACTTCTCATAGTAAACTTCTGCATATTTCAGCCATCTCATCTATTTGGGGGGCATCTCGCTCATGCCTCATCAGGGTCCCACGAGCACCAAGAAGTAGGTGCGTGTTTGGGAAGGTGCTGAAAAATGTTGGCAGGAGCTTAAATAGGGCTGTGGTCTACTCAGCAATATTATCTTCTTGATAACAGATGTCATCAGGGTGGATTTGATTTAAATTAAGTTGATTTAAATCACGATTTAAATCATGATTTAAATCACTAGTAAAAAAGTATTGATTTAAATCAAATCGATTTAAACCATAATTTTTAAAGAGCGACTGTCATCTCTGTCCTGCAGCGGCTCCTCCTCTGACCCGCTGTTGACTCACTGACAGTCCCATTCACTTTAATGGGACGGCTGGTGATGCGGAAGTGGCACAACAAGGCGAGGGACGTGGCGGGCAGCAGATGAGTGGATGCCCGCTAACAGGCGCTGCCATGATGGGCCTGAAATGACAGGTGCTCTTTAAATGTAAGGACTCATTCTTGCTGGTAGTTAGAATCTTTAATATTATTTGGAAACAAAATGAAGGTTTCCTATTTAGAATAATAAGCTGTCAGGTTAGTAAAACAGTGATATCAGAACCGATTTATAGGTTAATCACACATAGTTACAGTTTGTGATGTACATAGATTTGCAAAACAATGGGATAAAGGACTATTCCTGAACTTTGTTTTATGATTTATCTCATGGTTACCGTGAAATTGAGTGCATGCATCAATGGAGTGCATGTTATCTCAGCTTGCAGAGCTTGGATTCATTGAATGAGTTTACCAAAAATGTAAATATTGCAGAATATACATCCTCATGCTACATAACTAAGCTCCATTTCATGCTGCATAAACTAAATTATTAATGTATCTTAAATAGAAAACTATCTTTAGATAGATTTTTACTCCAAAAGCATTTTATTAAAATAAATTTGACAAAAATAAAAAAATGCAATTTAAATCAAAAAAATCAGATTTAAATAAAAAAATTGATTTAAATTAAATTGATTTAAATTTATTTTTAATTTTTTAAAAAAAATCATTTATTTTTATCCACCCTGGACATCATTTACAATTTACTGTACCTTACTTCTTATTTATTTGGCTCTTTCACTATATATGGCAATAAGAAAAAAAGGACAGTCTTCTGTTACTCTGTAGTGTATGTCTTACACTATAAAGTTCAACAGTGAAATGAAATGATACCATTGGGAAATGAAAGAGTAAATGACTAAGGCAAAAGTATGGGGTACATGCAAATGCGGGGATTCGTATTTCGTAGTTAAATCAGACTTGATTTTAAGCTGGAGATGAGGACTAAGAGGTTGGGCTAAAGTGTATATTGAAGTAGATTTTGCAGAGAGATTTGAATACAGATTGAAAAACATCACTGTGTAGGAGTTCTATTTTAGAACTTTTAGAACTTCATTTATTTACTTATTTAACTCTTACCCCTTTCAAAAACAGCTCAAACAATGTTAGAATGGGTTATAAGAATAAATTTAAAATAATAATTAAAAATTAAAAGCATTACACTGAAATCCAGTCACATTAAAAACAAATTGAGCACCTGATGGTCCTTGCCTGCATAGAACGTAATAGGACATTTCAATTATTCCCATGTTTAGAGCAATATAGTTTATCTGCTGCTGTTGATAACTATAAATCCTCTAATCTGGCTACTTAACAGCCCCCTTTTAAAACGGCTGACAGTGAAGCAATCTCTTGTGCTCCCTTGTTCTCAGATCAAGGTGGTAAGATTGGGCACTCATCCATTGGAATCAGGGAGAGTGCTCTGCCCAGAATCATCCAACTTGCTGAGTTATAAACTGGCATCATGAGAAAGACTTTCACCTGTTTCTCATGTTCTTCTGCTCTGGAATGTTGTCCACGTTTATCACCCATCCTCAGGCCTACGTACAATTTGAGAACTTTGGTTGTAAAGGTCATATGTCCCTAAGTAATAGAGAAGGAAACAGGAGGCTGTAAAATATGTTCTGGTTGCTGCAATTTTTTGTTTTTGAGTGACCAAGAATCCACGTTGCTTCTGCAGCTATTTGAAAATCATGAGAAAGCCATGAGACATCTATTTTAAGTCTGAAGATTTCTTATTCTTGTGAGCCATTGCAACAGGTCTATCACTTGTCTCTTCCAATCAGTTATATCAATTTTGTTGCTCCTCTTGGGTTTGGGAAATGGGTGGGTGCTATTTAGAAGGCTTTTTCAGTCATAATTCTGTGTCAAGTGTTTTTGTGCAACACATGGGACCAGAATGTCTTTGTTTAAATGAAACAGATTCTTTAGATGCTATCAGAGTTCCAGAACTGGGGAAAAATTGCTTTATGCTATGTGGGACCTGAAAGAGAAGATGAGCCAGTAATAGGGACTGGACTATGGTTTATGGTTAATATGGGACTGGTCTATGTTGGGAATGAGTCATCAAGTTTGAGTCTGAGTTGAAAGTCTTAGGAAACCCCTGCTCCCCGTGACTCATGTCATATGACTGAGTCATAGCGCATGCCTGTGGCAACTTGACTGGTGGTCATTTTGAGTTGAGTCTGTCTTTTGGTGGTTCATAAATTACTGGCCAATTCAACAAGGGGAAGATTCAAACCCGCAATGTTCATGATTTTAAGTCCAGCATACTAACTACTGCCTTGCTGACTTTCTAACTTCTGATCCAAATGAACAAATTCTTAAGTGGAGGCTCTATTCCAAAGTAGCCGGTTGCTTTGCTAAATAGGAAGAACAGTCCATTATGTGGTGGCATCAAGCCCCCCCCCCCCTCTCTCTCTCTCTCTCTCTCTCTCTCTGTGTGTGTGTGTGTGTGTGTGTGTGTGTGTTTAAATTGTAGCTTAATTTCCTGCCTCTCTGAAAATTGCTTCTGTTGAAATAGCTGCCTTTTGGTAGCTGTATTCCTCTCTCTTTGGTCAGGTATTCTTGAGGGCTAGAATAGCTCAATCGGGGTATGATCTAGCTCCACAGACAGTCTGAGAACCCCGTTTCAAATCCTGATGGGTTCAGCGAAAAGAAAAATTTATAAAAATAAAAAAGGGGTGGGTTGCATCAGACAGGAACCATGATGCAATGCAAAATTAACTTAAATGCATGGGATTTCCCATGCATTTAGGAAATTTCTGGGGGTTTTCCATGCATTTAAATTAGTTTTGCATTGCATCATGGTTCCTGTCTGATGCAACCCACCCCCTTTATATATATAGAGAGAGAGAGAGAGAGCGAGAGAGAGAGAGAGAGAGAGCGAGAGCGAGAGAGAGAGAGAGAGAGAGCGAGAGCG
The DNA here is from genome assembly GCA_029204185.1 of Lerista edwardsae. Classification (NCBI taxonomy): domain Eukaryota; kingdom Metazoa; phylum Chordata; class Lepidosauria; order Squamata; family Scincidae; genus Lerista; species Lerista edwardsae. Next base: position 9,799,681 of record JAJKFI010000032.1, read on the forward strand.
CGCTGACCCGAGCCGAGCATGAGAGCAAAATTCAGCTGCTGGAGTGCAGGGAAATCAACGTGATTGTTGCAGGAGCTGCTCAAATTAGCTTCCTGATCACTGCAGGTGTTTTGCGCACCATGAAAGCACATGGACCCTGATGAGTCCGTGGCCCGAAAATTAAGTCAGTGGCCCAAAATTCGAATCAGTGACCAAGTCTTTGACATGTGAGATTCAAATCTGGAACAAGTCAGCAAAAACCATGAAAACTCGAGTCTGAGACTCAAGTCCTTTTCCCCCATCTCTGTGGTTTTATAAGAGAGGAGTGATAGCTTTGGAAAAGCCTCGCTACAGCTTCCTGACTATAGAGAAGACGCTGTGCAAGCAGTCGAAACTTGGAAAGATGAAGAAAGATGGATGATGATCTGCTTAAACAATTTATGTGCATATACCTGTTGGTTACCATAGCAAGTTGGTAATTGCTGCATTTCTAGAGGTAATTTTCCAGATATACTGTATGCAAGAAACTGCTGATATGAAGGAAAACTGCTGCTATTTCTGAAACTTCTGATCGCCAAGGCACACTTTTCACTAACAGCATAAACTGATTTGTTTTAGAGCAACTGTTCTCAGTGTACACTCTGCTAGAGGGATGAAGTTCCAGAACACTTAGCTAGCGACACAGTGGGAAGCCTTTTCTGTGGACCTCCTTGGAAGAACATGCATAGTATAGAGGTTAAGAAACAGAGCTGCAAATCAGGACCTTTGTGGTTCAGATCTCACTTCTGCCTTGAACTCACTAACTGGCCTTGGGTATGCCGCTCTTTCTCAGAGCGCAGTCCTAACCTGGAGTTCGGCTGGCACAGGTAGGCCAGCAAAGTTTAGCCAGCACAAGCGCCAATGTAAAGAGTGTTCGGACAACTCTCAGAGTCAGGGAGGATGGCGCATGTCTGTGTGCTGGCCTCTCTGACTCCCAGAGTGGTCCAAACATACTTTACAGTGTCCCTTGTAAGCCCTTAGGATTGCCCCTTCAGTTTCTGCTGCAATAATGGGATAGTCATACCTAACAATCTTAAAGGATTGTTGTAAAGATCACATATGAAGCAGTTTTCACACTTACAAAGTGTTATACAAATGCTAGGTATTTATCGGCATAACGGGCACACAGGCCTTGAGTTATATAACTTCTCATGTCACTCAGTTTGGGAATAATTGCCTTTACATAATAGGAAGTCAAAGGGCATTTGAAAATAATAGACCACAAGATAACACAAAACAAATAAGATATACCCATTCCCAATGTGGGATTTTTAGAATTCTCAGCATCAGTTGCAGTTTTGATCTGAATTAATTTCGATGTGCTACTGGGGCACAGTTGCTGATTCTTGGCAATGTATTGTGATTTCACATTATTAACTTTCCTTTTAGGGTTGTAAGCTTTAATTGGATCAACACTTTATTTGATTAATCAGTTGGGAGCCAATTTTAATGGGTGAAGCTGTGATTTAAGGGTACCCTTGCTTATTATTTGAGATGCTTTGGTTCTTATTGGCTACTGAGCTATGGAATGAAAAAGCAAGCGCAAAATATATCTTTTCATGGCAATGAGAGAAATCATTATGTATCAAACTACAAATTGGTATACATTTCACTTCATTCTGTTTTTCAAAAAGGCAGCTATGTTTAAGTTTTGGTTATTTAAATGTTTATTTAAATTGATCAATTGCTTGGTTAAGGGGACGATTATTCATTACACACAATTGCTAACAGTCTTAGGACACAGTCCTAACCTGCAGTGGAACAGGCAGGCTGACTAGCCTGCGATTATCCAGCTCGAGGTAGGCGAGAGTAGGAGGGCAATTTGAAGTAAGGGGATATTTTTCTCCTGACCCTGTGTGGGCCCCAGCTGCCCCTATGGGGCTACTCTCGGCTGCAATTTCGAGCATAGCACATAAATCTGAGGGGCCATGAAATGCTGCTTGGGTGTAGAATGGGGGTTGGGATTCGGCCTCGGCCATCCTGGTCCCACCTCCTCATGGGCCCAATCCACCTTCTGGTCAGCCATCCCTTTGCCCAAAAAAGCTTCCATTTCATTCCCCAGCTTCCCCACTTCCATTCTGCCGCCCCACCCTTTCCCACCACCTGCTTGGACCAGCACAAACTCACTGTCTCCAGGGCAGGATCCAGCACTGGAAAACCAGTGCACAACAATGTGCTAACCTAGCCAGCTCCCAAGTAGCCCTGAACAAAACCTGGCAGCCAGCACAAGGGATTTCTGCTGGCACAGAGGTAAGCTTGGATTGCTTTGTTTGTTGTTTTCATAGCTTCATATCCTAGATCCCTGTGAATCCCAGTGTTTTTGCAAACTAATAGCCTGATCCTATGGACTACTTATGGCAGTGGATATAATGATCCACTGCCATTAGTTGCCTTGCAACGGTTCAGATATAGCACTGCTGTCAAATGCTACAAAACAACTCGTAGAAATGGTCAGAGGCTCTGTGAACATGCCAGAACTGCCCAGATGCTTCATTGGTGCAGGTAGGATGGCAGAGGGGGCGGTTCATGGGTGAATCAGGGGAGTTTAGGGTGGGGAATGGGCCAAATCTGAGGCAATCTTATCACCCCCATTGCATGCATCTTGTGTTCCATCAGTGCAGCTGCAGAAGATTGTGGGGATAGTATTGGGCCCTAAGTGTACCTTCAAAAATGGCTCTCAGGAAACTAAACAAGACTTCAGTATGGATTATATTCCATGATCATGCAGTTAGGGGCAGAAAAATGGCATGTTTCTCAGTGCCTTGATTGACTGTGCTATGATTAACCACCACAGGCTCCTCATTCTACAGAATCCTTGTTAAAACCCATCAACAGTTAACAGTGAACAGGTGCGTCCAGGAAGGTTTTGAACCAATTCAGTTTTGCCCAATTCAGTGGTGGGCAGCGCAATCCTATACTGCACTGGAATGGTGAGGCCGACAGGCCTGCGCTATATCCAGATCAATATAGGTGAGGCTGGAGACTCCCCTGTGCGCTGCTCAGATCTGCACCTGCTAAACAGCAGGCGTAGATCCAAGGAGACCATGTGGCCTGAATTGGGGCCGTGCGGCCTCATAAACGAAATAAAGCAAGACTATTCACTTTGCTATTGGTCTCCAACTGGATACGGTTCAGCCTTACAGTCAAAACTGAATTGGTTCAAAACCTTCCTGGACCCATCTCCCTCCCGGGCCAGCACACCTGCCGACCCGCTCACTACCCACCCACAGCCTGCCCAGAGATGCCCTCCCCCGCCCACTCCCTCCCTCCGTCCTGGCTCGTTGCACTTCTGCGCCAGCCAGGCCAGGCTGGAGCAGAGGGAGCTGAGCATAGGCGGTCTGAGGCCAGCACTGTCTGCAGTGCCGGTCTCAGAGTGAGAGTGCCGACGTGGCCATGCTGCTTGGCACCCCTGCGTCAGCGCTCTGTGCGTACTGCCAGCCCTACCATTTAGCATCGATGCTACAGGGCACCTAGGATGGCACCCTAAGTCAATTTGAGGAGGAGATAATAATTCTAGAATGCCATATATTTCAATAAATAAAGTGCCATGTAGTCAAATGGTGATTCAAAGCAAAATGGGACACAAGTTCATTATAATCTGATGGAATACTGGCCTTGTATTAGCCCAGATCATATCACTCATATTTAATACATGGTATCCAAGAGGCTAAGTAATGATTTTATGATAGTTTTTCAACCTTCATGTGGTTATGACAGCATGCATTTGGACAGCATGCATTATGACAGCATGCATTTGTCCCAAGAGAGGTGTCCAGTTTTGTGCATTCCACTATGAAAGTGAATCATCAGCTGGAAAGATGCTGCAGTTAATCATGGCATTTTGATTCCTCTTCTTCAGTCACCAATTTGAACAAAGAAGACTCTGTACTACCAAACACTATCATTGGTCCACAACAAAATTTACAGGAAGTGCACTCTGAAAAGAAATTGATGGACCATATCCTGCCCCATCTCCAAATTGGACAACCGAAAGTATCCCATTGTTCTTGTCAACTAAATGCAAGAGAAATGTATGGAAACTGTGGGAGGAGACAGCTGGGTTCTCTAGTTGCTGACCATATTGTAAACCAGGGTTTCCCAAACTGGTGGGGGGGGGTCACAATCCACGTGTGGTGTGTCACTTTTGCTCCAGTTTGGCTCCAAATCGGAGCCATTTCAGAAGTTTAATTATTCACTGGGTGAGTGGGGAGGCTTCTTCCAGGTTGTGATGGGCTGGTGACCCTCTGTGTTGGCCTCTGTGGACCTCAAAAAGATAGCCTGGAAACCTCAGGTGAAAGAGAAATGAAGAAATGATGAAACCTGCTCTTGCATCCTGGAAGCAGCTTTCTTGCTCACATGTTGTCATAAGCAGGAGAAAGAGAAATGTCCCAGCATAGGCCATGTGTGTTTTTTGTATTCAGATCATGCATGGGCTGGATGTGAAGGCAAATGACATGTGTGTACACATGCAATTGCATCAAGTAGTTTTAGTCGTGCTGAGCAAGAAAAGCCCCCTCTCTTTTCCTTCCCGAAGTTCTCAGAGAAGAAACAGAGAGATGGGTTGTTTTTCTTTATGGCTTTTCAAAGAGTACACAGACTTTTTCTTTTCCCCTCAAAATCTAGCTCTGGTTTTTGCAGCTCTTCAACAATAGCAAGAGCAATTTTAACTTGTCTGAGTGTTCTTCCCACTGTCCACAGGTGAAGAGACTACTACTATGTTTGTTGGAATATGAAGCCACATTGATGCTGATGCTTGAAAAATTGACTTACTGCTTACTTAATACAAATGCCTTTAAAATGGATTTTTAACCATTGCTGTTACTTTGCTTTAATTACATTTTTTGAAAGTGTAACTGTAGGCTGACCCAGGGGTTCCAGGATGAAAGCCAACAAGAACCATTGTTCAGCGATTTGCTCGCATTTATAGAAAATTTGCCTGATGTTGGGAAACTGTAACAATTAATTAGAGCTTTAAAAAGTTTTTTCATTGTTTCACCATAGGAACTAACTTTGTTTTTGTAATTAGCATAGTATCAAACCTGATGGTGATTACATTACCTTTTTTCTCATTAAATTCTCTGTTCTAAGGGAATGTATGCTTTAATGGTGCTTGGCAATATTTGACCAGTTGACCAAATCTTTTTACACTGGTCAGATGCCAATCCCAGGGGAAAAAAAGATCAATATAGAGAGGTGCTATGACAAAGGTGACAAAAGAAAATATTTTCTCTTGGATCCAAAAGCCAAAGGAAGGCCTTAGAACAAATGAGTGCATGGAGCTAAGAAGATATGGACAGTGATGGTCCAACCCTTCTGAGCTCAATTTGGAATTGGACTCAGAAATAATCAAGCTGTTTATTTTTAAATCTATGTTGCTTACTCGATGACATTATCTGGAGCACAATGGGATCTGGGTTCCTTTGTTACCACTGAAATTCCTCATAGACTTTACTTAAGCAGGATCTTCTTTACTTCCCCAATTTGCTTTAATATCTCTCTTTATGCAAATAGGCAGCTCTCCATGGAGTAGAGCTTGTCTGCTGATGTGTTTTCTTAAAAGGGTTTTTACATCTTGAAGGATCTTTGCACAGCTTTTTCTGGGACTTTTCTCTGTTTCCAGTGCAGCTTTTATTTTGGAATCTGAAGCTTGAGAAATAGTACATGTAGAAGTTGAAACAGAATCACAGGGCATCTGGTGGCATACAGACAATAAGGGACAGGCAGCCCAATCCTGAGCTGTCTGGGTGTCGTGGGCACAGTGGTAGCCAACTGGCTACATCTCCATCCAATTGCAGCAAGGCAGCCTCTGGAGGCTCCTTGAAGGGAACGTTTGTCCCCTTTCCCCAGGTAAGCCAGGGGACTCACCTGTCCTGACATGGTCAGGATCCAACAGCAAAGGTCGCCACTGATCCCACTCCTGCTCCATCCCTCCCCTTGCCCAGTTACACCCTCCTGCCCCACCTGGAATTGGTGCAGTGCCGGAAACCAATTCACTTACTGGCTGCTGTCACTGTGTCATTGCCTCCTGGCAGTGGGGGGGGGGGGTCAGCACTGCTGCAGCATGAACGGTAAGCTCTTATCACCTGCACTGCATGTGCATTATGGCCTGCTTGCGACGCCAGTGCAGGTGGTACCTGTGGGACATTTGAGGATCTGATACTCAAAGTCATGCTTTTGTAGGCCTGTCCTTATAAGGGCCTGAATGAATATATGGATGAAGCACTAGCATAGAATAGAAGCAGCAAACCCACATCCAGAACTTTAGCTATTTAGCAGTCTTTCCAGTAGTTTAGCATACAAATAGTTGTCAACTGATTTGTTTATAGGAATGTGGTGCATGAACTGACCTATGTTAGGAGCACTTTGAAGATTGTAGGAAAAAGCCTGGTTGTATGGTCAGAAACACCAGTGTCGCCAATTTAAGAATAATTAGAGCCAATACCAAATTATGATATGTACTGTCTGGGTTCAGAATCTACAGATGTGTAGATCAGATGTGTAGAATCTACAGTGTGTAGCTATTTCAGAAAGTTTAATCAGGCAAATTGAGTATCCTTCCTACAGTGTAGAATCAGCACCATGAGTCAGCAATAATGTACTTATATACTGAGTCACAGTGGTGTCCTGAAGCTAAGATAGAAGGAGTATTCTTAAGGCGTCTAATCCCATACTTCTGTTGTGAACTAGACTTTTATTTAGGTTGATGTGAGTATTTAATAAAGAGGGATTGGGAGTATTTGGTATCCACAGACATTTTTGCATCAATGGCACTTTCAATGGCAATCCCGTGATGCCCAGAGCTGGCAGTGCACTTACACCACTGGTGCTGGGTATCACAAAAGTGCTGCAAGGCACTTTCCTGAGTTTTGGCTGCATGGAGCACTGTTAGAGAGGCCAGCACCAGTCGGCACTGGCCCTCAGCACTGGGAAGCGCCAGCCAGGAATGCCAGTGATTGGTGAGTATTCCTGCTGGCAGTGGAGAGGCTTGTGGAAATAGAGGGAAAGATAGAGGGGGTAGAACTGGGTGGAGGGAGGGCAGAACAAGAGGAGGATCAGGCCTGGAAGAGGCTGACGCGAACTCTTTACTGTCTCCCGGACCGCGGAGATCAACATAAGAAGAGCCCAGCTGGATCAGACCATTTTGTCCAGCTTCTTGTACCTCATGGTGGCCCACCAGATGCCTCAGGGAGCACACAGAGGATGCACTGCCTCAAGATGGCACTTCCCAGATTTGTTTCTAAGCTTCTGCTAAGGTTCCACTCCTGAGATTTTCCTTTAAGCTGACACATCATTCTCTAGTCTGTTAATAGCTCCAATAAAGAAAAAAAAAAAAGTGGGTAATTGCAAAGTGTCACAGTTATCTGCAGCTCAGTCCATTATAAAAGTGGTAATTCTAGGTCACAGAATTTTCTTTATATCCCAGACAATGAGAACATAGATAAATAATTTTTCTCAAAATAAGATTTGGTCTTTTAGGGCTGTCTAATATGATGCAGGCGAAAAGCATAATGCAGATATTTGGTCAATTACACCAAGACAGTTACATTTTTTTCTCCCAAAGATACTACTTCAGCAAAGTTGAATGCATCACAAAATACCTATATCTGGATACGTGTGTCTTACACTTACAGCACAATCATAATGCTGCCCTGAGCTGGCACAAGGCCCCTGTGCCGGCTCCCGAGTGTCGCAAACATGCCATAAAGCATGTTCGCAGGCCCTTAGGAGCCAGCTGGCCCAGTGCATGGACCTGTGCTGGTGTGGCAACACCAGGCCTGCACTAGGACAAGGTGACTTTCTGCTGGTCTGGGTAGGCTGGCGCAGGGGGCAGGAGGCGGGCAGGCAGAACGGTGGCGGTTTGGGGCAGGGGAGAGGCAGGTGGCAGGAGGAGAGTGGTCCAGGAGGTGGATCAGGTTATGAAGGTGGGGGGTGGAACAAGCCTGGGTTACTTAAACCAGATCTTAATCCCTGGCCTGACTGATGTTACTCGGGCCACTTGGATTTGTGCCTGCAATCCAAGGGCTGGATACCCTTACCTTAAAATTCCCTTTCTCTGAGTTGCACCCCAGCTTGTTCCTAACCTGCGCTGGATACAGCAGAGGCTACATGGCCTGCCTGTTCCAGTTCAGGTTAGGATTGTGCCCTTAATGGCTCAGGACCAGAATATTTGAACTTTTTCTTGTATAGATTGGCTCATCCCCTAAGATCATCGGAGAGGGCTCTTGTGTGCCCTCTTGGCTGAAGCAAGTAGGCAGCAGTGAAAGGAAGAGCCTTTTTGGTTGTATGTTTGTTGTATGTTTTGGACTTTGATATAAATTGCCTTGAGCACCAGGTTTGTTTTCCTAGGGAAAGTTGGTATAGAAATCCCAATATAAATAAATAAAAGTAAAAGGTGAAGGATATTTGTTTTCATTCATGTTTTCTTTTGCCCGTTGAAGAACAGTGAGGCCCAACAAAAAGCATGAAGGTTTTGTAAAGGCACACATGAATAACTCAACTAGTGCATTGTTCACAGTAAACCAAATGATACCTGGTAGTCGTTCCTTTTCTTTCAAGGCAAATGGAGATACCAGTACCAAATGCTGGGAAACAAACATAAGTAGTCGAAGGAAGAGTTCCATGTTGTCTGGTTATTCCATTTGAGGAGCTGGAATAGTGGTGTCACTTTGTCATCATCATTTGCCATGACTGTATAACCCCTTTAGGAGGTTATACAGGCACACAGAAATAGAGTACTGCATTTTCTTAGAATTCACATCACAGGCGGCCTGTGCTGAGCAGAGCAGAACTTCTGCTCCAAGGTCCCCTGTGCTCATACTGCAGAGCAGCTTGGCCAGTTTGGGAATCTCTGGTTTATTCTGATGATTTAGTGCACACGCAATAACTTCCAGTGGAGATATGCATGTCACACAAGCAGCTGCTCATTATTAAACGGTGTGGTATAAACTTTTATGCATGCATGTGTGAATGAGTCCCCAGGGACTGCTTGCATATTACACAGTAAAAGAAGTAAATCTTCCTTCTCTTTTCTAAACAGAAAAATATATTTGAAATGAGGAAATTGTGAGGGGGGGGGAAACAGCTTTTGTGTCTGCTGTTCTACCATTCTCTGGTGTTTTCCCACTCCAAATTGCCCTTTCAATGATTTTTCTCTCCTGTGAGGTTCAAAAAAGTGTGTTTGCCAGGAATGGGCTGTGGCAGGGGTGGAATCCAGGGAATTGATATAGTAGGAGAAGAGGTGGCAGCAGATTAGGTGAGAGTGGGAATTTCACCACACAATCCAGGCTAACATTCTCAGCCCGCTTGGCTAATTAATTGTGATGCCCAAGAATTTCTTCCAGGCATCAAGGCAGGGAAGCTTTGAGAAGAAAGTTGAAAATTAGTTTCTGATATTGATGGTCCAAAAAATTACTGACGTACTTATGTGTGGACTGGTGGGATAGTAATGTGTGGACTTTTAAGGAAATGTGGGCTCTACTGATGAATGTAAACATGCAAGGGACCCTGGAATACTTGTGAGCAAGGATTTTCTGAATCTGGCCCACACAAACTATGGAGGCATATCTTCAAATGATGGGGTCCAAAGGTCCATTTCCTTTTTGACCATAGCTTCTGGGTTTAAATCAGTGGTCAGGGAACAGGGGTAAATTACCCCAAATGGGGTAAAAATGAAATTCCTGGGGGTAATGGACAGATAGGAGTATGCCCCGCCTCCCTTTTCCCTCATCCTTCCTTCATGACCAACGTTCTCTCTTCTGACCAATGGGAAGTTCCTCTCACGCTTGAAGGATTTCCCTTGCTTCCAATAGGAGACTAGAAGCGGCAAGGTACTTGGCCCCCCATAGGCAGTGTTCCCCTCCCTTCCCAGGCAGCGAAGAAGGCCGTGGTTATCGATCCCGCTGCTGGTAGAGGGAGAAGGAAGCAGCAGCAGAGAAAATGGCGGCCGTGGCTGCAACTGCGGCAGTGCCGGGTGATGGGGGAGCCAACAAGGCCAAACCTATTCTGGGCAGTGAGGCCGGCGCAGACCTGCTTCTGGCTGGCACTCCCGCAGCCGTGGAGTCGGCGGTGCTCGATGCCAGGGAAGAGCCCGAACCAGCTCCAGGTGGGGAGGCCGAAGAGCTGCTGCTGCTGCCGCCGCCGCCGCCGCCACCACCACCCAGGAGCCTGGCAGGGACGTGAGACGTGCAGGTGTGGGGGAGGCTCTGGTGAGCGGCTGAGGTGTGTGTGTGTATGTGCCCGCAGGCGCGTGCGTGTGTGTGTGTGTGTGTGTGTGTGTGTGTGTGTTGAGAGGACTTCTGTGGACGTGCCTCTTTGCTTGTGAGCAGCTAGGGCTCTCCCTGGGTTTGCCTTGTCTTGCTGTCCCAAGGAGTGGGGCGGGCGGGCGAGTGAGCGGGGGGAGGGCTGGGGTGCCTGCGCCTGCGTAGGGAGTCAGGGACACAAAGAGAGGCGGGAGGCAACGAGGCAAGGCGAACAGCAGGAAACAAAAACAAAATCAGAACTGCTGTTGCTGGCCTCTGTGTGAGTGAGTGAGTGAGTGAGAGAGAGAGAGCCAGCCAGCCAGCCCCAATCTGAAATCTTAAGTCCAAGCACCTAAACCTGTTGTCAAAAAGATAACTAGTTGTAACCCAGAAGGTTTAAATTCTATTCTCTCAAGGTCTGCAGGTGTACCCAAACTCTTTACAATTTCATATTTACATAGCATTAATTAAGCTCATTAATTAATCAAATAAAAAGCAATGGGTTCCAATATGTAATTTTTTTTTGTTGTTCTGGCGGTGGGGGGGGGGTAACGTCAAGGGGGTAACGTCGGCGTATCTAAATATATTTTGGGGTAAAAGGTAAAAAAGTTCCCTGAGCCCTGGTTTAAATGTATTTGTAGTTGAAAGCGTTTCTATTTTAGTGGCATGGCACAAACATTGCTGGCATAATTTTGATATTGTTGGATTTGAGGTTACTTGACAAAAAACAATTTGAGAAACCCCACCGTAGGGACGGCTTTATGTACATGTGAACTGTATGAACTGTATGCAGGGGAACTGTATTTAATCTCATGAATGCGTATAAAACAATTCTGCTAAAACTGTCGGGAAGTCTTTGAAATCTTTCAGTTCATCTAGCATTGGATATTTAAACGAATAGATGAACTAACTTGGGTTAATGAATATCTTTTCAGTTCATTAATCAGATTCAAGTGCTGTTGCCTCTGATGCTATAAATTTGCTTTGACTTAAGAATAATTAATTTTAATTTTCACTTAATACAGCCTTGTGAAACCAAACCAAGACTATTTGCTTGTTTACTATATAAGTTTGCTTGTTGGTTATAGCTTTGGTTTTATTTGTGTTGTTGATGTTGATATTTTGATAGCCATTGCCTCCTAGCCCCCAAAATGTCCCAGGCAGCCTAGTCCCAACCTGTGTTGGAGCAGGCAGGCTGGTAGGCCTGCGCTGGATCCTAACGCAGGCTGGGAGGCAGCTGGAGCTCGCCATGGGATATTTTCCTCTTACCTTGGGGTAAGCCCCAGCTAGCCCTGTGGGGCTGCTTGGATCTGCACCAGCAAAATTGCTGTCACAAATCTGAGCAGCCTGGACTGGGGCTGCCCGGTCCAGGGATGGGGGTTAGGATCCAGCCTAACAGTCAGATCCTGACTCCACCTCCCCAGTCTGGGGCCGCCCACCCTCCCGCTGCCCTGTTCCTCCTGCTTTCTCCCCACTCACCCAAGCCCCCACACTGCCCCAAACGCGGCCAGCGTGGGGACAGCTTACCTGCTGGTCTCTGCTGGTCTCTGCGGCGTGCCTGGGTCGGTGCAACTCTCCACGCCAATCCACGCCTCTTGCACTGTCACGGACGTGCTTTTCATGACTGGGACAGGAAGGATAGTTGCGATATTTCAGCATTTCTTGTATACAGAAGGTTTCACTACTATTTCGCCACTGCACAAGTTTCGCAACTGTCAGAACTGTTTCTGACATTCAAGTTCATCAAATAAAATTCTCACCCAATTCTACTGGCAAGCATATAAACCAGATTTTTTTTTGGTAGAGACACTTTAATATGGCGCCATTTTCACATTGTCTTAACACTCAGCCACTCTAGTATGTGTCTCTTTGTACCTTTGTTCTCTTTTGCTTTAAATTGATTTTTATATGAAAATCTTATTGCCACGTTTTGAAAATCCTATTACACTGATGTGTTGTAGAAAAGGGAAGCTGTCTACAAGGGAGTGTTCAAAATGAAGTTGATCAAGAAAGAAATGTACTATTTGGGCTTCTCATTTCCCTGGGAAGTACAAGCCAGAATTCATTACACTGAAAAGAAGAATGATGATAGTTCTTTGCTTTTGGAAAAGCCATTTATCGGACCTCCTTTTCCTTTTTATTTCTGAATTTGTATATAATTTCTTAATGTGGACTGATAGTCATTCTTGTTACATTATTGCGAGCCACCGTTAACATTTCTGAATCAGTTGAAAATATGAGGCATATGAATATTTTTCATAGGTTTGTTCATTCATTAACTACATAAGGGATTGTTAAGGAAATATTTTCTGTAATCGGTGAAAAGGTGCAGTGAAAGCTTTTTATATTAAAATGATTCTAGAAGGCAAAATGGATTGACTTTAGGTGGCTTGGTGTGCAAATTTTTCCAAAGCAGAAAATAGGGATATCGCTATTTGAAAAAAATGTATTAATTTTTTAAAGTTCTGTTTTTGTGTAAAATCAGTGTTTCACAGTATTGCATGAGATGAGACAATTGCTCTTAAGAACAGATTCCATTTACCTCCCAGCAGCTATGGAGAATGTTCCCCCATCCTACTTCCATTTTAAACTGCATAGATTTCTATACACTTTCAAAATGTGATTTTTTTTTAACCTTTCAAAATATTTTTTAAAAATCTTCTTAACCATTTTAAGGAAGTTCATTCAAGTTTTTCTTTGACCAATTTCTTTAGTAGGTTCATTTTATACTAACCTTTTCCTTGGGCATTTAGTCCATACTAATTTCAGTGACTGTCTTTGTATTCATTCACTTTCATCAGCTTAATCAAACTGGCATCTTCAGTTGTACCGGTGCATAGAAGTCATCATAGGTTAAACATGATACAACTGATGCCCAGTGTGCTTTGTTTTTTCATTTTTCTTCTTTTTCTCTTCTGCTGACAAATGTACTAGCTTTTTACTCAGTATTGCTCATTGTTGATCGCAGCAACACACAATCCTCTAACACAACAGTATCAATCTGAAAGACTGGAGGGCCACATTCACCACCTAGAGCTATCCATAGCTAACCCCATAATTGTTTCCATAAATAATAAATTTGACCACAACTGGGTGCTAAAATTGGAAAAATTAGAAATAGTTTCTGCAGTCCTGGCAATTTCTCCATTATTATTTTCAGATACAGTTGTCTTACTGTCATTGAGTCCCAAGCATAAGCAATCTTACTGCTAGAAATCCAGCAATCAAAAGTGACCAGTAGACGCTTCTGTAGTACATACATATTAGTGAATTGAGGCAGAAGTAGCCATTACAAGAGGAATGTGGGATCTGAACCATGTCTTTCCCTCATAATTCTAAGTTAGGAACTTGTGGTGTTTCAGGGTGCAGAAAAGCATTTGTCCATGAGAATTGGTGGGCAGCAAGGGATGCTTAGCCTCTCCCTAACTACTGACTAACAGGGACATGGTGGTGCTGCGGGTTAAACCGCTGAGCTGTTGAGCTTGCTGACGGGAAGGTTGGCAGTTTGTGACCATGAGATGGAGTGAGCTCCTGTCACTTGTCCCAGCTCCTGCCACCTAGCAGTTCAAAAGCACGTAAAAATGCAAGTAGGTAAATAGGTACCACTTCGATGGGAAGGTAAATGGTGTTCCGTGCACCTCGGCGTATAGTCATGCCGGCCACATGACCACCGAAGCTTGTCCTTGGACAAATGCCAGCTCTTTGGCTTAGAAATGGAGTTGAGCACTGCCCCCTACAGTTGGTCATGACTAGACCATTTGGTTGTGGGGAAACCTGTACCTTTTTTTAAACTGACTGTAGATGTACTCTTAAGATGGCTTAAGTCTATCTTTATGTAGATAGCTGTTTAAGTCTCCCTCCTTGCCATTCTTCAAACCAGAAATGAGTTTGGCTAGCCGGAAACATTACTGGGTGAGGGAAGCGTTACTGCGCACATTCCTCTCTTCCTCCCCCTGAAATTTGTCTCTATAATGATAAGTAGAGGTGTTTGTTTCCAGTGAGTAAGATAGAATTACAGCCTAAGCCAGTGGTTTCCAAAGTCCTACTCGGACTTAGGTAATCCTGAAGTCTTTGTGTGGGCGGGTGGTGTGCCACAGTCTTGCTGCTTACGGACAGGGAAGGGTTTTTAAAACTTACCTGCGAGTTGCTATGGTTTCCCAGAAGGTCTGAGGTGCCTGCAACTCCCTCTGTAGCCCTCCCTAAGGCTTGGGAATGTTGTGAAAGGTAAAAAACTGAAAGCGTTTTTTTTTTTACTTTTTACAAGATTTTCAAGCCTCAGGGAGGGTTACAGAGGGGGTTGCAGGCTCCCCACATCCTTAGGAGAGCCACAGTGACTCCCAGGTAAGTTTTTAAAATATCTTCCCTGCCCAGCAGCAGCACGATTGTGGAGATCATGTTGCTGCTGATTTCAGTTCTCCTGGTGGATCCGACTGAACACAATAGGCTTGCTGCTGAGTAAAATAAATAACATTTTCAACACTTCTACTTATAATTATACTGTTGGCCCTTTTAAAAACAGGAGTTGCATCGGAAGGGGAGACTGGGACTAGAGAAACAGTGGTGGTCAAGCATCAGAGGTATGCCAAAATCACTAAGCCTGAGTTGCAAGTCGAGTTGTGAGTTATATTAGCGATTCCTTTACTTGACTTGAGTCACAAGTCATAGTGTGTGGCTGTTGCGACTCTACTTGCAAAAAATTTAGAATAATTTTGAGTCAAGTCCAAGTCATTTTGAGAAACGAGTCGTGTTATGGGTCAATGGCTTCCTTGAGCACACTCATTCACAGAAATAAAAGGAGTTTGTGACTCGGGTGTGTGTGTGTGTGTGTGTGTGTGTGTGTGTGTGTGTGTGTGTGTGT
>JAJKFI010000032.1:9820170-9866153 GCA_029204185.1 Lerista edwardsae
CTCTCTCTCTCTCTCTCTCTCTCTCTCTCTCTCTCTCTCTCTCTCTCGGTGTGTGTGTGTGTAGCAATGCTTCTATGATGGCTAATATTATTTTGTCAATTTTAAAAAGGCAGAAATGTACTGTGTGGCTTCTCAAAAAGGCTTTTGATGCATTCGATGAGGCACTGGCTTGCTCCATTGACTGCTAAGGGATATTGCAAAGGAGCAGACAGGGTGACAGATACTCTGTGCCAAAACAGTAATACTGCTTGAGAATCTGCAACCAGGCATGACAGATTGTGTGACAAGAAAAGCTGAGTTCTGTAACTTGTGAAAATTGAGGTTTGCTATTTTACATAAGTCTATATTCTGTAACATTTTCTATTTTGCTTGTTTTGCTGGCTATGAGGTGTGGTTCTGAAAGTCTGATCAGTTGAAATCTTTTCCAGTCATGACTTTGGTTAGAGCATAGCAGGCGTTTTGTGTCATCAAGTTTCTCTTAGCAGCCATAAGCACTAGAAACTTGCTTTTCTAGAAAGAAAAAGCAAAAACTAGTTCTTTGGAAGCTGAATTCTGCATGCTGGACATTGCATCCTGAGCAATGGTGTTCCTAAAGGGCAGGAGCTTTGCTTTTGCAGCCACAAAGGGCTCTGAATGCAGCCCTTCCCCCTCGCATTACACAGGCATGCAAGAGCTTGAAAAACTTAAGAGTCCCATTCTCCCCCTCCCCGATCACCACTGATCCTGAGATTTTTCTGCACTTCTGTGGAATCACAGCATAACATTATCTTAAATATCACTTTGCAATGGCCACACCTGCACCTGCCATGCATGTTCTGCAGTGGTATCTGTAGTCACAGCTAAAAGAAGGATGGGAAGGATGGCAGGAGGGCAGAGGAGGCGTTCCTGGGTGGGGGAAGGGGAAGGGACCTGCAGAGGCCTCTTCCACAGGATCCTATCCCCATGTCAGACTCAGAGTGCAATCCTAACCTGGCATAAGTCCCTTGTGCCAACCCAGGAATGTTGCAAACACACCATAAAGCGCATTTGGACCACTCTTGGAGTCAGGGAGGACAGTGTACTTTTGTGACACTCATGAGCCAGCACAACGGACTTGTGCTGGCCTAACTCAGGTTAGGTTTGCACCCTCAGAAACCAGGAACAATTTATTGGACGCAGACTCAAGAGGCCCCATTAAGGAGGCTGGGGCTTTACTTGGGGTAAGGGGATGAATGGTCCTTTCCCCCGAGGTGACTTCTGGCGGCTTCCCCATATCCACAAGATACAGTGGTGCTGTTCCTCTGGGCACCAGGAAGCATAGGATTGGGCTGCTCTTGGACTGTAGTTCATGAAAGCTTGTGCTGAAATGAGCAAGTCTTTAATGCGTTTCAACCTTCTTCGTTGTTTTTCTACAACAGACTAACCTGGCTGCTCATCTGGAAGTTATCTTGTAAGTGGATCTTATTTCATGGGTTTGGGGTTGTGGAGAGGAAGGGGGTTTAAGAAACGAAGCAGATGTCCTCCAAATTTTGTGTCCCTGGCCTTGTATTCTACAATAGCCAGCTGGAGCTGTTATTGTTTTAGCTGTGAAGTTTTGAAAATGCCATCAAAATGTTTTCTTTAACTGTAGGGATACACAGTGGGATTTTTTTTTCTCCCTTAAAAGTTAATAATGCCCCCAGAGTGATATTATTGGTGTATGCTTTTGGGAGACAGCCAGTCTACAAAATGATAACATGCCCTGGAGGGCAGTATATGGTAGGTCAGCAAAAAGAGACAACTAAAGTAATGCTTTTCAGAATATCATACAAGGTCCCACTAGGTCAAGAGAAAACTCTCTCCACATGCAAAAAAGAAAGTAAAACCTGGCAAGGCTCACTCTTGTTCCTGACTTACAGACACATGGGTGCTGGGCATCTCAAACCTTCAGTAGCTAGGCCCAGGTTTTGGACAGAGGGAATATTGGACTTGTCTTTATGACATTAAGGGTGCAATCCTAAACTGGAGTTAGACTGGCCTAAGTTAAGCCGGCAAAGTTTGGCCGGCACAAGGGCCACCGTAAAGCACGTTTGGACCACTCGCAGAGTCAGGGAGGATGGTGTACACATGTGTGCTGGTGTTGTAGGGCTTTCAGGTGTGGGAGGGGGATAGGATGCAGTGGCAGCCTTTGCTGTCATCCCTGTCCCCTCCCAGGGCTAAACCGCCTCCCAGGCCGCTCTTTCCCACCCAGTTTTGACTTCCCCAAATTTCCCATGCCCAGGAATGCTTCCCTGCCGCTTGGTGGGGAACTTAACCATTGGTGAGTGCCTCTCATTGACTGACCAGCACAGAGACCCAGCGCCAGCTGCTGCACTGTGCCTTATGTCATTTTTGTGATGGCTGTTGTCAGGGCAGCACAATCCAAACCCCCACGTTGCACTGATGTGAGCTGCTAGCATGGACCCAGCAGCAGTAGCGCTGTTGTGAGGGAGCTGGTCAGCACTCTTGTGCCAGCGCTGCTGCTGTCAACCCAGCAGCCCTGGCCGAAGCCAGCTGAGTTTGGCTGGTGCGGGGCATTTGTGGGTGGGTGGTGGGTTGGGATGGCAGAACGGGGCAGGGGGTGAGCGGTCTGGGGTGTGTGCAGGCCTAGGGAGGGGGGTGGAGCTGGAATGCCACAATTAAGTCACATCCAAACCCCTGTCCCTAGGCTGTGTGGCCCCGATTCAGTCCGCGCGGCTTGCTCGGAGCTGTGCCTGCTAAGCCCATCTTGGTGGCTGGCGCTTCCCCTGGGTCAGGGCACGGATGTGCCCTTGCCCCATAGAGGCTCCGGCCAGCTCCTAACTTGCACTGGATACAGTGCAGGCACACCAGCCTGCCCCTCCAGCTCAGGTTAGGATTGCATCCTAAGAGGGGCACTGCTCAGCAGTTGAATTGGGCCATCAGCAAATTATCCTGTTAAGGTGTACAGTATTTTAGCACTTCAGCTCAAATGCTATATACGTACTACTGACGTAATACATTTTTAAGCTCTAGTATTTCAACTGTTCATTCTAAAAAGCCTGTCATAAGAGAGGGCATTGGGGTGTTCAAAAGGAACAGATGCTGTTGGAATAAGAATGTGAATGGAAGTGAAAAGCATAAATTGAAGCTATAATTGGAACAGATCTGAGTACTGCCAGTTGGAGAAACACATTCATACTATCTGAGAAAGATATGACGAAACGTCTTCCAATTCTATGATATGTTCTTAAGAAGACCCAGCCTATAAAAGATGCTCCATTCTATTAATCAAAGGTCACATTACAAGTTACACTTGACAAATGCATGATTGTTGCTTATGTGAGCCTTTTTTATGCTAATCATGGGGGCTGTGTTCTGGATTGGGGGTCATGGTGAGTGGGGGTTCTCCTCTGCATTGTTTTCATTGCCCTGACTGGATCTGGCAGTGAGGGGGAAGGGCCACTTACACAACTTGGTTGGGAGCAAGAAGGTTAAATGACGGGAGAGGACATCCCTGTAGAATTAATACGAGCCAAATGAAGCCAGGGGGCGGGCTTAGCAGCCATGTTGGCTGACTCAAAACAATCCTTATTCCAAGCATTTCAGATTGCTTTTCTGGTACTGTTTAGGACTGAATAGTTTACTCCTGAAGTAAAAACTTACGAAAATAAAAACGTGTGATCGTGTAGAAACATTATTGGTAACCTTATTATGAGTTAATATGCAATTACAAGGTTAAATTCCTCATAATTATATTACTGAACATACTGGATGAAATGCTATCTATTTTAACTCAGATTGCACTATTTTGACAGACTTTATTGAAATCTACACAAGCAAAAATAAAAAGGCCATGCCCCATTAAAAAAATGTCTGTTAATGTTCAGAATTTCATAAGTATTACAGTAGGAAAATTACATTAAAATCTCTTCATGACACAAGTAGTTGTCAATATGAGAGGCATTCTTTTTTACTTCTAGACTATTAAGAGTATTTTTGAAAACTTCTACACTCACCCCCCCCCCCCAAACAAATTCTGTTAATGTTCAGAATTTCGAAAATATTACAGTAGAAAATGGAAGGCGGGAAAGAAAGTGTAAACGGGAAGGGGGAAAAAAGGAGGGGGGGAAATATTTTTTTTTCCTTCTAGACCATTAACAGTGGGTGTCAGAAAATGGTGAATAAGACTGCTAGGAACAACAAGGAATTACACAGCTTCAAAAAAATGCACTCACTGTTTCAATTAACGGTCGTTTTATTGAACCGATGTAATGTGAATACATGAATCTTTCCGTGGCAATTAAATCCCATTTTTCGTTCAGCGATTCGCACACCCATATGCAGAACATGCAGGCATGCTTAAAGAGGTTGAAATTAACTTTTACGCGCGTGCAGGGAGATTTTTATTCGTGAATTCGCGGCAATCCTCCCTCGTGGTGATGATCTGCGTCAGCCATATTAGTTGACTCGGAAGCTTCAAGAAAATGATGTCATGTCGACTCCTGTTATCTAACCTTCTTGGTTGGGAGCCATAAAAGACACACTTGCACCCCTCTGGTTATGCCACTGAGGGGGGAGAGGCATTTTAACACTTGGGCTTCTCGCAGCTGCTTTCCCCTCTCTACCATTAGTGCCAATTGGAGCTTTTTTTGCAGGGGAAATAGGAGCCATGGAATCCAGCCCATTGTAGAAGGTTGAAATCCTCCTTCCTTACGTCACAGTCCTGGTTTGGTTGGCTGTTGTGTACCATAAAAAATACATACATAGCCAATCATGTGCTTGTCATAATTTGATCCAAAAAAAGCTACCAGAAGAATAATTTTCTAGTTTGTAGCAATCTGGTGCAGTGGTTTTCAGACTTCCTTTCTGTAGGGAATCTTTCCCGCATCCACTGTTCCACTAATGTGGAGAAACACATTCATACTATCTGAGAAAGATATGATGAAACGTCTTCCAATTCTATGATATGTTCTGAAAAATTCTGAGGCATGTGCTAGGGCACATACTTAGTTCATGTAGGTCACTATGAACTATGAATTGATTCCATGAGTTGATTCCTCATTGTCTCTTGATTGAAAAGTGATTTAGAACATACTCAATGCTTTCTGGCAGCCATAGGTTGCAGAGGAAAGTTCATAGTGGTGGTTTAACTAGTTTTCAGAAAAGCTGGTTCTCCAGAGTTCCCTTGAGGCTTCTCTAGTACAGAAATTAAAAAGTACTAGTATTTTGTTTTTCAGAGGAACCCAGTTGTGAAGCAGTGAGCTTTGGAACCTAGCAGGCTGTAACTTTACTTTTGAGAAAGGAAGAGTCAGGGTCTCTGAGAGGAATTTTATCAGGAGGTATGATGTTTCTTTTAGGAGCCTTCCCTTCGCCATTGGATCATAATTTCATACGATTGTTGGATCATAATTTCTATGGTATACAATGTATAAAACTATGTAAGCTTACATAAAATGTGAACGCTAATCTTCACACAATACATGCAAACATTTTGAGAGAACCCATGACATTTCCAGCTCCCCTCCTTTGGTTCCCAGGCCCTGATGCAGTGTACCCCCTACACCTCACATAGACTTGGGTGATATTGGACAATTTAAGATTCCAGGAAATTTTCAGGCCCCCTCCATTGGTTCCTCCCCCCCTTTGACCCTGGGTCCAGGTTCAGTTTTCCACCTGCATCCCCCTCTCAGGGGCCCTGGTAAGAATAGTAAACATTTTTAACCCCCTGCTAACTGGGCAAGAGGCACTTCTTCAAGTGGTGTCGCTCTTATATTTAGCAGTGGGAGAGTAACACTCCCTCTTCATCTCAGTACAGTCTTTTCTAGTGGCTGCTGCTGCTGCTGGTGTTCTGCACTTTTTTTTAGATTTTGAGCCCTTTTGGGACAGGGAGCCATTTAACTTTATTATTATTATTATTATTATTATTATTATTATTATTATTATGCCTGTAAAACCACTTTGTGAACTTTTTGTTGAAAAGCGGTATATAAATACTGCTTGTTTGCTTGCTTAATAGATCCAAATGTCCAAACCTTTTCAACAGTAAATTTCAGACGTAGTTCAGAATGCAATCATGGTGTATGTTACACTGGGATATTATTTTAAATTCCTTCTTTTATATGTTTAAGACTAATCATAATTTAGAAACTGAACTCTGAATTCCAATGCCATTGAATTTTTTTTTAAATATTTAAGTATCTAAGTTTTATATCCCTTATGTTCTGTGATACAGACAAAGGTACCCTTTGATATTAATGGAATAAGATATTTTGGCTATGAATACATGCTGATCTTTCCTTTTATCATAAAACTGACTGCTAGAAGGTACGGTGTGTTCTAGATCAAAATATCCAGTATCTTCCACTCAGCCTCTCCCATGAAATCAAGCTGACAGATATGTTCAAAAGATTCCATATCTATCACTCATATTGGGTACCTGAATGTACTACTCTCCCCTGCATTGCCTTTCCTTCATTTATTGTTTTCTCCGAGAATCGCACAGTATTCTATACTAAACTTTAGAATGGCATGCTAATTTCCCATAATTCATCTAGTTTTCTAACTCTAGATGTGTGCATAGGTCATGCATTTTAGGAGGTTCCATGCCTGGAGGAATCTTCTTTTGGAAGATTGGAAGATTACATGCCTGGTAGGATGTAACACAGAAACTAACTCCTTTGCGGTAGAGTCATATGGTAATGTTTGTACTTCCCATTTGGGTTTAAAGGGAAAATAGTATCGTGATATATTATTATAAGCAATTTTTTTGCCCCTATAGGGAAGTCTGTATGGGTATACTACTTCTCTTTTAGACTACTTCTCTCAACAGCTGTATTGGGAAAGGGAATGATAAAGTATTTCTAAAGGGCTGAAATTTTCTACATTCTCCACTTACTTTTATGTGGAAAGGTGTAACAAATATGCTGGGTATCCCAGTTCAATATGGGGGTCACAGTGGTAGTGGAACATCGTAATTTTTTCAACCATAGCTTGAAGTGCATCTGTGAGCTGGCTTGTGACTGCAGCATCACGTGGTGACTTGTGTGTGGCATCATAGATAAAAATACCAGAAACAGAACATTCCGGTTTCCTCATATCAACTGCTTTTCAGTGGAAGTTCACATACTTTATTGTAAATAATCAGGTGGTGACAGATGCCGTGACATACATATGTGTGTGAACCAGTCCTATGATCAGGCACTTACGATGCCTGATGACAGGCACAGATTGTGAGGTGGGTAGGAATAGGCCTTTTTTCATAGATCCTTCCCTACAGTCATTATGCCCCAGTTGCTTTCTTCTCATTAGGGAAAAGATTAGGGACATAGTCTCCTTTTGATTCCTTCTGCACTTCTCTGTAGTACTGGTCCACATCAAGGTACAAAAGGGTGATTTATTCCCATGCATCAACCTCAGTGCCTCATAATTTTTTTTTTCAAATGGGACATCAGCATAATGTGATGTTACATATATGCTGCTCCTGTTGAGTCATCTTCTCTGACACTTCTCAGATACTTTTCTGTTGGCACTATCCATCTTCATATCCTTCCGTAGCCCTGATGCTTTTGTGAACATCATCTTTTGCTCTGAGACATTTGAGAAAACTACATTATAACTAACTGGGATCTAACTGTTTTGCAGAGTAGCAAGCATAATGTCTAATCAGCCTAGTTGCTTAAGAGAGGCATATTTATACAATCAAAAAGAAATTTAGAAAATATTTGTGATGTGCTAGTTCACATCGCATCCCTTTGCAGAAAAAGAGTGCATGTTGAGAATTGACTTCTGCAGCCAGAACTGAGTTCATGTGTTCAACTGTTAATTGGTACAAGCCAGCCTGCCATCTTTGATTACAAAATAGTACCATCACTATCAGGTATTGCATAAGGGGAAAAGTAATTAAGTAAATCTGTTTTGAAGAGCATGACTATTCATAAGTATGTTCTTTTGCTAATTTGCCACATTTGTTTCTGCCAAAGAGCATGTAATTTTTTTTTCTGTTTCAGAAAATAATTCTTCCTGATTATAGGTTGTATGTAAGTAAAATTGATAAAAATGAAATGAGAATAAAACAACTTTGATAAAATTGTGTTTTATCTAGTGAGTGCCTTCATAAGCAGCGAGTGCTGTCCACAACAAAGTGCAGCGTCTGCAAAAAAGTGCCTGGTGAAACACGCGAGTTTAGCATCTGGGTGAGTTCAGCAGCAGGGCGAGGAAGCCAGGGCCCCAGACTCTTTAAGAACATTAGAACTTAAAAACAAACATAGCCATGCAGTCAGTCAGCCAGCAGGTAGATGGGGGCTATCCAGTGTTTTGCACAGAGTGCCACATGTATGATTATATGCCTCTGGGGCATAAGTCATGGGTATGTCCTTGGTGCAAGGAGCTCCAGGAACTCAGGGAGCGAGTCTGCTCCCTAGAGGTCCTGGTTGTGGACCTGAGAGAAGCAGAGGCAGACAGAGAGGGACCACAATTAAATGAGACTTCTTGGGACTTGCAGGTTTCGTCCCACCCTCAGAGAAGCAGCTCATCAGCTGCCAGGAAAAGAAGTCTCAGGGCTGGAGGACGTCAGCCTGGAACAGAGGGAAACAGTCCTCCAGTGGGTACCTCTTCTTCCAGTGACGAGCCCCCATCCAGTTGCACTACGAATGCTCGTCAGCGGGAGGGGAGATGTGGGCTCCTTGTAATGGGTGACTCTATAGTTAGGAACATAGAGAGAGGCGTCTGTGATGTATGTGAGGATTACATGGTGACTTGCCTGCCTGGTGCGAAGGTTGTGGACGTCACGTCTCATTTAGATAGGCTAGTAGAGAGTGCTGGAGAGGAGGTAGCAGTTGTGGTGCACGTTGGCACCAACAACGTGGGGAAATGTAGCCTGGAGATCCTAGAAACTAAATTTAAGTTGCTAGGCAGGAAGCTGAAGGCCAGGACGCCTAAGGTAGCGTTCTCAGAAGTGCTACCTGTTCCACGCTCAGGGCCAGCTAGGCAGGCGGAGCTCAGGGGTCTCAATGCATGCAGGCGTGTACCTGGGCGAAACTGCGCCCAGGGCACACGACGTCATGATGTCACAACGTCATGACGTTTGGTGGGCTTGGGGTGCGCGCCGGCTGCTCCCTTCCTGGGCTGCAGCTGGAGTGTTTAAAGCTCCCCAGCGACAGCCCGGGACGGGAGCTGCCAGCGCGCGTCCCGGCTCGGGGCGCGCAGCGGCTGCTTCCTTCCCCAGGCTGCCGCTGGGGTGCTTTAAGTACTCCAGCCGCAGCCCAGGAAGGGAGCAGCCGGCACGCATCCCGGCTTGGGGCGCGCGGCGGCAGCTTCTTTCCCCCCGCTGCTGCTGGGGAGCTTTAAGCGCCCAAGCGACAGCCCGGGACGGGAGTTGCCGGCGCACGTCCCGACTTGGGGCATGCGGCGGCAGCTTCCTTCCCCCCGATGCCGCTGGGGCGCTTTAAGTGCCCCAGCAGCAGCCCGGGATGGGAGCTGCTGGCGCACGTCCTGGCTCGGGGCGCGGGGCGGCAGCTTCCTCCCCCCCCATCGCTGGGGCGCTTTAAACGTCACAGCAGCAGCCTGGGATGGGAGCTGCTTAAAGCACCCCAGCGGCAGGCCCAGACGCCTGCCCGCACGGGCAAATTTGCGGGCGGGGCGGGGTGCCATGCCAACGGCGCCCCCCACCTAATGGTGCCCCAGGGCTCGTGCCCTGTGGCGCCATACCCTCGTGATGCCTCTGAATGCATGGATGAGACGGTGGTGTTGGGAGGAGGGGTTTCGATTTGTTAGGCACTGGGGAACGTTCTGGGACAAGCCAGGCCTATACAAGAGGGACGGGCTTCACTTGAACCAGAATGGAACCAGGCTGCTGGCACATAACATTAAAAAGGTGGCAGAGCAGCTTTTAAACTGACTCCTGGGGGAAAGCTGACAGGTTTGGAACTCCTCGTCCCTATGGAAGGAGGAGGAGGGTGGAGGAGTACCACAGAGTAATATCAGAGTACGAAATAGGACTGCAAGTGGGACAGTTGGTCTAGTAGAAAAAGAGGCAAGGTGAATGGACAAAATAAGGGTCCATACTTGGGGAAACCCCTGTATAGGTGGTATTATGCAAATGCCTGAAGTCGCCAAGCAAAGATGGGGGAACTGGAATGGTTGGTGGCTAGGGAAAACATTGATATAGTGGGCATAACAGAAACCTGGTGGAGTGCAGAGAACCAGTGGGATACCGCAATCCCAGGCTATAAACTCTATAGGAGGGACAGGGAAGGGCATGTTGGTGGTGAGTTGGCCATCTGTCAGAGAAGGGGTAGAATCCAACAGAGTAGAAATTGAAGGTGGGCCTGACTCCACCATAGAGTCACTGTGGGTTAAACTACCAGGTCAAAAGAGCGATGTAATAGTGGGGGGGGGTGCTATCATCCTCCAGATCAAAAACTTGAAGGGGACCTTGAAATGAGGAAACAAATCAGGGAGGTGACCAAGAAAGATAGGGTTGTAATCATGGGGGACTTTAAATATCCTCATATTGACTGGGTCAACTGGTGCTCTGGTCAAGAAAGAGACCAGATTCCTTGATGTGCTGAATGACTGCCTTAGAGCAGCTAGTCATGGAACCCAGCAGAGGACTGGCGACTCTGGATTTAATATTGAGTGGTATTTGGGACGTAGTTAGGAATGTCAATGTTACTGAGCCATTGGGGAACAGTGACCATGCTGCGATTGGTTTCACCATGCATGTCCAAGAAAGAGGGCAGAGCAAATCTGACACAAAAACCCTCGACTTTCGAAGGGCGGATTTCTCTCAAATGAGGAGGCTAGTTAGAAAGAAATTGAAAGGGAAGGTAAAAAGAGTCCAGTCCCTCCAGGCTGCGTGGAGGCTGTTTAAAATAACAGTAGTAGAGGCCCAGCAGAAGTGTATACCATGAAGAAAGAAGGGCTCGACTAGGTCCAGGAGGGTGCCTGCATGGCTGACAAATAAAGTGAGAGACCGTAAAGAGCAAGGAAGCTTCTTTCCAATTTTTTTCCCAATTTCAATAACCTTTATTGGCATAAACAAACAAAAGAAAAAGTCCAGGGGGAAACAGTATATAAACTGGTTATAAGGAGAGGGTAAGGAAAGAAGAATGTAAAATTGGAAGGATTATAGTGTAAGAGTTAATTTCAGAATTTCAGCTAGGAAACCAGCCACAGATGCTGTGATAGGGGGATAGCGATCAGACAATAGAATAGGGAAGGGGTCTGCGAAGGAGGTAGAAAAAGAAGAAAGCCAAGGTTCAAGATAGATATTGCGGAAATTTTGATGGGATGGACAGCGAAGAAGAATATGATCCAGAAGCTTCTTTCCATAAATGGCAGTCTTGCCCCAGTGAGGAGAATAAAAAAGAACATAAACTTTGGCAAAAGACATTTAAGAGGGTGATATGGGAGGCCAAGAAAGACTTTAAGGAACCCATGGCCAGAAACATAAAGGGGAACAATCAAAGCTTCTTCAAATATGCTAGAAGCAAGAAACCTGCCGGAGAGGCGGTCAGCACATTGGACAGTGTGGGAGGGACAGAGGAGATAAAAGGGGACTTGGAGATGGCAGAGAAATTAAATGAATTATTTGCGTCCATCTTCACGGCAGAACACCTTGGGCAGATATCACTGCCCAAATGGCCTCTCCTAACTAAGGATTTAAATAAGATAATTGTTAATAAACAAGATGTTTTAGATCAAATTGATAAATTAAATATAAATAAGTCACCAGGCCCAGATGGCGTCCACCCAAGACTTATCAAGGAATTAAAGAATGAAGTTGCCAACCTCTTAACTACAGTATGCAACTTGTGCCTTCAAACAGCCAGGATACCATAGTATTGGAGGATAGCCAATATCACGCCAATCTCTAAAAAAGGGAGAAGGGGGGACCCTGGAGTCTACAGTCCAGTCAGCCTAATGTCTATTCCAGGTAAGTTGGTGGAAAGCCTCATCAAAGATAAAACCCTAAAACACGTAGAGGAACAAGTGTTGCTGAAAGAAAGTCAGCATGGCTTCAGTAAGGGTAAGTCTTGCCTCACAAACCTTTTAGAATTCTTTGAAAAGGTTAACAGGCACATGGATGTAGGTGAACCTGTGGATATCATATATCTGGATTTTCAGAAGGCATTTGACACAGTTCCCCACCAAAGGCTGCTGAGGAAACTTCACAGTCACGGAATAAGAGGGCAGGTCCTCTTATTGATTCAGAATTGGTTGAGGGTGAGGAAAAAGAGAGTGGGGGTCAATGGGCAATTTTCACAATGGAGAGAGATGAAAAGCAGAGTGTCCCAAGGATCTGTCTTGGCGCCGATGCTTTTCAACTTATTCATAAGTGACCTGGAGACTGGCATAAGTAGCGAGGTGGCCAAGTTTGCGGATGACACAAAACTTTTCCGGGTGGTGAAAACCAGAAGGTATTGTGAAGAGCTCCAGAAGGACCTCTCCAAGTTGGGGGAAATGGGCAGCCAAATGGCAGATGCGTTTCAACGTAGACAAGTGTAAAGTGACACACATTGGGGCAAAAAATCAAAACTTCACCTATAGGCTAATGGGTTCTGTCTGTGACAGCTCAGGAGAGAGATCTTGGGCTGCTGGTGGACAATGACATCTGAACCCCAGTGAATTTTGCCTTTTGAAGTATTTCTAAATAAGGATGATAATGAAAAATAATAATAAAATATTGATCCTGATTTATAGTACAAAATTAGGTCTTTCAGTCGGTTTACAAAAATAACGGTTACATTACAATAAAATACTTAAAGACACCATTAAATCCTGAAAACATACTCAAGTCAGCATAAAAATAATATTCAAAATAGCAAAAATGGAAGCAGTAGCTATAGTAGCTCTTAGTTTACCCAAAGCTCTAGTAAAGTGTGTGCGTGTATGTGTGCGTGTGTGTGTGAGAGGGAGAGACATATATATGCAAACACAGAGAGCGAAAGAGAGAGGTGTGTCCAATGGCCCCATGCCAGGTGTAGTGATGTAACAACATTACATTGTCACATGACATCGTGACATCACTTCTGGGCTATTTTGTGATGTAGCTGCTTGCTCCCCATTCCTTCTCCTGTGGAGCCTCCAGAAGAGAAGGAATGGGGCAGCAGTCAAGATCGTGAGGTGGCTGCTACCAGCACCCTCCTTCTTCTCTAGAGAGGATTCATCTTCCAAGGAAAGACACATTTATGCAAATCCAAATCCATTCACTCTCCCAAATTTTGCCATGGCTCAAAGAAACAAATTGTCC
This sequence comes from Lerista edwardsae, assembly GCA_029204185.1. Taxonomy (NCBI): domain Eukaryota; kingdom Metazoa; phylum Chordata; class Lepidosauria; order Squamata; family Scincidae; genus Lerista; species Lerista edwardsae. The sequence continues at coordinate 9,833,381 of JAJKFI010000032.1, forward strand.
TCTCACATGGGGAAGCAAAGCACTTGCAAGTTGTGCTCAGGGCTCATCCAAAGGAAGGGGGAGAATTGGGAGGCGAGAGAAGGAGGAGGAGTTTTCTTTGCCAGCAGCTCCTGGTTCACAGTGCAGAGTTCCAGTCCTGCCCAATAGGAAGCCCACATGGCTCTGACTGATGGGTCTGACCATGAGTTCCCTGCTGGGGATGTTGCCATCCTAACTTGATAGGGTTAACTCCAGAGCCTGGGTGCAACAAGTTGCTGTGTCTTCCCCAACGCTTGTCCTGACATTCCCTGGATGGGAGCTTCTTTTGGGGCAGGTGGTGTGGACTGATGGTTGAGTCACTGGTACTGCTAAGCAGGAGAATTCATGGTCTTGTTTTTGGATGGGCAACAGAATGTCAGGCTGTGATAAGCTGCTGTACCCCATTGTGGCAGGACAGAGTTGCTGTTGAGCTGAATCTTCTGGGACTGAAGATTCAGTGAATCAGAGAATACTGTATGAAAAACCTATTGAAAAAGTGTGGTTTAGATTAGCCAGGGGCATTTGCTATGCCATGGGAAAGGTGGAATATGAATTATTCAAATAAATAAAATAAGTAAATCTCTAGAGCGGTAATTCTACCACTCCTATTCTCTCTGCACCCCAGCTAATTCCAGTCAAGGAGGTGAGCAAGATCTGGATGGTGTAGCTGGAATGCAGTGGCTGCAAAAATTGTGCCTCCTCTTGACGTAGCACCCAGGGAAGGTGCCTCAGGCTCTGCCCTAGTTATGCCTTCATGCACTTGTGTGCATGTACACACGTACACACACACACACACACACACACACACACACACACACACACACACACCCCTTCCTGAATAGCCAGGAGCTAGCTAAGCACATTTCATGGAGTGAATGAAATAAAACAAAGACTGATTGTTATTTTCTGATCTGTGAGTTCTTTCTGTTCAGTGACATACTAGCTGTGACATCAGAGAAGTCTGTAAGTCAGCACTTCAGCTTCATTTTATTTAAATGATCTCTTTAAGTATTGGCTGAGCTGCTCTGTTGTCATGGTTTGTCCACAGACAATCCAACTGAATTAATATATCTGACTGCAAATATCCATTGACTTCCTTTATACCAGGGGTTCTCAAACTTACAGTTGTAGCAATTTTTGTATTGATTATCACTTTGCATGTGTTATAAAGATATGTAAGTTTTTAAAATTGCACCATTACAACTGGTTTTAAGAGTAACTGTCCCTATTCACCCCAGCACAGTGTCTTTTCTAGTGGCTGTTGCTGGTGGTGTTTTGCATTTTTTTTTTTAGATTGTGAGCCCTTTTGGGACAGGGAGCCATTTAACTTTATTATTACTAGCCTGTAAACTGCTTTGTGTTGAAAAGCAGTATATAAATACTGTTGGTTGACTGATTTCTCTTTTCTCCCCTGGGCCACTTGGACTTCGGGATGCTGGGAGGGATTGCATTAGGAGGAAGGAAATGCTGAGGGAGTGGTGCTTCCCCTGGTTTCTCCAGGGCTCAACCTGGGCAATGGCGACCTCAGACAAGGTCAAGGGAGGGGATCTCAGCACCCTTGGTCCTCCTCCCTGGCTGTATCTCTTAAACGGGTTCACTGGCATGCCAGCCTTTGCACAGAGCAGAAGCCTCACCAACTCTGAGTGTTATCACAGCCCTGCCCTGAAGATTTTGCCTGAAGGCGGCACTGTTTTGAACTGGCTCTCACCTTAAGACCCAGTGGACCATAAGATGGCACTTTGTGTCTTGAACCTACCTACTCCCTTTATGATGCCTGTGCACTGTGATCAGCACAGGCTTTCCTTGGCTCAGCAGAGTTGCCAGCTGCTGTTGAGTCAGCGCTGTTTTTAGGATTGAGTCCAGCAACTGGCACAATGCCACTGATAGTGGCAGTGTACCAGTGCAAAGAGACCATTGTTCCTAATCCGATGACCAAGTATCCACTTCCACAGGATTAGCCTAAAGGGCCTTGTCTATGCAGTTCACAATTTGTTCAGTATTTTGCTATCTTTTTAGATTGGATAACTTAGATTTTAGGTAAGCGGACATAATTTTTGGCCATGGAGGAAGGCAGGACAGGAGGGAACAAATCATAGTCATATTGTCTATCAGAAATCTTATTTTTATTGATTTTGTTATTTTCAGAATTGTTAGTATTTTTTTTTTGTTTTTTTTGTTTTGTTCAGTCGCTAAGTCGTGTCCGACTCTTCGCGACCCCATGGACCACAGCACACCAGGCCTCCCTGTCCTCCACTAGCTTCCGGAGTTCGCCCAATTTCATGTTCATCGCTTCGGTGACACTATCTAACCATCTCATCCTCTGTCGCCCCCTTCTCCTTTTGCCTTCAATCTTTCCCAGCATGAGGGTCTTTTCTAAAGAGTCCTCTCTTCTCATGAGGTGGCCAAAGTATTGGAGCTTCAGCTTCAGGATTTGTCCTTACAGGGAGCAATCAGGCTTGACTTCCTGGAGGATGGACCGATTGGACCTCTTTGCAGTCCAGGGGACTCTCAAGAGTCTTCTCCAGCACCATAATTCGAAAGCATCTATTCTTCGGCGCTCTGCCTTCCTTATGGTCCAGCTCTCACAGCCATACATAGCTACTGGGAAAACCATCGCTTTGACTATGCGAACCTTTGTTGGCAGGGTGATGTCTCGGCTTTTGATTAAGTTGTCTAAGTTCGCCATAGCTTTCCTCCCAAGAAGTAAACGTCTTTTAATTTCATGGCTGCAGTCACCATCTGCGGTGGTCTTGGAGCCCAGGAAGATAAAGTCTGTCACTGCTTCCATTTCTTCCCCTTCTATTTGCCAGGAAGTGATGGGAGTGGTGGCCATGATCTTAGTTTTTTTAATGTTGAGCTTCAAGCCAATTTTTGCACTTTCCTCTTTCACCCTCATCAGCAGGTTCTTTAAGTCTTCCTCACTTTTTGCCATTAGAGTGGTGTCATCTGCATATCTGAGGTTGTTGATATTTCTCCCAGCAATCTTGATTCCAGCTTGTGAATCATCCAGCCCTGCCTTCCTCATGATGTACTCTGCATATAAGTTAAATAAGCAGGGTGACAGTATACAGCCTTGTCGTACTCCTTTCCCAATTTGAAACCAGTCGGTTGTTCCATGTCCAGTTCTAACTGTTGCTTCCTGGCCCACGTACAGGTTTCTCAGAAGACAGATCAGGTGGTCTGGTACTCCCATCTCTTCAAGAACTTGCCACAGTTTGTTGTGATCCACACAATCAAAGGCTTTAGCATAGTCAATGAAGCAGAGGTAGATGTTTTTCTGGAACTCTCTGGCTTTCTCCATGATCCATCGAATGTTGGCAATTTGATCTCTAGTTCCTCTGCCTCTTCGGAAACCAGCTTGTACATCTGGTAGTTCTCGATTCACATACTGCTGAAGCCTAGCTTGTAGGATTTTGAGCATCACCTTGCTAGCATGTGAAATGAGTGCAATGGTGCGGTAGTTCGAGCAATCTTTGGCATTGCCCTTCTTTGGGATTGGAATGTAAACTGATATTTTCCAGTCTTGTGGCCACTGCTGGGTTTTCCAAATTTGCTGGCATATGGAGTGCAGCACTTTGACAGCATCATCTTTTAAGATTTTCAGTAATTCCGCTGGAATGCTGTCACCTCCACTAGCTTTGTTGTTAGTGAGGCTTTCTAAAGCCCACTTGACTTCACACTCCAGGATGTCAGGTTCGAGCTCAGTGACCGCACCATTGTGGTTATCAGGAACATTGAGATCGGCCTTATAGAGTTCCTCTGTGTATTCTTGCCACCTCTTCTTAATCTCATCTGCTTCTGTTAGGTCCTTGCCGTTTTTGTCCTTTATTGTGCCTACCTTAGCATGAAATTGTCCTTTGACATCTCCAATTTTCTTGAAAAGATCTCTAGTCTTTCCCATTCTATTGTTTTCCTCTATTTCTTTGCATTGCTCATTGAGGAAGGCCTTCCTATCTCTCCTTGCTGTTCTCTGGAAATCTGCATTCAGTTGGGTATATCTTTCCCTTTCTCCCTTGCTTTTGGCTTCCCTTCTTTCCTCAGCTATTTTTAAAGCCTCTTCAGATAGCCACTTTGCCTTCTTGCATTTCTTTCTCTTTGGGATGGTTTTAGTTGCTGCTTCCTGTACAATGTTACAGACCTCCGTCCAAAGTTCTTCAGGCACTCTGTCTACCAAATCTAAGCCTCTAAATCTATTTGTCACCTCCACTGTATATTCGTTTGGGATCTGATTTAGGTCATACATGGAGGGCCTAGTGCTTTTCCCTACTTTTTTAAGTTTAAGCCTGAATTTTGCAATAAGAAGCTCATGATCTGAGCCACAGTCAGCTCCAGGTCTTGTTTTTACTGCCTGTATAGAGCTTCTCCACCTTTGGCTGCAAAGAATGTAATCAATCTGATTTTGATGTAGACCATCTGGTGAAGTCCATGTGTACAGTCGCCGTTTGTGTTGCTGGAAAAGGGTGTTTGCTATGACTAATGTGTTCTCCTGACAAAACTCTATCAGTCTTTGCCCTGCTTCATTCTGTACTCCAAGACCAAACTTGCCTGTTACTCCTATTACCTCTTGACTACCTACTTTAGCATTCCAATCCCCTATGATGAGAAGGACATCTTTTTGGGGTGTTAATTCTAGAAGCTGTTCTAGGTCTTCATAGAAACGGTCAACTTCTTCCTCTTCAGCACCAGTGGTTGGGGCATAGACTTGGATTACTGTGATGTTGAAAGGTTTGCCTTGGATCCGAATTGAAATCATTCTATCACTTTTGAGATTATACCCCAGTACTGCTGTTCTCACTCTCTTGTTCACTATGAAGGCTACTCCATTTCTTCTAAGGGATTCCTGCCCACAGTAGCAGATATAATGGTCATCTGAATTAAATTCTCCCATTCCTGTCCATTTTAGTTCACTAACTCCCATGATGTCGATGTTCAGCCTTGACATCTCACGTTTGACTACATCTAACTTACCTTGATTCATAGATCTGACGTTCCAGGTTCCTATGCAGTATTGCTCTTTGCAGCATTGCACTTTCCTTTCACTTCCAGACACATCCACAGCTGAGCTTCCTTCCGGTTTTGGCCCAGCTACTTCACTCTTTCTGGAGCTACTAGTACTCGTGTTCTGCTCTTCCCCAGTAGCATAATGGACACCTTCCAACCTGAGGGTCTCATCTTCCAGTGTCATATCGTTTAGCCTTTTAGTTTTGTAATCCATGAGGTTTTCTTGGCAAGAGTACTGGAGTGGGTTGCCATTTCCTTCTCCAGCGGATCACGTTTAGTCAGAACTCTCTACTATGACCTGTCCATCTTGGGTAACCCTACATGGCATAGCTCACAGCTTCATTGAGCTACTCAAGCCCCTTCGCCACGACAAGGCAGTGATCCATGAAAGGGCGTTAGTATTTAAGATTGATATTTTGTAAGATGCAGATATGCATTTGCGTATATAAAATGAATTAAGAATTATTTTCATTTGCTTATTGCTGTATCCTACCTTCCAGGAACTAATTCAGTGCTGAACTGAATATGAATTAGTGCTAGTTGGCAATCTTTTTAAGTAGCTGATGGGTCAAAGATGTACCAACTCAGTTGCCCTATCAGATGGAGAGGGGACTGACTGGCCTATGGATATAGTGCAGAAAGACCGTTGGCACATTACACAGTACTCAGGTACGAATTGCACCTGTGTTGAATGTGAGAGATGAAAGAACTGTTTCCAGTCCACTTCTGCACAGGCAACCCAATCCTAAATAAGGTTGGCATAACAGGGCTGTATATCCTAAAGCCCATTAGGAGGCGGCAGCAGCAGCGAAGTGTAGGCCAATGGGAGGTTTTCTCCTTACACCCGCATAAGCCCCAGTCATTCCAATGGGGCTGCTCAGATCTGCGCCTGCTGTTTTCCAGGCACAGGTGCACATGCACAGGAACAGTCTGAATCGGGACCGCCGAGGCTGGGGACAGGGTTTAGGATTAGGCACTACAGCCGTCCTGTGTTACAACCCCCATCTCTGTCCACTGCGCCGCCTAATTATGCTCCCGGCATGCCTCTGGAATGCCCTCAGCAAGGCCCAGCACCGACTGCACGCCACTGACACTGGCTGTACCGCTGACGCTGATGTGCTTGACGGCATGTTTGCGACAGCGTTTGGCTGGCGCAAGAGCATAGTGCCAGTGCAACAGGGGTATAAGATTGCACTCTGAGCCTGCCTTCTAATGACAGGGTTAATGTAATGTGAACTGGAGCTATCCCAGTGAGAATCTTGCCTCTGCCATGAATTCAGTAGGTGACTATAGGCAAGTTTTTCCCTCTCAGCCCAGTTAGTTATTATTGCCAGTTCCCCAAGGCAATAATAATACTTCCTTTACTACGTTCTTGTAAGAGCGCCATCAAGGTTGCATGTGAAGTACTTTGAAGGCTCAAAAGCACTTTTTAATTTTAATGGGATATAGTGTGAAACCTAGTTCTTCTAAAACCAGTAGGAGTCTTGCTACTGATATCAGAGACAGATAAACTGCAGTCATTATTAATATATTTCCTGGGAAGACTAAAAGCCAACTGTCTTTCCTGAGGCTGTTTGAGCCCACAGTGTTCAGGAATTCTGTCAGTAGATTTTCCTGTTCTAAAATGCATGCTTAAAAGTTTAGAACAGCTTTGGCTTGCTATAACACTTTAATTAACTTTTGTTATAGATTTCTTTTTCTTTTTTTACTATTTTACACATTTCAAGTACACTAGTCAACACAATTCCGCATAACTAGAAAAATGATTTGGTGATGGTTGAATAAACGTTCTGGGCCTTAAGGATCTGGTGTGTCATGTCTCTTTCTACAGTTGGCATTTGACATCTTGTCTGGAACAAGGAATCCTAGATGCGTGCAAAACTGCTAAGCGGATACACTTGTCACTCTTCAGTTGAAAATGAGACTTTTCAGAGATTTGAAGTTTAGTAGTGAAGACAGTAAAAGACTGTGAACATGTTATTGATTGACAACCTTAGATAGGATCAAATTGCTGCATTTTACTTATTGTGCAGTCCTATTCAGATATGATAACCCATCAATGCTAATGCAATGTCTGTCATATCCTAAGCCCATCGCAGTAATGCTGGTGTAGCCTTCCATAGTAAGGCTGACAATATTGATGGACACTCCAGTGCATCCTGTCAGGATGGTATATCATCACCACATCCACCTAGCCACAATCACAGCAGCCAGAGAAGTGCCACTAGGGTGAAACAAGTAGGGGGCAGGTGCAGGGCCAATGAGCTGCCACTGTTGGGGGAAATCTGCCTGGCCAGCTACTAGAAATGAACAAGACGCACCACCCCCAACCAATGGGGAGATGCCCAAGACACCATGCATTGAGAGGGAGAGGGAGAGAGGTGTCACAGCATCCCCACTTCATACAGGTGCTACTGTAGTATTAGTAGCAAAGGGGCAAAAGCAAAAAAGTGGTACGAATCATTGCACTCCAAGTTCTCTTGTCCCACTAACACACATCCCAGAAGCAGAGCAGAGGAAGGCTAGAAAGATAGCTTTCTTGGAGGACAACATTTGAAGCACACACCCCCATGACAGCCTCCCATGAGAAGAGTTTGAATTCTTCACCCACCGGGTGGGCATTCACCTACTGAAAGTATTCCTTTTGCCAGGATGGGACTGGGGCGAGACACAAAAGAAGCCTTCACAGCACTCAGGGAAAGCAGGGAGCTGGTAACATACTACACAAAGATGCAGGCTATACAAGGCAGGTTTGAACCCAGCCAAAGGGGTTGTTTCACCCTGCAAAGAAATCACTTCTTGTATGACTGGCCAGAAACACCCACAGCAGGGGAAAAAAGAAGAGGAAAGGTAGGGAAGAGCTAGAATCCACACTAGCCATGCCAAAAAGCAGCTTTCTCACCACTCAGCCACAGCTGGAGACACAAATTGTATTCTGGACCCCTTTTTTGCTCCTGAGGTCCATCATGGCTGCAACTCAGTGGCAGACCTGGGGGCTCACCAGTCCTGGGGCAAACCCCCAGTTGGTGGCACCCCAATCTAGAAGTAGCTGTGGCAACATCATTGCGTCACCACAGTTACTTCCTGAAAGTGCTGCCCACATGAGCACCACTTCCAGCAGTACAAGGTCACTCCCTGTGAGTGGCTTCTTCATGCCGCTACAAAGAGTGGCTGGTGGTAGTGGCGGCAGGGGGGAGGATTGTGGTGCCGCCCTCTGCAGGGTGGCGCCTGGGTTTTTTTGCCCCCCTTGACCCCTATGTACACCACTGCTGCAACTGAGTCACAAAAAGGTGCACACTGCATGCTATTTTAGGGGAGTCAACCTGAAGGCCAATGGAAGGTGAATAAAAAATATTTTTACTTGTCTCTGTATAAGCCTTCAGACCACCTATCAAATCTCCTTGGACATATGCCACCTATTTTTGTGGTGTATAACTGAAGACCAAAAGGAGGCAAAAAGGATTTATAAAGAGGAGATTAGATGTACTGTATGTGACTGCTACTGAACCTACCTCCCCTCTCTCCCTTTCCTGGTTCCCCCCCAAAATTCTCCGCTCCTCCTTCTCTCAACCCACAGCTTAACATCATGTTTTGTGATGCTGTAAGTCGAGCTGTGCTGCCAGAACATAAGTACAATTGGGCCACTATAGCATCAATAATTGGCACGTCAACGTCTTCAGGATAGATAATTCTATAATTTTGAGGGCCATTGACGTTTACCAGACCACCAGTTTTCAGCAATGACTGTTTTGATAGCTGTCAGCAAAAATAGGTTCACTTTAGCTAGGACAAATGTGTGTCTTCTAATCTGGGAGTGAGCTCATTTCAGTCTTGTATTGTCCAATTATTATTTTGTTGCTAAAATCCCCATAGTCCACCAATACAAAGTGTGTTACATTTTCAAAGTGTGCACGTACATGACTTCTTAACCGTTAAGGCATAAATAATCCCTGATTCATGATCCCAAATAGGTCCTTTTTCTTGAGAACAGAAGGTATTAAACTAGACCAAATTAATATTTACCGAGGTGAGCATTCATTCCAAGAACCCCACCAAACAAGATGATTCATGAACAGTTAGGCTCCCTGCCCAGTCACCAACTATCTTCTGCCCATGCCTGCTCTGGGTAATTCAAAAATAGTGGGAATTAGAATGACCACTTCAAACCACGGTGGATGAGGATTGTACTGTAGATATGTGGAATATGTCTGGCAGCAGAGGGCAGCATGCTGACACATGCTTGAAGAGAGAAACAATTGCAAGGAGAGGGGGAACTGGGTTCATCCCAGTTCTTCTCTCAGAGTTTTCTTTTGGCAACATCTGAGTTCATCTCTTTGCTGCTGAAAGAATTGTATGGGAAGGGAAATTGAGCTTTTCTGTGAATTTTCACAGAGCAACACTTCTTAAAAATAAAATTAAACTGTGAAAAAGTTGACAAAATGGAGAAAGTATGACGGCAGAGGTTGTGGGGAGTTGTCTCTGGTGATACCAGAGGCAGTGTCTGAAATGTGATGTTGTCATTCACCTGTGTGCTGGCATAAAGGAGAAAAGCTTGCTCAAGTCACCTACAGCCCTTTCAGGCCCCTAGGATGCCAAATCCTGGACTAGATAATCTTGTAAGATCTACTGTGGCCCAAGTATGGTGGTTGTTTTTCCATTGCTACCAATACCAATTGCCGATGTTTTTCCATTGCTTCACTTGACATACTGGCATATTGAATCAATGGTGTGTGCAAGAGTGAGCATTTCAGAATAATTTTGAATACTTTCCATTGCATTTGTTAATGAATTATCCTATTAAAAATCAATTATTTCTGTCTGTGTGCCAGGTATTGTTGTTCAGTATTCATGTGGGCATAAAGAATGCTCAAGTTTTTCTCTCGGAGTTTAAGCACCTTAATCAGGTCATAAAACTATAGAATTAAGAGGGGACAAAAGTCCATCTAGTTCAACCCCTGTGATTTTGGAGTATTCATCAGCAATTCTGTAAATGGACCTAGGTCACCGTGTACTACTAGGAGAAAGGAGATGTACTGCAGATGGTGCTTGGTGGGTAGAAAGTTCCAGGTAATCCTTCCCTTTGATTTTAGTATCAGAAAAATGTAAACCACACACTGTTGATGTGGCTGGGATGTGTATGGAGGTAGGACTTGCGTTTTGCAGGAACATTTGCCGTGTGTGTAAAATGATAGATGGGTGTTACAAAGTAATCCAATGACAGCGATGGGAAGTTGTTACCTCCCTGCAACAGTGTCTGTGCTTTCATAGGAATGAAAGGCAACCATTCACTTATATGGCAGAAAGTAAGTTGGATCTCTTGGAGACAACTGTGTGGTTGAGGCTAAACTGACTAAAATGACCGCAGCCATTGTGAATCAAGTTGTATCTACTGAACAGCCCTGCCTCTTCATTTACATAGTTCTCTGGGTTCAACATCTTGGGCATATGAGAGTGTGATAGAAAGTTGGGATATACATTTGCAAATCTGAGGAAAAGAAATATGTAATGTTCAACATCTGCCTGTCACTCTTACCTGGAAGTAATTTCCCCTAATATCCCCACTTGGCAATTAGTTCCTGGTCACATACAAGAAAACCACTTACAATACACGCACTATGAACTTATGTTGACATAATGTGTTTGGAAATGTCTGTGTAATTGCCGATGCAAGAATAACCTTGTTTCCTTTTAACCTGAATCATAGGCATAGTCCTTGCCTTTCTGATCTTCTTGTTGGCTTAGGTTATTTAGTAGCACAGCAGTGACTTTTCTGCCTATTTGAAAATACATGCAGAATTTCAAATTGAGTAGCTTGAAATCTGTATATATAAAAGTCACTGACTCATCAATGAATTCCTTATTTCCCATTCAACAAGAAAGCTGAAGTTTGGCATGATTGTTGCATACGGTTCACTAATATAAACTATGCTGTGAGTCAGATTGTGCTTTATGTAGAAGGCCCATGAGGTATTGAGCTAATGCGGTGATAAGCACAGATCAGACAGTCAACTATCCTGTTGAATTCCTCAACACACTGAGGGCACAATCCTAACAAACTTTCCAGCACCAGGGTTAGGGCAGTAAGGGAACAAACATTTCCTTACATTGAGGAAGGCTTTGTGATTACTACTCTATTGCAGAATGCACCACAGGCCCCATTGGCATAGCTATGTCAGTACTGGAAAATTTGTTAGAATTGTGCACTGAATCCCCTTGGAATGCCAGCTCACTATCTTACGTTAAATGTTGGCACACCTATAATGTTGTAACATAATTTGAATCCATCGAAACGTTGTAATGGCACAAGGCTTCAAATCAAGGTCCTCCAGTTCAATGTCATTGAGGCTACAATATTTTGTCAAACCAGCTTTTCACATTTAAAAGACTGTAATTTCTGTTCAAAGTAGGCTTTGATGTGACTATCAATAGTCCCAGGGACAGCCCTTAAAGCAGGCAATTTTATGTAGTGTGTTCAAGAGTTAGTAAAACAAATAACTTGTGGCCAAATCCATTCTGGTCTTGGTTGACTCTTTATAGCATTGGGAAAGGCACTCTGGAAGCATGCAGAGCCATGTGCTTCTATGCTACCACCACAGCAGGCCAGGTGAACCCTGTGCATGGTAATGGCAAAGAGGAGGTGGAATGGGGTGGGTCTGAGGGAGGGCTGGGGGTAGGAGAAGGTGGCACCACTATGCCCAAGTGCACAGACCCATTCTGCAACTGGGCAGTGACATAACTCCTTGTGAGGCTGCCTCTGGACATTCGACAATCACATCATTACAACAGGTGTCACATCACATCACCGCTTAACACCCAGGTTGCCAAGCTCCGAGCTGCATGGAGCTTGACTGAGAAGTGTAGGTCACATGCCTTAAAATGAACACTGGTGGCGCCCCACTTAGGCAACTTGTGCTGGATGCTATTTCCTCCAGAACCAGCCAGAACACCCACTTTGTATTGGCAATCACAGGGCTTACTGAGGGGTAAGGGAAAATGTGTACCCTTTCCCTTCCTAATTATAAGTCTTTTTCCCTTTTGATTGCCCCATCAACACCTTTGCATACAGTGCATCCTCTTTTGGTTAGGATTGGGCTGTTGGTGGTAATAGCACTAGAAGGTAAAACAGTGAATGCTGTCTACACTGCATGTATGAAGCTACACAATTCTTCAACAGGATATAAAGTACAGGTGAACCCATGATATCTCATGAATTCTGGACCTGCAGATTTCAGAATCCATGGGTCCCAAATCCACAGGAGAGGAACCTACCTAAACCCTCTGAAGGTGACTAGAGTTGAGGCCTGCAAGGCCATGCACATTAGGCAGCTAAGAATGCCTGTTTTGAGCAAAAACCATTACCTCCGTTACTGTGCCCTAATAAGGCATTCTGAAGGGCTTCCCCGGGCACTTGCATGTGGCCTCTGCAGGCCTCAGAAAAATCATCTGGTCAGGTTCTGAATGTGAGGGTGTCCCAAATTTTCCGAGTTTGAATAGCAGTAGATTTCAGTTCTGTGGGACCTGGAATGGAATCCCAGAGGATAACAAGGGCCACCTGTAAAAAAAGTTTTTAATCTGTCCAAAGAACAAGTACGTCAGCTTGAGTTCTATACAAGAGAATAGGAAGCATGATGTAGAGAAGCCCTCGGGTATAAATGTTGTATTCAAATCAAGGTGCACCCTTGTTGTCGTCTGTCTTCTCATACTTGACATTTTCCTGTATCCCTTTCCTTTTTCCACCCCTTCTCTTCCAGCATTCTTTACCTCTGCCTCCTAAGCAATTGCCCCCTATTTGTGGCAACCTCCTTTTCTTCATTCTCCTCACATTTCAAACCCCACCAATCTCCTCATTACATAGTTCTATTTTCACCTTGGTTTTAGTCAAGGTCTCATAAAATCCTTTCTCAGAACAGCAATTCGATGAATCACAGGAACACAGGGCTTGTGTCCGGAACACACAGTCATGGCTGGCAAGCTCAGGCTACAGCTCAGGATGAGGTCTTTCTTGGACACAAAAATCCATAAGGAAATGAACTGCGAATTTTCCTTTAGGCAAAGATTCTTGCTGTAATCTTAACTCTGTGGCCTTTAAGACTTCATAGCTAATTGCAAGTTGAAGACACCAAATGCACCTGCAGTGAAATGACATATTTTAAAAGAATAACTGAGAAGTGTCAGAACCCCAGGAGATTATACTGATCATTTTTATTTTATTTGAAATTGTATATTTTTTTAAAGACTCTCTCCAGTATTGAGTGAATGTGCTTGGAATTGTTTTTATGCCACAACATTTCAGATCAATGCAACTCGCCTCAACTTTTTTCCTTCTGTTTGGTTCTTGCCATTTCTGCAGTAACTAGGTGTGCTAACTGCACTGTACTGCCACTGTACTGTGCGGACCTGGCTACAGTAACCTGTGCCCTAGTGACATCTAGATTAGATTATTGCAATGCGCTCTACGTGGGGCTGCCTTTGAAGACGGTCCGGAAATTACAACTAGTACAGAATGCGGCTGCTTGGGTGGTTGCTGGGGCACATCGGTTTGACTCTGTCGAGCCGATGCTTCGCCGACTACACTGGCTGCCGGTTCTGTTCCGGGCCCAATTCAAAGTGCTAGTTTTGACTTTTAAAGCCCTTTACAGCTCGGGTCCAGGGTATTTGAGGGACCGCCTCTTCCCATATAATCCTGCCCGTACTCTTAGATCATCGGGGGGGGGGGCTTTTGACTATGCTGCCACCAGGAGAGGTGAGAGGGATGGCGGCCAGGAATAGGGCCTTCTCGGTGGTGGCCCCCCAACTTTGGAACACCTTCCCCTTAGAATTGAGAACTGCTCCCTCTTTGATAATATTTTGGTGGGGGCTGAAGACCTTTTTATTTCAAAAAGCTTTTAACTGTTGACAGGCTGGCTGGCTTTCTTTTCTTTTATATTAGGATCCACGGGGCTTGTTTTAGTTTTTAAATTATTTTAAAATGGTTTTTAATTACTGTTTTTAAATTGTCTATATTGTATTTTAATTGTTGTAAGCCGCCTTGTATGCCCATGGTGCAAAAAGGTGGGGAATGAATGAATGAATGAATAAATTAAATATAATAATAATAATAATAATAATAATAATAATAATAATATAATATAGAGATAAGGCGATGTGACTTGGTCTACCACTGCTGCTGCAATACACTGGAAAATAAAAAGCATGTATATGAAAAATAAAAGAGCCCATTACCATGCTCCAAGGCACAATTTTTGCAAACCAGGCAGTGCAGGATTTCAAGTTTTATTTAAAGGCATTGCACAGAGGAACTTCTTCATTTATGCAGTCTCTGTAAATGAAACTGGATGCTCTGCTCTTCCAGATTTTCAAAAACTATGTGATAGAGCACATGATCAGCTTTCCGTTTGTTTTTAGTGAGTGGGTAATGGATCGCTGCAGCTCACATCTACAGCAGGCTGGAGGGAGGCAGTGACAGATTCAGAATGAAGGGGACCATAAATCTGCTGCCCCCTGCCTTTCTGCCCCCTGCCCCTAAGATAAGCTGCATCAGGTTGCCTCATGGTTGGGACAACCATGTGTAGAGCCAGATTGTTAACTTACAACCCATTCCAATGGTTCTTGGCACCTATGGCTACAGAGGTGCAGAAATGGCTACAGCTGAATCCCGTGGGTGCTGGGAAGCCGCTGGAGGTCTCCCCGGGGTCAGGGAGCATTTGCTTCATTACCCCGAGTAATGCTGTTGCAGTACAATGGGTCTCCTTGGCCCTGCGCTTGCTATTGAGTGGATGCCAAATCAGGGAGTCCTGTGTCAGGTTCCCTGGCCATGGAGGGAGCACAGGATATGACGGCAGACCCTGCTACCATCTCCGCCCACCTCCCAGGCCTGATCCTCTCTTTCCCCCCCTCCCCCCATCCCAGAAAAGTCTCACTGCCGAGCAGCAGCAGTATTTGCTACTGGCTTCTCCACAGGGTCCTCGAGTGGCGCTGTGCTAGTGCCGTAGCTCCTCGTTCTCTGCGAACCCCAAACATGCTTTCTTGCATATTCATGACACCCAGAGCCAGCATGACACTAGTGCATACTGCCAGCACTAACAAATGCAGGATTGAGCTCTTAGTATCAGTGCTGTTCAACATTTGGAGTTATTGTTTAATACGCATAGAAAAATTACAGGTAAAAATGAACACCTACTGGTATTGTGAGGAAATTCTGCAGACTGAGAAGAGACTTTGGTGTTATCAGCCCAAATGTTCTGTGTGTTTGCTCATGCTTCTTGAATAAGAAAGTCATTGAATAATTGAATGAATAATTCAGCAGGGCTATTTACCATAGATGTGAGAAGTGAGTCAAGATGGATTAAAGTCTTAAATCAAGTGGAAAGTGGTTGTTTGATATGAACGTTTTGAAAGTTGTCTATATGTTTTAGTACCATGTGATCACTGTTGCTTTGTAGTTGTTGCACTTTTCAACATTGTGCTATGGACATATTGGGCTATAATTGTGGTTTATTCCTAATTGTATCTTCGGGAGCAACTCCTTCATATGAGCGCCTCATCCTATCCCCCTACTTTCAACATCAATTGGGAATATACACTAAGTGGTAAAATGGACTCAGGCAAAGCACTAACCTTTTTTTAGTCCCCGCATTATTGAAGAGCCTCTCAAAAGAAGCTAATGAGAACCAAAAACTGAAAATGTTCAAAGACTGTCAAAATGACATTTTTATTAGTGTTTTATTCTTATAGTGTCATCTACATTGATGGTACTATATTAAATAACTAAACAAATGTAATAATTCGGACACTTATAAATCTGTCACCCTTCTGTCTTTTTTTGTTTTAGGATATACGATGAACACAATTGTTGACTAAATTTTAATAGATATTAAGGTTTATTATAAAAGCTTTTTAACTTTGTTCACTTCCTAGGGGAGGAGAGTCAGGTTATAAAGTTGAGAAATAAGCAATCATGTACAGTAGGTAGATAAAATGGGCTGCATTTTACAGTTAGCAGTTGTTAACAGTTTTTCATTTTCTAGCTGGGCTAATTATCTGTGTTTTGTACAAAACCCATTTTCCTGAGTACAGATGAAATTGGAAACTGGTGTCTAACACACCGGTAATCTAAGCTCTAAATCTCCTCCTCATGCACATGCAAAAAGAAGGTGGAGTGCACGAACCTGAAGCTTATACTACCATGTCGTGCAATGCAGTTACCTCTGTATAGGATTGATGATAGAGGGAACCCTTCAGTGGTGTACTGAAAATATATATTATAATATATATAGCATTTTGAGTCAGTGATTCTTTATCAAGAGCACTGGTTTAAACAAAGCAGTGTTCTGGGTTACTTTGCAGCAAGACAGAAAACTCCTTTGTTTAATCAGACCCACTGGAAAAAAAATCACTGACTTGAATTGCGTTAGGACTAAATTAAAATGTATTTCCAGTAAACATTCAGGGGCCTCCCCCTTGTTTCTGTTTTGGAGCAGAAACACCATACATGCTCTGCTAATGTTGATGGTGGTGTGTGCTAGAAGATGCTAGATGCTGGAACAACTACATGCTTGCAGAGTGAGATGTCCCTGCCTCCACCACAACCCTCTGACAGTTGTTGGCAAGGCTTTTCTTTTCACCTGTCCCAATGATTGGCTTGCAGCTGCAGCAGCAAGTTTACCAGTGAACGTTTTCACTGGTTGCTGCTGAATGTAATTGCGGATTTGCGCCCCATAAACAGGTGAAATATAAAATCCTGATGAAGTTGGGTTGATCTAAATCCTAGTGATTCTAATTAAGCTTAAAAATTTAAAAAGCTTTGGATTGTGCCCCTAATCAGATGTGAAATTTTAATAAGATTTCAGTAATATTGGTTTAAATGAAAATTGTATTCTGATGCTATCTGACTAAGCCTTGGCATTGCACCTTTATATTAGGCCTAAGAATTAATAGTACTTCATATGGATAGATTTAAAAGCCTTTCGTGGATCAGCTGAAGCACATTTAACAGAATATTTTTCAATATTTCATACTATTTAAAACTTCTCTTTGCTTTTAACAACGCAGGTTTTTATTAACTTAGCATTGCAATCAGCAGCAATACATAACCAGGAAAGTAATAAAAAAATTAGAAATGATTTTTTCAGAACTGACAATGTAAATACGTGCACACTGGTGCAGACAAGGTCTATTTGGGAGCAAAACGCAATGTTCTGTTTTTTTTCTTATATATGTCTCTGTATTTATATGTCACTTTGCAATACATACTGAGTTAACCTCATTGAACTTTTTCCCAGGAATTGATGCACTTACAATTGGCGAGTCATTATGCTGCTCCACCTGTGTAGTGTTAAGGTCAGTGTGTTTTTCTGATTATAAAAACCATCCATGTCATTCCATTATAAATCCACAACCATTCATAATGGAATGTGCCATAATCCAAAACTGGTTACAGGTATCCCAGGTACATACTGTTCAAAGATCTCACGGAAGTACACCGCTTAGGCACTTGGATCTTTTAGTACAGTGACAGGGAGCCACAGACTTCAAGGTCAACCTTAGCCTTCTCCTCTCTGTTTCTGTCTGGCCCATTGCAGTTCCCGTATTAATTAGGCACCCCCTGTTAATTAGGCACCATCTCTCAAATGAACCTTGGGGCTTCAGAAGGAAGACAGGTGTAGGGGTTCCAAGGTGAGAAGTATGTGTTAAAGAGATCTGTGGTCAGTGATTAAATGCAGAAGTTGATACATTAGCTCAGTGATTCCCAAACGGTGAGCCGTGGCTCCCTGGGGAGCCATGGAAACCATCAGGGGAGCAGCAGAATCCTCACGTAAAATCTGCCACCCTATACCATGTGTGGATTGTAACCCTTACGGGGAGCCGTGATCAGTGGCCCAGTAGGTCAAGGTCAAAAACGTCTGTGAACCACTGCATTAGCTGTATCTTGAAGCATGTGTTTTCAGGGCAAAACAATGTTTGTTTAAACCATTTCTGCTATACTGTGGACCTTCAGCATCAGAGGGGATCTGTTCCATGATATCGAATTCTGCAGATCATAGCATCCACAGGGGATGGAAGGGGGTGAAAGTGTCTTTCAGCAAACTGGAAGTGCTTTCTAGAAGCCTCCAGGAGGTCTTCCAAGGCGCAAGGAGTTGTGCATGACTTCTCCGTGCCTCCAAAAACCTCCAGGATGCAACTGGCACTTCCAGTCACATCCAGGCCCTCCAGCCAACAGCTTGGCATCCATAGATGTTCATGTCCACAGTTGCTGAGACCATGGATAAGGAGGGCCCCCTGTACTTAGAATATCTTCACTCTCTGTTGCTAAGGCAGAATCCCCACCCTCTAAAGCCCACTTCAGTTTTGAGGGTTTTTTTTCTCGAGCAAAATAAGCTCCATTCTTACAGTATGGGAGCATTGTGACTATCTCTTTTCTGAACCTTAGAATTAGCATTAGCAGTGCATTTTGCCCCGCTATGCAAAACCCAGTCAACATATTACATTTCTGTTTCAAGAGCTGCCTTTGCTACCTTGGCAAGTTGACTGCTGTATGTATATAGACTAACAGTGCAATCCTTTGCATATCTACGCAGAAGTAAGTTTCACTGAATTCTGTACATATGACTGAAGTGTGACAGGCCTGTATAAAAGAGATGGCAATGTGTCAGTGGCATAGCTGGAAGGAGTGCCACCCCAGGGCACACCTTTCAGGGCCATCCCCTTACTTAGGCTGCCCCTTACCTGTACCTCTCCAAATGTGACCAGAGCTGTACTCCAGTCACGTCTAGAGGATGTTCTGAGGCCGCCGGAAGGCCTTAGAACGTCACTTCTGGTTTTCCGTCTGAGGCCTGGGGAAGTGCAGGGGCTGCTAGCAAGGGGGCAGGACCATGGTGACTGGATCACCATGGCAGGTACAGCACTGCTGCCCCATAGTGATCCCTGCTCTGCTATGTCAACTAGTGTGTGTGTGTGTGTGTGTGTGTGTGTGTGTGTGTGTGTGTGTGAGAGAGAGAGAGAGAGAGAGAGAGAGAGTGCAAATCCTTGTGCAAAATGTACATAATGCATAAGAGCAAATGTAGCCTACTACAGGCTAACCTTATAATTGGCTCAGTGGGTGGTCCTTACACCAAAGAATCCCTAGCCTTACATTATAGCGAGAATTTAAAAAGCATTCACTTTTACAATTCATTTTTAAAAGTCTAAGTACCTAAATGTCCTTTTTCAGTATCCTCTCACAAATGCATTACAAAAATCTAGTTATGGCACTTATTATGCACGGAACAGTGGGCAGCTTGAAAATTGCAGTTGCTCATACTCATACTGAGCCAATATAGAGAATGCACTTGCCACTCATATCCATGTGGCATTTGTGAAAATTCACACATTTGTTAACCTTGACTTGATTCAAAGTCATCACAGCACATAAATCAGCCATCACAGTGTGCACGATACATGAATTCTGAAGCGTGTCAAGCAACTGAAATGAGTAGTGTGTTTCTGAGAACCTGGGAGATGCTGAGCAGGCAATAGATTCCTGTTATGTGTACAGATTTTTGCAATGCTTGGTGCTTCTAAATTAGTAGACATTTGTACAAACTCAGAACATGTAGTGGTGTTTTCCCTAGTGCTATTTCTGTCTCTGAAATAAAGTATTTTCTGATTTGCTACTGCATTCTCCTTCATTGCTGAATCTGCAAAACAACTTCCTTTCCTAGAAAATATACATTTCTATGAACTGCCGTGTGTTCAATACATATGAGTAGATTGTTACGTTCTCCAGTATTATGGTGATCTGTCTTCCGCTACACTTGAGCTTTTAACTGACAGTAATTTTTTTTGCAATTACCTCTGTTTAGATGATATTTGCAGCTTGTTGTCTATTCATGTGAAAAAACCACTGCTTGTAATTGTTGAAGAAATATATGCAATCTACAGTAATTGCATCCATATTATCCCTACATTCTCCACCATACTCATAGTTTTTAATAAGGCACAATTCCTTCTTGACCTTTAGAATGTACACAGAAATGGATAATTGCATGGGTATTGCAATAGTCATACTATTTAAAACTTCTCTTTTGCTTTTAACAGTGCAGGTTCTATTAACTTAGCATTGCAATCAGCAGCAATATGTAACCAGGAAAATAATTAAAAAGTTAGAAATGATTTTTCAGAACTGACAATATAAATAAATGCACACTTGTGCAGACCAGTGGGGAATTTACTGGTGCTATTTTGCATCTTTGCTGCTGCTGTGGCAGTGGTCAGTACCATGTGCACTGAGGAGAAAGCAGTTCATCATCATCATCATCATCTTTATTACAGTCATAGACCAGCACAAAAATTAATATATGGCATGGAAAAACATAATATACAGAAAGTTTCACTTTAGTAGTATGATAAAGTTAAGACTAAAACAGTCATTAATTTCTCAATGTTAAAATTACGTTAAAACTACAAAAATATACATAAAACCAAAAAACTGTTACTCTGCTTCAACATTTCTGGCTTACTCTAAAATTGGAGTACACTGATGTAATAATCCAATGAATTTAAATTGGGCCATTGCTCATTATTTTCTTCCATATAGCCATGGCCTTTGTGCAAAACTGGGCAACTGCATAAGTAGCTCCTGGATTACTGTCGGATAGCAATATGTCAATAGGACATCGGTTTGAACCAATGGGTAATGTTTTAATCAGAGGAATTATAGAAGAATCTCGAAGGTCTCTGTAGAATGGGCAATGAAGAAGAATATGTTCAGTAGTTTCAATCGTCTCGGATCCACAAGGGCACAATCTTTTTTCAAATGGAATCTTTTTAAACCGTCCCTCAGGTACAGCGGATGGGAGACAGTAGCACCTAGCCAGAGTGAAGGCCCTGTGATGTCTAGGGACTTCAACATTAGTTAAAGAACAGGTTGAGCAATATATCTTCGCTGTTCACTTGATGGAAAGTTTGGTACCTAGGAAATGTCAAGTTGTCTCTCCATGTCATAAATTCACTGGGTTAAAACCATTTTTGCCTGATCCAGGCCCATATTAATTAGGGACTCAGGTGGGAGGCCCAAGGAAGTCATTTTCATTTCCACCACCCTTGCCCATTTGGATTTATAGTCATCCAGTCTAATAAGTTCAACCAGTCCGGAAGGGCAAAAATGTAGTTTCAGCCAGCAGTTGAAGATGGTGATCCAAATCCTGGCTTCTACCCTAATTTGCCCTGTCTCGTCTCAGAAAAGCATTGGAGACACATTTAGGGACACCAAGGAGAGCTCTAAGGAACTTTGACTGAACACTTTCTAGGCGTGCTATATTGGTAAATGAACCTAACTGGGCTCCAAATAGAAGTTGAGTAAGGGCTTTGACATTAAATAACTTCAAGGCTGCCGGAATAAAAAATCCGCCCCTGGAGCGAAAGAAACGCAGAATTGCCAAAGCACTCTCCTGAGCGTTTGTAGCAACATATTCTCCATGTGCCCTTCTAGACCCATTAGAATGGAACACAACCAGTAGTGTCATTCAGTAACAAGGAGATGGAACGCGAGGCGGGACTTACCGCCTGATTGGCTGCCCGTTTCTGACGCGTCGCCGCCTTGCTGAGTGCCACGCGGGCACCCCTGGCTTCGGAGGGGGTGCCCGCTTGCCTGGGTGGCGCGCTGGGTGCTTAGGAGAGCTGCGGAGGGGCGCGCCACCCGGAAGGAGTCCCCGTGGCGGAAAGGCAGGCGGCGACGCATCGCGGGCTCCCTGTAAATCAAGGGGTAAGTCCCGCCTCGCGTTCCGTCTTCTTGTTAATGAATGACACTACTGAACACAACCCCCCAAGTATTTGAAACGGGAAACCTGCTTGATCTCATATCCATCAATTTTCCAGGCTCGTAACTTGGGTCTTCTTGCAAATGACATAATTTTGGTCTTATCATAATTGATGGTCAGCCCTTCTTCCTTACAGTATACAGACAGGCTCCTAATGGCCCTTCTGAGGCCAACCAGTGTCCTTGATAATATTGCCGCATCATCTGTGTATAAAAGGGCATTTATGTGTCTTCCGGCAATCTGGGGGGGGGGATAACAATTTACGACTGCTAGGTGAGAGGTCATGGAATTGATATAAAGATTGAAAAGAAGTGGTGCTAATATGCAGCCTTGTTTGACACCCTTTGACGTAGGGACTGCATTAGAAAGGTGACCCCTAGGGCTACGTCTGATTCTGAGCGAGGTGTCTTTATATAGAGTACGGATAGTAGTAGCAATCATCGGTCTATATTTGTAGCTTCAAGTTTCTCCCAAAGTTTGTTACGTGGGATAGAATCAAATGCCGCCTTTAGATCTATAAAAGCTACATATAAGGAAGGTGTTTGTGCAGTTGAATATTTTTCGATCAGATGCTGTAGCACCAAGCATTGGTCTATAGTGGAGTGGCCCTCTCTAAATCCAGCTTGCTCCTCTGCAAGAGGGAATTCATGGTCAACCCATTCCTGAAGTTTCTCTAGGAGACGTCTTGCATACATCTTACTGATGATACTAAGCAGGTTGACGGGTCTGTAATTAGAGGGTTAGGGTTAGGGTTGTCCCCTTTTTTTAAATATGGGGATGATGATTGCAGACTTCCAGGCCTTAGGAATTCGGGCAGTTCTATCAATATATGTGAAAAGAGCAGCCAGCACGGGGGCCCACCATTCCTGTTTGATTAGTTCTGGCGGGATTAGGTCTTCTTCTGGAGCTTTGCCCAATTTCAACTGATTAATCAGACTATGTATTTCAGAAATTGTCACTGGAGGCCAAAGAGGCAAATCCTCTGGATCCAGCATCCGGTTTGGTTCTGTCTCAGGGTCTTTATATAGGTCCATGAAATGTTTCTCCCATGTACTAGGTTGGATGAAACAGTCTAGCAAATTTGTTCTGGGGAGAAAAGATGGCCTAATTAAACGCCAGAATGATGATTGATCCTTAGACTTAGCCGCCTGTATCAGTGATTTCCAAGCCTCCTTTGCTGCCTTTTTCTTCTTATAAGATAGAAGATGTTTATACTATCTTTTCTGTTGTAAGAGGATAGACTGAGTTATAACAGAGTCAGGCCTGGATTTATATTTGTGATATGTTACATTAAGAGCTCTTTTGCTGCTACACAATCTTTGTCAAACCATTGCTTGGATTTAAAGCGTGTATAATTATATCGTTGAACTCCCATTCTCTTGCCTATAAGTGTTTGCTGAAGGAGATCAACTAAAGTATCATAAACCTCTAAAGTTGGAGAGGCGGGACCATTCTTTAAAAAATAATTGTGAATAACTTGAAGATGAGTTGAATGAAGCAACTTGTGCATTTTAGTTTCAAGTTGAGTTGTCCAGAGACAGTGAAATTTCTCTAAGAGGTTGAGGGAGGGTGGAAACAATATAGCAAGCTCTGAGATAACGAGAAAGGTGTCAATAAAAATAACTTCAACGGGAAATGATCGCTGCAGAATCTGGGAACAACCTCCATTTTTGTTATAAAAGGAAGGAGACCAGAGGTTGTTGTTGCCACTGAGTGCTGACTGAGGGGAACTCAGCACCCTTAACCAGTAGGTGTTATGAGGCATGGGGACTGCTAAGTCATCACTGTGTGGCTACATATCTGATACCTGACTAGTATAACACAATATGTGCTCTTGTCATGTCCCACGCCCATACAGTGCTGACGCCGTGTTTCAACTACTCTCTCATCATGCTCATATTTAAGGCTTTCGAGTCACCGTCCTCCTCAGTCAGCACTCCATGGCAATTTGCTACTTCCTCTCCAATGCTGCTATCTGCATTCCAGACTACACCTTACCTAATATTACCAATACACCCCACTAATATTTCAGAATTATTTCACTGAATCCACTCTTCCTCAGAAATCCTGTCTGTTTCTTGCAACCCCAACTCTTCTTATTACTATCCAGCTGTTTTTGTTTTCCTTCCAAGATGTCTTCTTGAAAACCTCATTTGCCCCGCCTGATTCCACATGTGTGTCTCATTCACTCTGCTTTTTCCAGGAGCAGACTCTAATTCATGCCCACGTTCAGGGATAGCCTTTGGCTCAAAGAATGCTATGCCTTCTGCTCCTTACCACACATAGAAATGTTTTGTACATGACCCTAATCCTGATAATACGTACATGGAAGTTACTCTTACTAAAATAATGGAACTTCTGAGTAACATGGTTAAACCATACTAATACTATATACTAATACTATACTAATACTAATACTATAGTATATACTATACTAATACTATAGTATATACTAACCATACTAATACAATAGTATATACTATATTATATAGTATATACTATATAGATCATAGTATAGTATAGTGTAATATAATATAGTATAGTATACCCCGGTATCCACTGGGGTTCCATTCAGGGGACACACACCCCACCCCTGTAGATGCCTGAAACTGTGTGGATGTTCAGGACGTCTTTTTAGGTGGATAGGGGAATATCAGTGGTTTTGCTGCAACAAGATTAAAAAAGGAGATTTAATGTTCACCAATCTTTTTAATAGGCATCCCAGTATCCATGATATCTGTGGATAACTGAAACCATGAATACAGAATCAGTGGATTCTGGGACACACCTGGTTAATATCATTTATATCAAATATAACATTTGACAAAGCACTTGAGACCTCATCACTTGCTTGTTGATAAAAGGCACTTACTGCAAAAGAGTTCCAACCTTGGTACTTGTGTTCCTCTCCTTCACATTTGATATAGGTTTACATGATTGTGCTCTGGTGTCTACACAAACAATTCAATCAAGCTTCAAGTGAGTTTAACTTCTGTGGCTGTCAGACAAGCTGCTATGAGGATTTTATCCCTTTGGTATATAAGTGTGAAAACAGTATATATTATTCCTTTGGTGTATCACAGTGATTTTGGGCCCAGTTCTATTCAACTTTCTAGCATGGATTGCATCCTGAGGTAGAGAAGCAGTCACATAGGCTCTATCAAAGGAATGTTTGGAAGAAGTAAATCACAGCTTACAAGCCATGATGTGTGTGTGCAACCCCCTGGTTTTAGAAGTAGGCTACCTCAGAATGCCATATTCAAGAGAGGCAACAGGATGCAGGCATCTTGTTGTCTCGTGTGCTCCCTGAGGCATCTGGTGGGCCACTGTGAGAAACAGGAAGCTGGACTAGATGGGCCTTTGGCCTGATCCAGTAGGACTCTTATGTTTTCCTCTTACCTTGGTACTATTGTTTGTATTGTGGCTGCATTGGTGTTGGAAAGTTGAAAACGATTAGGCCCTTTGTCTGCATTTTCACATTATTTGGGGATGTAGTTGTGGTTTAGTCATAGTTTCATGCGGAATCCCTAGTATTTCCAGGTAGGGCTGGGAAAGACCCCTGCCTAAAACCCTGACAAGTCATTGCCAGTCCTTGTAAAACAATTGTAAGCTTGAAGGAATTGGATAAGCTAGAAGGAAGGCAGCTCCCTAAGTACAGTTTCCACTATTTTTTGGGATGGGGTGGAGCTATGATTGTTCAAGTAGTTTCAAACCAATTTACATTTGTAAATAAGAATAAAGTTTGTCACCTCCAGCTAATCATGGAGCTAATCATGGAGAGCCTCTACCAATCAGAATGGAAAATACAGAGCAATATAGGCTAATAATCTGGCTCAACAAAAGGCATCTATGCATGTTCAGCACAGAATTCTTACCACTTTCAGTAATTTAATGATTTTTTCAGGGAAACATTTAACACTGCATTCAGATCAGTGTAGGAGTGGCCCAAGTTGTAGTCCTCCCTAAGGAGATACAGTGTTAGGAAATGAGTGGAGGCAAAAGACCAAAGATGTATTAGCATCTTTCTGGCTCTGGGTCAGGAAAAAAACACTTGAGTAATATGTAGGTCTTGATCTGTGCACATGTCTCCCTTGATTACCCAGCAGCCCCAGTATCTAACTGGCAAGATAATAATTAAAAATGAAGCAGTGCAGCTTTTTAACACATACTTTAGAAAATCCCAAACTCAAGCATCTAAAGTAAAAAAATGAATGCTAAGGACGTCATAAATCATCTCCTGCCACCACAAAAAGCCAAAGTGTTGCTATTTATCAAGGATAAAGGGAAACATCTCCTTTATCACAACAGAGCACAGCTGTTGAAAGAGGACATTCTTCAAAACTGAGCTCTCTGATGTAAATTGGGTCTCCACCTATCAAGATAATACACATCAGCTCAGAGAACATTACAAAGATCAAGAAATGTCTCAGGGTTGTTATGCTACACAAGAGTGCTCAACTTCCCTCCCTGCTCTGGAAGGGAGAGAGTGCTGATTTGAATACTTACTCTATTGCAGCATATGAGCAGCCAGACACCCTGGAGTAAAGAGAAGGATTTATTTATTTATTTATTTATTTATTTGAAGAATTTATACCCTGCCTTTCCCATGCCAAAGCAAATGCCCAAGGCGGCTTACAGAGAACAAAGTACAATGTAACCACAGTAAGTAAAACAAGGATTAAAGAAAACAACAACAACACCATCATCATGATCATCATCATCATGAATGGGAACAATGAGAGTAACAAGATTAAAATTAGACCCAGTTCTCCATATCAGGTTGTTTGGGGGGAGGGAAAAAAAATTTGACCGGGGAGTGAGCAAAACTGTGACACAATACCAGAGGGACAGAGAGCAGACAGCCATGCAATCATCCAAAGGCCAGACGAAATAGTTATGATTTGAGCCCTCTCTGAAAGGTCATGAGGGAGTGTGTAGTTCTTAATTCTTCTGGAAGGGAATTCCATATTTGTAGAGCTGTTACAGAGAAGGCTCGTCCCCGAGCTGCCATTCCTTTAACTTGGGACAGAGGGGGCACTTGAAGGAGAGCCTCTTTAGATGACCTAAGAGGACGAACTGGTATGTATGGGAGAAGGCGGTCCTTTAGGTAGGCTGGGTCTAAGTAATGAAGGGCCTTAAAGGTCAGAACCATCATCTTAAGTTGAGATCAGAATTGAATGGGCAGCCACTGTGGCTGCTGAAGGAGTGGTCCTACTGAGTCAAACCGTCTAGCCCCTGTAACCACCCAGGCTGCTGCATTTTGTACTCACTAAAGCCTTCGAACTGTTCTCGAGGGAAGCCCTACATGCAGCGAGTTGCAGTAGTCCAGCCTTGAAATAACTAATGCATGGATCACCGTGGCCAGGTCAGAACGGCTCAAGTATGGTCATAGTTGGCGCACCAATCGAAGCTGGGCAAATGCACTTCTAGCTACAGCTGCTGCCTGGTTCTCCAGAGACAGCTGAGAGTCTAGGAGCACTCCTAGACTGTGCACCTGTTCTTGCAGGGGAAGTGCCACTCCATTCAGAGTGGGTGAAGGACTTTGTATCTGCATCGAGGATTTCCTGACCAGGAGGACTTCTGTCTTTTCTGGATTCCGTCATTAACCTATTGGCTTTCACCAATTCCCCAACTGTCTCCAGGCAGCACCCCAGGACCTTCACAGCCTCTTCAGTTCGGGATGGTATAGAGAGAGAAAGTTGATCAGCATATTGGTGACACCCCACTCCAAACCCCTGGATGATCTTCCCCAGTGGTTTCATGTATATATTGAAGAGCGTGGGGGATAAAATAGAACCCTGAGGCACTCCATATTGTAAAGGCCAAAGTGTGGAGCAGGAGTCCCCCAGCATCACCATTTGGGACCTGTTAGCCAGGAAAGAGTGGAACCATTTCAGAGTCATTATGTCACCTTGCCCTTCCTTTCATTTGGTCCTCCTTATAATGTACTTTTCAAGAAACAGCATGAGTGGACTATGGCTGTCCTCTACTCCTTGACAAAGCATTGGCTATGTGGTAGCATCACAAAGTAGTCAGAATGTTAATTTATTTATTTTCCCTACCTTTCCAGTTTTCAAAAAACTAGTGAAGATGGCTAACAATCTAAAAAAACATTACTATAAACATGATATGAATTAAACTCAACCCCAGCATAACCCATCAGGCAGTCAATAAAACTCCATACAAGATAACATGACAGCAGATAAAAAATAAATAAAAGCATAATAGTTGATAGACTGATAGCAGCAGCAAAACAGTAAGTACTGATTAGGCAAAAGGGGTGGAACCCATAAAAAAAAACCCCACTCTCCTATCCACACTTGAAAGACCACTGAAGCAAAAGGATCTTCAGGCCTCTCTGGAAAGTGGCTGTTGTTAAATTTGCTGGAAGAGAATACCAGAGATGTGGTGCCACAACTGAAAAGGCTCTGATTCTTGCCACAACCCCGTTCACCTCTGACAGTGGCGGAACTCTTAGCAGGGCACTATCTGATATCCCAAATGGCCAAAAGTTGGCCCAAAATAGAGGGATTTTTTTAGGAGTGGCCGAATCACCACCACCTTCAAAATTCTAGGCAGCACCTTCTCCATTTATTATTATTATTTATTGGATTTCTATCCCGCCTTTCTGCCTGAAGGCACCCAAGGCGGCATTACAATACAAAAATACATTAAAATACACAATTTAACATTAAAAGGCAATTTAAAAACAATATTAAAACAATACAATAAAACAAAATTAAAACAAAACAAAACAATTTTTTGGTGTATTATGTATATTTGTATTAACCATTACTCAACCAGACTCCCTGGGCTGTGGCTATAAGCCTTGCTGGGCAAGTGTCGGGGGGAGGGGAATTGGATTATTTCATGTGCCAAAGGATCTTGTCCACATCCTCAGGATAAAGGCAGTGCTTTCTGCCCCTACTCTGAATTCTTTGTAATGATCCCACATAGTCATACAACAATGTCATGACCTCAACTAACCCCAATTCACAGTGGGGAAGGAATCATTTTCCCCACCTTCAGTGGGTGTCAGATCATGGGATCACTTTCATCCCTTTTGACAGCTCCCTCCAAATTGAAGGGAACTTTTTGCAAGGGGCAAAAGTGTGTGAGGAAAGTGTTTTCCAGTTTTGGCTCAACTCCATCCTAACTACAGCTGGGAAAAAATTATGTAGGATATATTGAGCTCCCAAGTAGAATATTTTTTGTACAAGCTGCTAGCTAGGAATTTATGAGCCCATAGTCCCTCATCTGTTCTGTAGTCTGTTGCTCTGAGTTTATGAGATGGTTCAGTTCATCTTGTAAAACTTCTTGATTCCTCTTGTGCTTGAAATGTGTCTCAACTTGATGGCATCTACAGATTGAAACATAATATTTTGACTTATTTTTCCAAAGCCTCTAGTAGAAAATATTGAATAAAAACAATCCCAGAGGAACTCCATGGAATGCTTCTGTCCACTTGAAATTGGCTTTTATATGAACAATTTGTCTTCTTCCCCTTTACCAGTTTTTTTTTAACCATCTTAATGTATTTGTAGCATCTTCTCCTATGTAACTAGTAATTTTCTATTTGCCACTCATGGATATTATTTTGCCTATCCTAGATTTGAATTTAGTAAGACTTATAAGCTTTCCCGTAACCTTGGATGTCATAATTTTATTTCCCTTATTGTAGTACGTTTTAATCCCTTTTTAAAATCATGGAACTGTTCAACAATTATTTATCTATATTTTCTTCTGTATATATGTTTCTTTCATTATCATGCCACTTTCCTTACAGACTCTCTGATTTTACCCAAAATTCTGTTTAGTGGCTCAATCTTAGGGTCATTTTTAGAGTTATCTCTAAAACTGATCTATTGAATTGGGATGCTCAGTGGCTGATCTGAAATGCATATGAAGCTCCACAAGGTCTTTCACATTGCAAAAAAAGGAAAGAAGCACAGTCAGACTCATGGGTTTTCAGACTTGAGTTTTTAAGGTTCATATTTGCGGTATATCTATAATAATAATAATAATAATATTAATATTATTAATAATAATAATAATATATTATATATAATATAATATAATTATAATAATAATACTTGTATTTATATACCGCCTTTCTTAGGTCACCAGATTTCTCTAATGATTGTAAGGCAGTTTACATAGGCAGACTTTTTTACTCAGAAACCCAATGGTTTTTACAATTTTTACAGAAACGTTCTATCTTCCAAGAACTCCACACATACAGATGGATCTGTCTGGATTTAGTCCTTCTTTCTGGTCACCCGTTTGTCTTGTTGCTGGCTGATAAGTGGCTTCCCTGCTCCCACCAGAGAAGCAGCTGACTTCGGCACAACTCTCCCTCACACAAGGCAGCCAAAGGCAGCTCTTCGGCTGTCGCAATTTACAAGGTCTGCCGCTCACAGAGACTTCCGGTAGTCCTGAACTGGCGACCTTCAGATCTTCAGCTCTTATCTTCAGGCAAACTGAGGCATTAACCCTAAATCTTCTAATGACTGAAAAGTCAGTGTCAGTCCAGATAATTTGAAGAATAAGTCCCTTTAATATGTCTGACATTAAGATAATTGCCTTTAAGTGGCACTTAGAGGGAAAATTCAATTGATTATTAAATGAATGTAACTTGATTGCCAGTTGTATAAAGTACCAGAAGAATTAATGAGTAGGTCATTATCACAACACATTGTAAAATGGATTGAAGTGTCAGATATGGTTGAAATCTGGATTGGGTTTATGCCTAATGGACATGCAGCAACTGAGAGGGCTGAGGCAGCCACAGTTTCATTCTCTCAGTTCAGACTCACTTCAGCCTATGAATGGCGGACTGAGTGTAAACGGTGTTTACACTGTTGTCTTTTTTTCTGTCTTTTTTGGGAGGGCAGCACACGTATGCTTGAATTCCAAGTCAGTCACACATAGCATGCAGGACTGTACTTATAATTGTATTTCATTCATTGTTATCTATAGTGATTTGAAATTTTTACAGTGGTGGGTAGGGATGCAATTCCCCAGGCAATCCATCAGTGGCTACTACATGGAAATTGAGGGAAGAAAGGAATGAATACTCACACTCACTTTTTAGGTGCCAGGAGAAAAACATCTGTGGAAGGATGCGGCAGCCCTGTGCAGGTGCATGGTTTCTGAGAGGACATTCACCCAAGTGTGGAGTGCTGGCATTCATAGGGATGGTTGACCAGTCAGGTACCTGCAAGAATTTCCCTCCCTCCCCAAATGCAAAACAGCAGCAACTGCTGGCTTCAAAAGGTGAACAGTCTCACTGGCTACCACTTCGCATTTGTGATTAATAGGTCGTGCCTTGTTATCCACTGGGGTTCTGTTCCAGATACCAAAATCAGTAGATACCAAAATCAATGGAAAAGGGCCCACTTCCAGGTTTCTTGCTCCTCTGCTGTCACCCTAGAATGCACTGGCATAGGGTTACTTCAATTCAGAATTCTTATACATTCTTCATCTCTAAGCCATCAGTCTCCTATCCATTAGCTTTACAACAGGAAAGTCAAGGAATTGTACCCACCCACCTTGCCCAGGAGCAAGGTTCTCACTAAGGTGTCAGGCAAGCATGGTTTAGATAATCTGTATTATAATTACCTGCTATCTATAGACACTCACTCACTCACTCACTCACTCACTCACTCACTCACTCACTCACTCAGACCCTTTCCTCTGACTCTGAAAACCTTTGAACTTTACAGGTGTAAAGAGGCTTTTGGCTGTCAAGTATTTCTGAGCACCTGAATGGAATAGGGATCCACTTTTGTGTATAGATTGGTGTTTTTCTCTACCTCTTTACGCCTGACATTTGTGTAGGAGTGAAAGAGGGGCAAGAGTGGGTAGAGGCAAATACTACATGGATGACTATGAGCCAAATAGGTCAGTTTCTGCTCTCATGTACACCCACGCAATGCCTTGGCTTGCAGGGATACACGCTTCATCTGTAGGGTTTTGATTAAAATTATAAACGTAGCTTTTGATATCTGGGCTGATTTTTTTCCCTTTAGATTTAGAGCATTATAAATAATAAACGATGCCTGAGCACATCTTGCATGCTTATAACATCTCTATTCACACTGCAGGGCTTGCAGACTGGAATGTACAACACCCATCGCTTGAGCTTTGTTTTTGATCAAGGAAGTTGTCAAGAAGAGATTTAGAGTTAGCAAATGAACTTTGAAGTGTCAGAGGAGATACACTTAAGATTCCACTGCACTGATGCCTCCCATAATAAGCTTGTTTATGAAAACAGTTTATGAAAACAGGACAGCTGTCACCGTTAGCATATAGAAAGCTATGGGCTGATGGGATTTTGCTTCTCCTTGCATATTCTCTATGTCAGTAGGTCTCAAACTTTCTACTTACAGGGAATCCTTTCCACATTGACTCATTTCCAAGAAACCTCTACAGGTCAGTCACATAATTCCCTCCATTTTGTAAAAAGACTTGGAGCATGCCCTACTAGGGCACATCAGTTAATCAATCAACAGTATTTACACATGGCTTTTCAACACAAAGTTCACAAAGCGGTTTACAAGCAAATAATACAAGCTTGGTGGCGCTGCGGGTTGAACTGCTGCTGCTGGGCTTTCTGACCGGAAGGTTGGGAGTTTGAGACCACCGACAGAATGAGCTCCCGTTGCTTGTCCCAGCTCCTGCCAACCTATCAGTTTGAAAGCACCTAAAAATGAAAGTAGATAAATAGGTACCACTTTGGTGGGAAGGTAACAGTGTTCCGTGTGCTACGGCATATAGTCATGCTGGCCAGATGACCACGGAAGCTTTCCTTGGACAAACACCGGCTCTACAGGGTTAGAAAAGGAGATGAGCACCACCCCATAGAGTCGGTCATGACTAGATCATTTGGTCATGGGGAAACCTTTACCTTAATAATAATAATAATAATAATAATAATAATAATAATAATAATAATA